>JAVJGJ010000014.1:18581963-18598044 GCA_035590215.1 Microhierax caerulescens | reverse complement strand
AAATCAATACAAACAAGGGGTGTCAGAAAGTGATATAAAACAAGATTTATTTGCAAATAATTTTGACAATAAGTATCTCTGAGCTGTGCATTTCAGGGATTACACATCAGTTCCTTTGCCTTCTGAGATGTCCATTTGCATGCAATATGGGATACCTCTAGGATTCAAAATGAACTTTGAAGTGTCCTTTTTTGCCTTGCTGTGCTAATTCCTTCCACAGGCACACTATAGGAGAGTCAAAGGATTTGTAATGAGAAGCTGTCACAGGGAGTGCTCAATGAAACAACCGTGGCTTAGAAAGACGACTGTCACGAGAGCTCTCTCACATTTGTTTACTACAGTATTAAGTGCTTCAAGATTCCCCCAAGGAGAAGTGCCTGGTGCTGTACATGAAACAAAAAAACAACAGCCAAACCCAAAACAAAATCCAAGAACCCCCCAAAACTCAAACACCAACATCTACCCCTAAACCCAACAGCTATACCGAAACCTCAGATTTCTTTCCGACGCAAGAACGCACAGTACATCTGGTTATAACCTGAGTTCCCTCTCTTGGAAGCTAAAGAGCTGTATCTCGTGTTAAAAAAAAAAATAAAAAAATTCAAGATTTAGTAATTACTATATACAGATGAACTCAGGTCAAAGGCAATGCAAAGTGAGAACTGATTTACTTTAGCGCCAGATTGTGGGAGAGTAACCTCTAAATTATGGTTAGTCACAGCAGTTGAAGAAAAAGACAGCAGCATCTTCAGAACATTTCTTCAATTTATTTCTACCCTTCTACCCAGCATCGCTCTCTGTCTTTCAAAAGGCCAGGAAATTTCAACTCTGAAGTCATATTTTGAGTTAGATGAAATAGGAAATGTATTCTGAAAGCCCTGTATGATTAAGTTCTCAGCAGACCGCATTAAGCATGTCTTGGTTTAGGGGAAAGTCCAAAGGGAACACCAGGAAACAAAGTAATGGCTACTGAGATGGGAAATGAAAGAATCTGAACTAGATCTACTTTCAATACAGTTCTAGAAAACATTTCTTTTTATAACAAAGAAGGACTTATTTTTTTCTCCTCTTCATGAAGCTCAGAATAATCCGAATATCAACACCAGAAAAATATTATTTTCCCCCCTCTCCATAAATATAATAATGCAAGAAAAGATGTCTAGATGTCATTGTCATCAGTTCAAGTAAGGCATTAATGAATGAATTAGATCATCCAAATGTAAATAAACATTTTTTTATATATATTTATCTATAAAAATACATAAAAAAATTAAAATAACTTTATAAGTGTAACAATTATTGTGTTGGTGACGACCATTTCATTTAAGCATTTAGGCAACAAAAACTGGAGAGAATAATAGAAAGTCTTAGCAATATTATTTTATTTTGGACTACTTCAAAAAGATTAAAACAAGATCCAACTGAAAGCTCTTCATCATCAGTCCACACACTATGCCACCATGGGGGTCTCCCTACGTCTTCTGGGGAACCTAGTCCATCTTTATGGAATAAATATACTTGGGTCATTTCACATCAACTGTTACTGAAATGATCCTGAGAGCAAGGCCCAGAATCTATGAATCTCTTTAAGTTGAATGCCCTAGCTAACACCAGACCGCCTCCTGAAAAGCTCAAAACTCAAAAAGCAATAAAGACTTCAGAACAAATGTTATATTGACAAACACTGTCTTCTTCAATCCCAACTCAGCCATCTCCAGAGAATGCTAATAATTCACAATTACTTCCAGTGGTTATGCTCTCCCATTAGACAGCTCCAAGGCTTTACTCTTCTAAGCCATGCGTATCCCCAAATTTGTAGTGGAGTCAAACAAATACGATTGAGGTTTGTTGACTTCTGATTTGGGCAACAGAGGTGCACTGCAGCAATTAAGCTGCAGGTGCCAACATTCCCATTTGGCCCCTAGACTTCATGGTTTTAATGGTATTTTTGCAAGACAAAAGTGGCTACATTTCATTAAGATTCCAAAGTTTGTAAAATCCCTACCCTGAAACCCACTATTTGCTGAGAAAGTATCATATTTACTGAGAACGTGAATTAGCTCCAAGCACACCATCTTTAATGACAACACTATAAAAAAAAAAGACTTGCTTACANNNNTTACATATCCAGGTCTGAAACCTAGAAATGCCATGGTTTTTTTTAGGAGAAGTCTTGTAGAAGTGATCCACTTTTCAAACATCATTAAAGGTTTTGGCATAATGTTATATGAAATCTGTAATGCAGTTGCTAACATTTATAATCCAGTGATCATTTATAAGAAGTATTATTGCATTTTAAGCATAAAAATATAGGAGGTTCTATAAAGAAAATTAAAATAGCATTAATCTAATATTGATAGTCATATAAAATAACTCACAATTATGTAAGTTTCCATATTTAATTATACATTTAAAAATAAGTTATAAAAATAATTAAGCTTCTTTAAAACCCCTAAGATGTTTTCTTTTAGGAGTTTTTACTCATATCTACTGATTGTCTAGCATCGGCAACAGCTTCTGGTACTCGAACAGTCATATTATCCATCGATTTCTTCAAGCAAATTTGGCAGCCTAAACGTGATCTGTAGGGAAATACAACATAGTCGTTAGTTTTAGCCAATCATATCTAACAGCATTTACCCCCTTATGCCTCCAGCATTCAGCCATCCTGAACGTATTATGATCTAGAAACAGCCACTCTTGTATGTGGTCTTAATCAAGATCAGTAGTGAACTGCATGCATCGATGCAAAGATATACGTGGCAATAAGAATGATTTACATTAAATAACAGAGTTCATTATTATCATCATTAAATAACAAGTACATTGGAAAGGTGTACACCGAGTACTTCCTGCTTGCTGAGACAACATATAGTAAGGGTGACCCTTCCATTTTCAATGGGTCACCAATAGTTAGGTCAAGTGCAGGGAGTGACATTTGATCTCCCAAAGGACGTCTGGCATCTCTGAAGAGATGAAGGCAATGAATTTGAATGAAAGCCTCACAAAAAGCATAGCCTATCCCATCCAGGGTCCAATGTCTTCAAACTAAACAACTCCAGATTGGGTCATTAAGACAGAAGAGTGAAAAGACAAGAAAAACATAGAAAAGAGAAGGATAAAATACCCATGGCACCTGAAGAGATGTAATCCTTCACTTTTCTACCTACCATTCATTCAACATGAAAAAATATTGGATGTAAGCAACTAAAATAAAAATATTTAATACCACAACAAATTTCTGCAGACATTACAAACCACTTTTATTACTGAGATATCTTTAATTCAGTGTCTATGCCTTGGTACTGAAGTACAGAATACTAAACATTGGCAAGGATGGGCAATATCCTGTAGCTCTAGTTGAAGGATTTAGTCAGTACAGGAATGCTGGCAGAGATATTATTAAAAAATGGTACTACATTAACATCTACACAGAACTCTTTCAAGCATGTAGTTATCAACTTTTGTTAAAGCCCCCAATTCAGTACTATACCCAAAAGTAACACTTTATGTAAGTGACTGTATACCACAAATTACTGGATTGCCCGTATTAATACATACATTAACCAGAAGATTTAATCTCATTAATATGTACCCATAAAAATAGCTTTAGAAATGGAATCTAATAGATGTGACTTCTGGTATTTATATGCAGCATTGCCCATATGGCTTAATTTTACTGAAGTGTGTTTTTCACTACAGACCAACGGAAACTGCATATGTACTCTGTAGCGTGGCAATGGATTCACTTCATGTGAAATCACACTGCCCTTTGTTTTGAGACTGCTACGCAGCAGTACAAAAAACTAGGCAGCACTAAATAACACTGTGAGAAACAAACTACATTCTCCTATTCAAATTCTTCCACAGCATTTACAGTTTTAGAGATATTTAATCAGATCCCCCGCCCCTTAAAAGTGAAAAAGCTTGGACCCCAAAAAAGATGATTTAGTCAATCCCCACAAGCAAGCTATTTTTTAAAAAACAATTACTTATTCTTTACAGGGTCTCCACTCTTATCCCATTGCAACTCAAAACTTAGTAAAGGATTTAAGTACACTACATGAACTGTAATATTTTCTTCATGCTCAGTGACTCATCTGAAGAATTCCCGTATCTGTTACATCCCTCTACAAAAGCTCTGTTGAATTCTTTGCTTACCATCATGTAGCAGAAACTATAAAAAAGCACTAGCCCATAGGCACACGATTAACATGTCCAGTATGCAATCAGACTCACTGTTCTCCAGTTCCCATGATCTCTTTTAAAAGTTGGGGTGCTACCTTCCATTCCTTTGATGTGGAAGCAGTTTTAAACCAACTAATTAAGCCGTACAGACAGTAGTTGAGAAGTGTCATACTCAGTTCCTGTAGAACACCTGGGTGAATGCTACCTGGTCATTACCATTTGTTACTACCCATTTTACTTATTTGCTGTAATATTACTTCTATGGACTCATCCAGTTTGAGACAGACACTCCAAGAAGCCCTCTGCAAAGGAATCTTCCAATGCACAGACATGCTGTAACATCTCTGGAAACAGCAATGCAAAAGAAACTTGACTTTTATGTTATCTTTTTATATTTTAAGCGCACCTTCTACATCACCCACAGGCTCTTGCAGACAAGTTTCCTGCTTCTGATAGGTTAGAAACAAAAATATTTTTCTACTTTTTAGCAAGCTGTTTCTCTGCATGTTTTTTTTCCTTCAGTATTCTCTTTAAACATTTAACTTGCCAGGGCTTGCCTCTCCTCTATCTTACTACTTTTAATAATCCCTACTGTTCCACAGTTTATCAAAACAATTTCATTTTAATCTTTCTAATTAGTTCCTCATTAAAAAAAAAAAAAAAAGCTTTCATGGCAGCTGCTAGCTGAAACTTTCCCAAAAACAGTCACTGACAAGAAAAAGCTTTTATCCTTACACTTATGACAGAGCATAGTAGTGCATCTCTATTACACAAGTTTGTATTAGCACAAGACCAGGTACTATAGCAAGTATCAGTCACTTAAAGCTCCACCTTCCAGAAGCTGTCATCCTCTCACACGTACAGAAGATCCCTGGCCACAGGAAGAACACATCATGTTAGAAAAACCGGACAGCAGTACAAGTGTCTTCAGAGGGTCTAAAACTTAAATTTGGTTTGAAGAACTGTAGGAGAACACAGAAATATTTAAACAGAAAGCTCTGGCTTTCTAATGTTTTTCAGTTCTTCAGTAAAAGCTCCTTGCTTTAAACTTTTTAATTAAAAGACAGCCAAAGGAAAAGTTTTATTAGATCACTGGCCTCCAGGGCTGTTTAGGATTTGGTTTGGCCCAGAATCTAAAAGGTTACTTTTAGGAGAATTATGGTAGATGGTAAGAGTGAAGTAAACTCACCCTTAATAGGCTTATGATTTTTCTCAAAATTGAAAAGGTTTTTTGGGGAGACAGGAAAAAGGATAAAACAAAAGAAGCTAAAAAAAAGTTTCTCATAGCTTGACTTCTTTGCCTTTACAACCTCTCAGAAAAGTTAAGATTTGGCTAAACTGAGAAAGAGTGTACTGTCACACAGAAACAATTACTATGGGATTCCCATTACTGATATAAGGAGATAAATGAGTTAACTCGGAGTACTTCTTCACACAGACATAAAAAACTCAATGCTATATAGGCCAGCTATAAAGCCCTCCGACATCACTGGAAAAATTCTGCAAGAACAACTGGAACAAGCAGTTCCTTTGAAGCATGAGGGAAAGGGCTTATGAAACCTTGTAAGGTGGAGCTGTCTACCGTTCATACGGGTATGTTCTATGACACAGGCTACATGCACACCAGCAAGTAGCGCAGCAGGAATGAGCCTGCGATGAGGATGTGATACCCTAATGACACAGTACATGATGGTGGAAGAGATGTAGAAAAAAGGGTTACTTCAGACTACCACTAGTCTGATCCTACACACTGAAATGCCCATTAGCAGTTAGAGCACATTTTGGGATTAGTTTCACCCAAAAGGGAATCTGGCTTGTGCGCACTAAGAGCACTCTGACACGAGTCAAAGCATGACAAGTGGGGACACTGCCATGCAGACACTGTTTATCCTAAAGAAGGCTCAGGGTGAAGATCTTAACAATGTACATAAATAACAGTGGAGTCTCCATCCTTGGAGATACTCAAAAGCTGTCTGGACATGGTCCTGGGCATTGGCTCTAGGTGGCCCTGTTTGAGCAGCAGGTTGCACCAGAACACCTCAAAAGGTCCCCTCCAACCTCAATCTTCTGCGATTCTGCAAAAAGATCTGGCCAAAACTAAAATACCAGCGTAAACACATTCGTAAAACACATTAACTAGCTACAGGCTAAGGGAGACAGAGAAGGGAAGGGAAACAAGAACACGAAAATTCACACACGTGACAGCAGCAACAAAGTTTTTGTCGAAGGAAGTGGGTTTTTGGTCTTTTTTTCAGCATCTGACACTTCCACATCAGACATCTCTGAAGAGCAAGTACTGGTAACTGCTAGTCTTCAGTTACAAAAATAGTACTAACATCTTTTAAACTTGAATTCAGATAAACAACATTTAAATTTGACACCATTTGTGTAACTTCAGCTATTCATTAAAAGCTCATTAAGGCATTTAAGAATACTGGACTGCCCCATCTGCAAACTCATCTTTCCATTCTTTGATGTACTAAGTGTTATGCTGCCTTACGTTTCTGTGAGGCCATATGCCAGGTCCAGCATGTCCATCTCTTCATCGGTAATTGCATCTAGTTTCTCAAATATGTGGTCTTCAAAGATTAAATGGCAAGTTGAACAGGCTAGCGTTCCTTCGCATGCACCTAAAGAAGAAAAAATAATCAAGATAACAGAAACTCCAAGTTTCAAATTACAGCAAAATTTCAGAAGAAACCTTTTGTATGTCTCATACAAGAAGTATCTCTGTTGATTAGTAAAATTAATGTTTCATATATTCCCACATTCATGTAACTACTCTGCATTCAACTGCACACGGTATTTCTACAGTTCCTACAACATTAAGATTTACTTGAATGCTGTAGTTAGTTAAAATACTTAACTAATTCCCTTTCTACCATTTAAAGAGAGAAAAGTTTTCTACTGTAAGAATGCAAAAGCAAACAATGTTGCTATCAACCAGATCTTCTTAATTTATTTCCAAGGTTGATCCTCCTATCCTTCTCTTTCCCATAATTTTGGGGCTTCCTCAAAAAGTTCAACAGAGGACACCTGCTATACAAATTCCTCTGAAGTACAGGAAAGAGGGATTTTTGTACTTGTTATTTCTTCTCACTCAACAGAACACAAATTCACAGCAACACAAGTAGTCAGGCATCAGCAGAGATCGTTTTCTCTGTGTTAGAGGCCTACATGTATTACTAGGTAAAGCAGCCCGAGCCAAGGATCTAGTAACTTGCTAGGGTTGCACACTACACCTGATTGCTAGAGCAATTAACTCATCACAGAACAGTGAAAGTTTGAACACTAACAAATTTGTCTCTGCCACTGTATAGGGCTGGCACACAGTTCTCCACTTTAAAAAACAAACATGCAATTTCAAAAGGAGGAGAAAGCTGAACTCTTCATACTTGTGTGGAGCCTGGAGTTGGGGCACACAACCCCCCACCTCTGACTTAAAGTGGTAAGAGAGAAGCAGGTAATACATTAGCCAAGTTTCACTTATTTACTCATTTCCAGGGAAAGCAACACCAAGAGTATCATGAATACACCACCTCTGTACCCATATAGAAACAAAGGGAAGCAAGGCTGTGAGTATAACCACTGCTATGAAAAGCAGCGGGATTCACCACCAGACCACAAGAACTGCACAGAAAGCACCATGCTGTTACATACAGTAACGGTATCAACAGCATATATTCGAAGTAAGCATGACACTGTACTAGAAGACTTGAAATATATCATGTATTCAAGTATATACAAATGCGTGTGAAAAAGCTGAGTTTAAACAAAGTGTCAAATAACGTAAAGTTTGTCATTCAGCAGTTTAAGTGTTTTAATGTTGGGGGAGGTGAGGGGAGAAAGGAGGGAAAGAAACAACACTAATCAATCTATTTGAATAGTGGAAGGTCTTTCTGCAACTATAAAGCCAGCAGCAGCAAACAAATCGAGTGCAGCTGAATCAGTCAAAAGTTTTACAAGTCTTTATAAAGATATAAAGATTATTATTACTGCACTTGGGATGCCCCCTAGTGATAGAAGTGAATAGGTAAGATTTACGTTTTTCCCTCACTTTTTTCTAAACACAGAACATGCATTTTTACATTATTTATACTGCATTATTTCTCTGCCCTAGTACGATGTTTCATTAACAAATTATTATTGAAATGGGACTAGCATATTACAACTGAAGATTGTTAAGAGTATTTCCAATTTGTAGTTTGGCTTCTGTTTAACAGAATGTTATTCCCCACCCGCCCTTACCTCAGTGCTTTAACATGGCTGATACTTATACAAACTAAGAGGATATTTACTATAGAATACAAGCAGACTAGCCATAAGCCTATATGACATGTTTAATAAGTGATACATAAAGTTAGTTACCCCAATGCGTAATGCGAAAGATGTTTTTAAGAGCCAATTCTTCCTCAGATGTATGCAAATCTAGACCGAGTGGTCTCAGACCTAAGCCTGAGATTTAAAATCTTATCAAGGATTTTATTCTAGCAGTGAAATTTGCACTTAAATAAAACACACCTCAGATTTCAAACAGTGCTATACTACCCTACTTCGCACACACACACACACACCCAAACTGCTCTCGGCTATGTGCATGCACTCACGCAAACTGTACTTCCACTTCCTGCTTTATTTTGTACTATTAATTAAGCTAACGTTCACGTAAATACTGCTCTGGAGGTATGTAATTGCCATTAACAAACAGCCCTGCTTTGCATGGGCAGAATTCTACAACTTCAATGGAACTAAGTACGGAAAGAGCAAAAGCTAGAAGGGATATGGAGGTGTTGTGATTTCCTTCCTCCCATTTTGATTTTAAGCAGAACTTGCACTGAGTTAGAATTTCATGAGGGCACTGGTCTCCTTTACCCCAGTCTTAATAAGAAGTAAAATTCTCGCTCTTCCTTTCCAACTGACATGGATTTGGTTGTTTCTTTCACTCAGCACACAAATACTGCATCAATTTGTGCTACAAAAAGCCCAACAATAAACTAAGACATATAGCGACACCGAAGTAACCAGACACTGTTAAAAACACACCAGTTTAGTGTTGCCTCCAGAACTTTACAGCTCACAAGAGTCTGCAGGTGGCATCTTTCAGACTCCACCTTGACAGCACTCTGCCCACATTCCCCTCCTTGAACATTCAAGCAAGGCTCACCCCAAATATTTTTTTGGAACTTAACCCAAAATATTCTATGCACCTGCAGGAAAGAACAAATGGGGAGAAAATCCAAATAAAGTACAGCTAGGTTTTATAAATAAATTCATAAGTAAATATTCATTTATAGTTGGGCTGAATGATCAACCTAAATGATTCTACAATTCTATTAATATTTATGAATAAACTGGTAACATAATGATTTCTAGACACTGGATAGAGTATTCAGTGAATCTACTTACCAAAACCATCTATGTCTAGATTATTATCAACAACAACATCCAACAGTGAATCCCCAGGTTTTCCTTTGGCTGTTAATTTGTCACCATCACGATTTATGAAATGAACAGTTATTTTATCTTCTGAGCTGAAAAAGAAAAGTATATAATGGAATTAAAGAAAGAATTATACAATTTTTTAGCTCTTTAAAATTGACTGAATACTACTAAAGCAGTAATCAACTCTAGCAGCACAGAAACCTAACTGACTGGCTTTTAAAGGCTGTAACAGGTACAGCCATTTATTGCTGTACATTGAACAAAGGCCATGAAAAATAAAAAGAAAAACTTGTTTGTGTTTTGTCACTAGGAGCTATACAGAATCCTGATGTTTTGCCTTTCACCAAGTCAGAGCTATCAGAGCTATTTTATTTTAGGCACAATATTTGTATTTTTATCAAAGAAAAGAGCTTATATATAATGCTTCTCTCCACAGCTTTCTGTGGAATTCTCCTTTGGATTTATGAAATTTTAATTGTTCTCATCATTATCATTTAGGATGAATTTTAAATTTTCCCATTCCTACTTAGAGTCCAAGACATTTTACTTTTTAGTTCAAAATTTGATTCTCCACTCCTCCCAAAAATGGAAATACTTCAAAAGCAAAGCAGAATGCTTTTTTTGACCACAGATTCTCTTAGGATTTCACCTTGTAAATACTAATTCCAGTGAAGTTCAAAGTTTTGACATTGCCTTCAAAGAAAGGCAGATTTGTATTTTCCTGCTTTGCTTTTCAGGCAATTAATATTTATTTAAGAAAGAAATCTCTCGCAGTCTGCATATACAGTTAAGACTAAAACTTTTAATATGCACAAAAAACCCAGACTTTTTTTGTGTTCCATATTATGTTATTTGACATGCAAATTAAAGGAAAGCTTTTAATATACTAACAAATAAAATAGTTTGTCTGCTTTTAAACAGACTATTTTCTTTCCTACAGAAAGTGCGCAAAACAAAAAAACAATTGTTGGATGGACAGCAAAGAATCCTACCAAGAGGTAATAGATACAAATAGAACAACTGAAAGCTAATGCAAAAATGTGTTTCAATGTGAAATCCATGTTTAAGAACAGCATGCTTAATATCACCTTTGATCTTTTTTAGTAACTGTGGGCTTTGGGTGATCTATCATATGGAAAACATACACGCTTGAAAAATCAAGTTGCCCCCTGGAAAACACTAACTGTAGAGCTGAATATTAAAGCAAAAATTTGAAAGTGGCCATAATGGAACATCAGTGAACAGGTTATTTTTGGAACTGGTAAAAGAAAAAGCATTTTTAGCAATCTAAGCCCTAGCTTGTTTTTCAAAACAACAAATGTTTGTTGCTCTAGACTTAATATACTTGCCACAACTGTAAGCTCAGTTGGCAGCACTATGCACCATGATTCACTATGATGTCATGTTCAGTTCTTGTCATATCATCCCTCAGTCCATTCTCCAGAAGGCAGCCACAAGCTACTATTAACTACAAATTAATTCCAAAATTATAATTGATAATGAAGGATTGACCTTGCTGAGCTGCAGAATGCAACTGAAGCGTGCACTATAATAAAATTCAGGTATCTTAAGATGTATCTTCACAAAATGCAATCAGTGTTGCACAGTCACCCGTGGTATCAAAGGACCACCTCAAGCAAACTGTTCTGTGAGGGTTTAAGTTACCAGTCTGCCTGTCGTTTTGTTCCTTTGCTGTGCTAACACTTCTCACAGCACAACCAAGGAAACAAGAACCCGCTTCTTAGACATACTAGCTCAAAGTTCACCACCTCCATTGGTAGTTTAAGACTTGCAATCTAAACCCATCATCTGGAAAGGTATAAAGTCACATTCTGACAGCCAAAGTAAACCACTACCATGTGATTTTAAACTGCTTCAAAAAGCCCTTCCAGAGCTCATGGAAATACACTCCCATTTACAGAAATACTTCTGTCAACACAACCCTGACAGGACACACAATGCAAGACATACTTATATTTAGGGGCATCCTCTGCCCACAGCATAGACTTGGCAAGTACTAAGTATTTCTTCCAATATCTGAAACATACCCCGTCCTCTATTACAGGATGAGGTGTTCACAAGTAACATGGGTCAAACAGCAAGACTGGAACCTTTGTAACAGACAAGTCCATCTCACTCCCAGTTTTCAAAACACACCTGAAACTGTCTTCACCTGTGATTACATTTTAATCTGGCAAAATACCAGTGTCACAAGAAGAATGGTCCTGCCCTCCCTGCTTTGTTCCTTTCATCCCCAGAAACAAACCTGGCTGAAACACAACCTTCACAGCTCAATGTCCATACAAATGTCTGAACCAGTACACAGTCAGATCTGCCACTTATGTGCCATTTACATCAATTTAAAGCCATTGTGGTACTTCAATTTTGTGAATGTAATAACACAATCTAAGCTTAACGATCAGCTTAAACTGATCTCTTTAATATAAAAAAGTGGTTTTGGGTGGTCCTCACTCCAAACTGCTCTGCCATCATCCCTATACCTGTACTATCACAAGTCAACTAATTTTGCTAATCTGGCTGAAAATCAACCATAATAACATAGTAGTCCCAGCTGAACCAGCAAGCAAAACTGACAGAAGTGCCACTGCCCACAACAAAAATAAGTAAATGGGAATGGGATCCCCTTCTTAGCAGTAACAATCTGACATTAGCTTCAGCCAGTTGTGGAACTGCACCATGGCTGTGCATGCCTAAACAGTGTGGCATGCGGCAATGGGACAAACTAAAGTACCACCACTAAGTCAATGACTTTTGTTAAAGATCACTAGAGTAACTAGTTCTTTTCTACAGGATCTAATCCACCATGGTTGATAAATAAATTTTAGTTTCACTTATTTGTAATAAAGTTACAGACAGCCACCTTAAGTTTTCCAGTAGGATGTTTTTCTGCTGTTGCCATCTTTACCACTCTTCAAATAGCCATAACATTTAATTTTAAAAAATCACTGAGGCTTTATTGTGCACAAGCCTGAGTGGTGAAAATACTTTCAGAAGTGTGTGTACATAATAATCAGACTAGTCAGACATTCAAAACACACACTGTGCTGATCTTTTCAATGACTATGAGATATCATTAAAAAAATAATAATAATCACACCTGCATGAAACAATATTTAGGCTTTATAAATTTGAAGTAACATGGGTTTTGTCTACCTATACATTGTTTGTGTGAGGAAAAAAACCCTAACTGGACACTACCATACTGTGAACTAGTCACAGGCAATGCACATGAAACGTGCTAGGTCTATGCAAGTATAAATAGCCTCAGGATTAACAGGAATGGTGATTCATTCTCCCATCCCTGCCTTTGCCTTCAACAACTTGGGCGCCGCAGCTGGAGCACTTGCCAGCGAAGACAACAAAAAAAACAACAACAAAAAAATCAAGTACCACAGCCTTCTCCATATGCTCAATAACCAGAGAGGGCCTGCATTTTCCCTCATCTTCCTTTTATCACCGATGTACCGACAGAAGCTTTTCTTCTTGCCACTGATGATCCTGGCCAGATTTAATTCTATCAGGGCTTTAGCCTGAACCCTGGCCACTTGGACAATTTCTCAGAATCCCTTCCAGGATACCTGTCCTTGCTTCCACCCTCTGTAGGCTTCCTTTTCGTGTTTGAGTTACTTCAGCAGGTACCTGTTCATCTGTACAAGGCTCCTGGTGCTTGTGCCTGACTTGATCTTTGTTGGGATGCCTCGTTCCTGAGCTTGGAGGAGGTGATCCTTGAGTATCAACCAGCTTTCTTGGGCCCCTCTTCCCTCCAGGGCTTTATCCCATGATACTCTACCAAGCAGGGCCCTGAAGAGGCCAAAGTGTGCTCTCCTGAAGTCCAGGGTAGTGAGCTTGCTGTGCACCCTCCTTGCCACCCTAAGGATCTTGAACCCCACCATGTCAGTCTCTGCACCAAGGCTGCCCTTGAGCTTCACATTCCCCACCAGACCCTCCTTGTTGGCAGGAACAAGGTCCAGCAGAGCACCTCTCATTGTTGGCTCCTCTATCACTTGAAGAAAGAAGTTATTACCCACACACTCCAGAAACCTCCTGGGTTACTTATGCCCTGCTGTGTGGTTCCTCCAAGAAATTATCTGGTGGCTGAAGTCCCCCATGAGGATCAGGGGTTGTGGACATGAGGCTGCTCCCATCTGACTATAGAGGGTCTCATCCACTCAGTCTTCTTGATTGGGTAGACTATAGCAGACCCTCACTATCATGTCACCTGTCCTTGCTTTCCCTTTAATCCTGACCCATGAGCTCTTGTTTGGCTCCTCATACATCCCGAGGTGGAACTCCGTGCACTCCAGCTGGTCATCGACATAGAGAGTGACACCACCTCCTCATACCCCAGCCTGTCCTTCCTAAAGAGCCTGTATCCTTCCATTCCAACGCTCAAGTCATAGGAGCCATCCCACCATGTCACAGTGACACCAGTAAGATCACAGCCCTGTGCACCTGCTCTTAATTCGTCTTATTACCCATGCTAAATGCATTGCATAGAGGCATTTAAGTTGGGCCTATGATAAAGCTGGCTTACTGGCTGGAAATGGTAAATTTAACAGCCCCACCTGTCTGAAGAGTTTCATGAATGAAACTATTATAAAGGCCTCAATTAAAATACAGAAGCTAAAAATCTGAACTAATCCTTTAAATGTGTAGTAATTATGTTGTGCATCAAAAATATTGTACAGCTACCCAAACAGGTATAAAAGAATTCTGAGATAACTACTATTCATCATGAAATGAAAAAGAAGGATAATGGATAAAAATGGAGCAAGACAGAGAATGAAATGGAAATGAACACATAACACCTGATGCTTCACTGAAACACCTGGGAACCTCTCACAAGAATCACCTCAGGTAATGATTTTGTATAGCTAGGTCTTCATCCTCTAGACACAAATACAGCTAATTTTACATATACAGAGAGTGATGCATCTTTTTACCTCTTTACACTGACTGTATATTTGAACTACATAAAGTTCAAGAACTGTGTCTCAAATAGCACAACAACCAGAAATGGCAGGACTAGAGAAAATAACTTGCACATAAAAGGAGAGCACACTAATATATATAAGAAAGAAGCTTTTTCTTTTTCTCCCAGCTCATTCACTCATTTGGCCAAGCTGTGACATGGAATATATAAACAATACATTTGAAATACTTGCTTAAGTAAGCTTTTTTGCTGGTATGCTTGCGCAATGAACGTAAATACATTCCAATCTGTATTCAGTCTGTTTGTTAAAGACCTGGGGGATTACTATTATGTAAGGAAAGGTCTTCCCTTTTTAGTATTCTTTTTCCTCCTATTTTTACCCTGTTCAATAATTTGAGTAACTTTTAAAAAACTTGACAATATTTTACAATGGCATGTTGATATTTTGAATTAAAAGCTGCAAATCAGGGACCTCAAAATAATTGATTGTCAGGGCACCCTATCAGACTTATTTTTAAAAGACACTCAGCTCAGTCACTTAACTATCAACTGCCCCACCTCGTATGGCAGTACTAGAATAAAAAGTTACTTTCAATATGGAAAGAAGCTATCTGCTGGAAATAAGTAAAAGAGCACCTACAGGAAAGTTTAAAAGCAAACTACTGAAACAGCTTTGATGGTGAGGGTGCTACCCAACCCTGTGGGTACAGGCTAGGCTATACCCCTTATGTTGGGCAGCTGACTGTGGGCCCTGTTCTGCGTCAAAGAAACTTCTCTGGCAACCAAGTAAATTAGGCTTTTAGGACTTCTGTATTTTAAATACTGACAGCTAACTGTAGGCTCTGACCTATCTTTAAATATACAAGCTACAAGCCAGAAGGCCATGAATAAACACAGTCTTTGACTACATGCAGTAAGTTGCAAATCTATTGTTGTGGGCTGTGGAATATTAAGCGTCCACAGATGTAATGCATTTTGCAACACCTACTCATACATACTGGTGAGAAGAGGAGGTGTTCTGCACACTTAGACGCAGAAGTGCTCTTTAGGAATGAGAAACTATACCAAAGGCAGAAGATATCTTTAGTACTGGGCTCTGATGGGTGCTGTACTTCCACCACAAGCCTAGCCAGTCACAGCCGTTTAGAAAACGAGCCTGAACACAGGAACCCTAGTTTAGCCTTCTGTAACATTACAAGCTCTTTCAACGGGGCTCCAGGTCACACAAGGCGTGGTGGCTTAACTGCGCCGCAGGGTCGGTGAGGTGCTTCGGCCCAGGCCGCCCCTCCGGCACCTCCGGCTAACAGCCCCCGGCACGGCCTTGCGGGGCACGGCTCGGCCCACCCGCCGCGGGCGCCTGGCCGAACCCCAGGGGGGAGCCCGCCGCCAGGCTCCCCTGCAGCGCGCTTCGGTGCCACCGCCGGGGCGCGGTGGCACCGGAACCTGCCCCGAGCGGGCCAGGCGGCGGCGGGGCCGGGATGGCGGGGCCCTGTGGGC
>JAVJGJ010000014.1:18561396-18581863 GCA_035590215.1 Microhierax caerulescens | reverse complement strand
CGGGGCCGGGATGGCGGGGCCCTGTGGGCCACGACGCGGCGAGCGACCGGGGGAAGGTCACGCCGCGGCAGCACAGCTCGGCCGCCCCCACCCGGGCGGCCCGTGCCACAGGCAGCCGCTGGCCCCCGATGCCCTCAGCACCGAGGCCCGGGCAGCGGCACGGCACGGCGCTGCCACGGCGCGAAGGCGGCCGCCGCCGTGAGGAGCCAGCCCGGCGCCTCACGGCTCCGACCCTCTTACCTGAGCACCGCCCGGGCAGAGAGGCTGAACAGCCGGGCTGCCCTCACGGCAGCGCTGCCGCAGCCCGGCCTCCTCCCGGCTGCCGGCGAGGCGGAGAGGAGCCAGCGGCGGGAGGAAGCGGCGGCGGCCCGCAGCAGCCAGGCCGGCCCCGGGGCAGCCATGGCGGCGGCAGGACGGGAACGCTGGGCCTCCGCGCCGGCACCGCGGGAGGGCGGGGGCAAAGTCCCGCCGCTTACGCCTCTGGCGCGAGCAGCGGCGATTCTCGCAGCTGCCTACGCAACGCGCTTCCCGCCCCATTTGCGGGAAAAGAGCGGCGTTACGCAAAGTGCGCAGCGATGCGCTGAGGGAAGGGGCCGGGCCTTACGAAAAAGGCGGAGGGCGCCGCTCGCTCCAGGGGCCGCCTTCCCGTCAGCTTCCCTCTTGCTCCCTCAGAACGGGCTGCGGGCCTGTGGACGCTCTGTGGTTCCCAAATCCACGACCTAGCCTTAGTCTTCCCGGGAGGGAGGTCCCGCGGAGCTCGGCCCCCTGCCGCCCTGCCTGGTTGGGTCTGTGAGGGATTTCTTGTCATGGCTTGGGCTAGGGCCAGGGTTTAGCGCTGCCTGGGCCCTGGCAGGGTCTCTGACACTGTGGAGGTGACACCCAAGGAGCCGTTACTACATCCCAAATGGTTCCTCCATCTCTGGGAGACCAGGCCTGCGAGGGACTGGGCTCCCTGGCTGCAGGCAGGGCAAGAAACACGGTCCCAGGGAAGGAGAGCTGGCAGCTCAGGAGTCTCAGCTGTCCACCAGGCTGTCCAGGCAGGACCACTGAGAAATTCTCAGTTCCTCATTACTATTTCTTACAACAGAAGATCAGCTTCTAAAACCCAGGCATCAGCAAAGTGGCAGCAATGCTATCAGAGGCTTTAACAGGAGGTAAGGGTTCATGGTGAACAGCTGAAATACCAGTACGTGCAATAGGAAATTCTGAGATTTTCTGAGCAATTACAGACTGCACTTGTAGACTTAATTTGGCTCTCTGCAGTGCACACAGTGCTCTACCAAGTCTGGTTAGGTTAGATGGTTATGTGCATCCCCTTCACTCTACCGTACCCAGACTGGAGAGTGCTGAGTGAATGAGGAAGAAATAGAGCATTTACTTTGAAATAATTCAGCCAGGAGGAGAAATAAATGGGGAAAAGGAGGAAATGTTTACTTCTGATGCGTTTGAGGTAGCTGATGCTATTCCTGATGCCTTACGATTTTACAAGTGTGGTTTTGTCATATTAAAGTAAGATCAGAGAGGGAGATAACATTATTCTATATAACTTTAACTGGTGTATTTTCTTTAAGGAGAGGAGAGAGTTGTGGTGAAAATGTCAAGGGCCTCCAGGCTGGCCATAAATCAAGTGACTTGAATGTGGCAGTTTCCTTTGCTTCAGGTATATAGCTCCTACCCTCTTAAGTTAGACTCAGTGTTGTTGGAGGGATTCCCTTTACCTGTTACAAATATGGTGAATGTCAGGTTTAGAGTCTGAATCTTGTCTTTTAAGCTTTATTTCAATTACTGCTATGCCAAAGTAGCCTTTATAGCACATACACTTTATGAATCTCATAATAGCAAATCTGTTTCAAATCATTATCCTTTACAATCCAATATTCTTCCCATAAAAACAAATTCACTGTTCTCCCCATCTAGGTTTAACATAGGATTTTAAAAGTGTTACAATTATCTAGGTGCACAGTATATCTCTGCATTTCAGCTGACCTGAGGCTGACCATTTTTCCTGTACCTGTCAAAGAGGCTGCCAGTAACTTTACACAGGTTGCCACTGTGTAATAGAGGCAGGACAGCTTTCAGTTGTTCTTTGATTACTGGCAAAATAATTCCATTTGTTCAAATATACTGTTGATAGAGTAATATCTTTTAAACCTAACTGAAGTAAATACACTCAATATGTTTATTAAATCATATATTAATATAAATGCAGATAATATATGTGAATATAGCATAGAGCAGTCACTGAAATAAATACTCTGAGGGCCAGATCCTCAGCTAGTATACTGGTATCCATTCACCCATACTGTGCTCTTTTTCACCAGGTTTCACTCTTTTGCAATGCAAAGGAATGTGGCCACAAAAAATAGTGTCTTTCCATATTGTCACTACAGCATAGGTTTATATATGCAATACTGCTAAGGCAGTATGTGACTAGATACATACAGCTTTATGTGGATTTTTAATACTCTAAAATGAAAAGAGCACATCAGATAATCTAGTCTGACTTTAACCAGAAGGCTGCTTGTCATAAATTAATGGTTAATGCAGGAAATAATCCTGAAAGGGACCCTCTGGACCTTCTAATGTAAACATTTGCTGCCACATGCAACTCAAGTAACTAAACATGTAAGTATTTATCCATTTCTTAAAGGTTTCTTGCTGGTATTAACTGCACTGAAAAACAGTCCCAAAATGTCATTACTTGAAAGGGTAGAAGGCTTAATTATTTCTTAATTTTAAAATAATTTATTTTATTAATTTTATTCTTATTGTAGGATTATTTATACTGATTTGTCTCTGGTCAGGGCTGCCCATGAGTTTAAATAGGCTTTATTCTTTGTAATATCCACCCATCATTTGTTCTACCCCATCCAGCCCTTTTATTTTACTGTTGCTACTAGTCTCATAAGATTGGAAACACTTATTCTCCTGATTATTCCACTTACCTATTTGTGCATATGTTAGTTTGAATTCGCCCTTGTTAAACATGGGTGACTGATTAGTACATTCACATCAGATCTTCTACAATGTCTTTAATAGAAATGTATGGCCCTGACACATCCTAGGATTGTATTTGATTTTTTTTCATGTACAAATCAAATTAGTAGCCTCGAATCAGTTTGTGATCAGTTAATACCCTGTATGTCCCCTGTTGCTTCTTATTAATGAAGCTGTCGTTGACAGCAAGAGTTCTTGGTTCCCCCAAACTGAATGTAAGTTCTTTGAGCTTTGCTTCAGTCTACTTTCATATGGGATTTTCAGTCATACACCATTTTATTGAAGAAGGCCATTTTCACTAATCAGCTTTACCCTCATGTTGGACATGTTCCATAGCTCTGTTCCAGCCTTCAGACTGCCATGGCCCTGAGCACATTACCCCGTTGCAGAAGTTTAGTTGGCAGAGTCCAAGGTCAGCTCTTTCACTGATAAGAGCAGTTGTGAAAAAAAGCTAGTAGTGAGGGCCTGCCTCTCCTTTCCTTTGGGAGCCACTTAAAGCAGAGGCTTTGCACGGGCCCCTGCCTGTGCCACCATGCAGCTGAGCAGCAGCCCTATTTGTACTGTCTTGCATCTCTGCAAGCCTGCCCCTGATCCTAACTCGCTGACTTGGCATCCTGGCTTGGCCTGGAACCTGCCTTGTCACTGTGGCCCTGCTGGGTGACCACTGGACTGTGACCCGGACCACTGTCTCTCAACCCAGTCTTGACTCTGGCTTGCTGCTCCACATCCTGTCTTTTTGTGGGTGAGGTGACTGCTTTCACCTGCCTTGACATTGTGCTTATCTCTTGACACACCTTCTATTGCAGAGCAGCCACTTCTTGCTGCTGACACCCCACCCTGCACTCCACCCCAAACACAGAACCCTCCTAATTCCCTCGTAATTTCTATATAATGTATGCTTTTGGGTGGGTAAGCTTGAAGAAGATGGTAGAGAAGATTAGGTCAGGACACCTCAATGAAGTAAGTGTAGCAGAATGAAGTAAGAGAAAAATTACAAACTCTGTACCTAACATTTCTCTGCCTCTCATGTTGCTTGTGTGCAAGTTTTTGTTGCTTGTCTCCATGGTATGTTCATTCTAATAATAAACACTTTTCAAGAGGTGCTTCATCTTTCCTATGTATTTGTATATGTTCTTGCACATTGGTGAAGAGATGTAATACAAATACTTTTTTATAATTATGCCCTCCAATTCTTTACTATTTTTGAAGTTTATATTTGTAGGAGGCAAACAAACCACTAGATGGCAAACAATTTCAGCAGATTAATCGACAGATAGTCACCCAATATTCTGTCATCAGCTTCATCATTGAGGCCACAGAGTGTAGTCCCATGGGAATTTATAGAAACCTGGGGTGAAGCTGACATGGTCTTTCTATTTCCTGCCTCTCCCTCCCTTTTGCTGTTCATGAACCAGGTGTGGAGTGAATTCATACAGGTGATCTGTGCAAAAACTAACTGGGAAGGGGCGGGGTGGGTGGGGGTGGGGGGAGAGAGGAAAAAGAAGAAAGTAAGTGGTTTCCAGCCATTTCAGTTCCATGAACCAGCCTACAGACCCTCAGTGCAAAACAAGAAGTATTCTGGAAGAACAGCAATCCTGTCTTGGATTGTTTTATGGTACTGTGTAAAGGTACTACATATTCTTCTATTTGGCATAAAATTCCAATGTTCAGGATGATGAAAACATTACATACATATACCAATGATCAGCACATGATTTCTGTAAGTTTCTACAGACGATCTTTCTGAGTCCTGTTTTTCTATCCACAAGAGATATGGAATGGAAGCATATTTACAAAATGCAAATCCAGATTTTACAGTTTTTCAAAATAACAAATCTACCAAGTAATCAGGCTTATACCAGACTATATACAATTAGGTTTTTTGGTCATTATCAAAGTTCTGAGTATGTGTTTTAACCTGGATTTTCTTGGAAACAGAATTCTGTCAAATTATCCCTTTCAGTTGAAAAGCTCAAGGAGATCCAGAGAACGGAAAGGATCCATGTGGATCTTTGTTTTTGTATACCATCTCCTGCTAACCAGCATGGGAGCAGAACCATCTCATCAGTTTCTTCTCTAACACAGTATGATTTGTGATACCCTAGGATTCCCTACTCTGTTTTTTGGCATGACTCTTTCAGTTCAGTTCTCTGACTACAGTTTCTCTATGATTGCACAAGAGTGCAATAAGACCTCACAAAAAAAAACACAGGAGAGCAGCAGGTTGCATTATTGCATCTTGGCAACCTTCATGTGACTGTGGGCAGGAGCTGTCATGTGAACTGCTGACACAGAACATTTTCTCCCTGTTTTTTTTCTGCAAGCTATGCCACCTCCAACTTGATTTTTCTAAGACCCATGTAAAAGACGGAGGTCTTCTCTTCACCTGTCCCTGACAGTTTAGTAGCACAGACCTTCATCTAATGTTTGGCAATCAAACTTAAAAAAAATGTAGTCATTAATCATAGGAAGATCCAGACAGTAAGAAACTGGTGGATATTCAGTCTATAGCTGAGCAAGAGGGGGACACAGGCCGGGCACTTTGTTGTTACCTTTAGCCCAGGAGCATAGGGTTTGAGAGCCGTCAGGTATGAAGTAACCTGTGCTTGAAATAAGGCAGGAATGTGAAGAAGTCATCAACCAATGAAGGATTAATGGTTATGTAAAATGCTCATGGGGTGGTTGTTTTTATTTGGGGAACTAAAGTGGTTTGTAAGTCTTTCTGTAAAAGACAGGTCATCTGAATACCACCAAAGTGTGTTTGTGGCTGCCAAGTGATTCTGCAGCTAAAGGGGGATTTGGTTACTTTGGGACTTTATTGGTGAGGATCTGGTAGCTGCAGTGCAGCAGGACAGGAAGGTCATTACTTGCAATTGCTTTGTGTTTGCTGGTTTCACTGTAGTACCTGAAATACAGTGGGAAACAGAAATGTTTGGAGTTCTGTCATTCAAAAAGGTGTTACTCTGGAAATAAGCCAGAGCCTGGTGTTACCCACTCAGAGAGGAAAGCTGAGGAAGTGGATCTGTCTTAGGACAGGAAGGTGAATAACTGCCATGGAATTCTGCTAAACCCATAAATGACTTGTTGCTTCAAAAGCATGGCTCTGTCATACATAAGGGACTGCAAAATCTGTGTGAGAATTTGCAGCTCTGAGTAGGAGATTTTAAAGTTAGTTGTCTAGAAGTCTTTATACTCTGTAATAGAAAGGTATGTGAGGTTTTCCACAGGAAACTTTTCTTACTCTTCTGAATTTCTGAAATTCTTCTACTTCATGTTATGCCTAGCATTACATAGCAACAGCTCCTTTCTATGATAAGCTGAAAAAGTGCGTGGACAGTTTAATGTGGAATTTTGAAAACAAAGCAGAATTTGTCATCACTGCGTTAGAGCCAAATTTCCATTGTGAAGATTTGTCTCCATCAATAGGGGATCTTAAAGTGTGTTCAAAATACAACAGTACAACATCATGAAATGGAAATCCACTGCAGACTATTAAATACAAAGACACCATGTCCAGCTCATGTTTGAAGTCCTTGATCTGCAAGTTGCTGGAAGATGGGAAGGTATTCTGGGAAAGTCAGTGCTGGTGCCATTCTCACTTTTTTTTTCCCAGATGTCAACTTTTACAGTTGCTGGAGCCAAAATACTGAGCTTGAGGGACCTTTGGTCTAACATGAAATGGACTGTTATTTAGTCTCAGTCCTTCCTAATTTTAATGCATATAATAACACCCTGAAGTTGAAGTTGTGGAGTTCTTATTGGTGGAGAGGAGTTGAGGACCAAAATCCACCACATCTTTCCTAGTATATTTGGGCTTGGGCAATCTTTTTCACTACTACCAGTGTCCCAACTCCTGAGCAACACAGTAATTAGTCTCCCATTAAACTAAAAAGCCATTTTCCTACTGCTCAAGATTTGTGTTGACAATTAATTACAGCCTGATACCCACTCCTGTTGCCTACTGGTGCCCACTTCTCTTTTCTGGATAATGCTGATACGAATTTTCAGTAACGCATTTTTACTCCCTTCCCAGGAATTCTTCCAGTTGTTCTATAAAAACACATGCAACAAAGTGTAAGCAAAATCTCCCCACTAAGCAAAGATCGTAATTGCTGTAGAAGTTGAAAGTTCTGCTGTCCTGTCAGTGGCAAGTGTGAATGATGTATGAGGTCCAGCACGCCGGTTGTTACTACCTTTGGAAAATACATCTTCGTGTAGCCCACTGGGAGGGAATGCATTTACTTTTAGTGGTAGCCTATTGGTTTGTAATGAGAAGCAGCTCAATTACACATGAGAAAGGCTTTAGTATAAGATTCTTAGAGAAAGTGTGATGCACAAAGGTCGCATACCAAGGCAGGAGGTTTGTGTGTCCACCAGGAGGCATAGCAAGCTAGGGCTCCATCTTGCTCAGACCCCAACAACACGTACCGGCAGTGAAGGGAGGAAAAAGTTTTCACCTATTTCTAGAATAAGAATAAAAAGTGGAGAACTGGCAAGAAGTAATAAAATGCATATATGTCAGAATGTTCTCTGGTAAAAGGCTATAATTTCAAATAAATTTTGTTGATGTTGTTCAGAGTCGTTGGAAGTCATACTTGATATGACTGAAAATAAAAATGCTAATCAGTGTACAAAGAAATACTGGGGCTCAGCTTCTTAAGGTATACATCAGCAGTTCTTTAAGAGGCCAAATTAGATACCTCCATGTACATATGGAAAAGGACAACGTTTTAATGCTGCAGTTTTGCACGTCAGTAATCGTATCTGTTGTATCTTAACAATATAAAAGAGATTAAAAAACAGCCAGAGGCTTACCAGTAAGTACTTGCATATTTGGGACTCCATGGGAATCCAGGCTGTAATAAGCTTATTGGTTATGCATGTCCTCTGACAGTGTAACTGGAGTTAGAAACAATGATAATTCTCTTTGACACCCCAGGAGCAGGTATATCACATCAGGAATGTGAACAGCGGTGTTTTAAAAGCTGCTAAATTTTGTAAATTCTAAAGTATTGGAATCAAAGCCTTCTTTTCTGTCATTTCAAAATCAGGTAGTCAGCTAGGAATTTAAAATCTAAAACCAAACAACCAAAAAGTAATCCTCCCACGCTTGAAGACAAACCTGAATGTAAGAGCACAGAAAGGAAATAAAGAGAACCCCAAACTATTATTAAGGCCTCGTGAGTTTGTTTTTTTTTTAAATGTTAGTCTCACGACTTTCTGGGAACTGATTTATTGAAAGCCTTGGTTTGGCAATTCTGTGCTTGGCTAGCTTGGGCTTGACCCAAGTCCCCTTTCTTCTTGGCAGCGCTTAAAACAGTTGAGATGTAGCCTGTGCTTCTTCGTAATCCAAGATTGCTGTGTGCAGTCAAGAACCCTTAAGCATGGGAAATGAAAAAAGTGACCCAAAGCCATGGGACCCAGCTGGTGGTGTGGGCTGTGGGGCTGAGGTGTGAGGAGCCAAGGGCCCACTCTGCCTCCCTGCGACCAGCTTCTACATGGGTTTAGTACAGCTGACAGACTCTGATTGGCGTAGAAATTCTGGTTTACTTTTAAATTTTGCTAGTTTAGCTGGCAATAATTCAGCTGCTGGAAATGCAGCTGTATAGAGAGAACGCATCTGACATTTCCAGTTTTTCAGCATTTACACAACACTGCTGCTGCACACCAAACAGACACAGTGCGCAGCCATCTCCGGCAGCAGGTCACGTCCTGCTGGAACAGTGCAGCACCAGCGCCAGGCATTTTTGTGACTGTTCAGCACTCTCAGCAGTAAGGCAGCAATAAAACAATGCTTCCAATGTATTGCACTGGCTTTGTGGGTCGGCTCCTATTTCAAGGCAGAGCACTCTGCTGGTGTATATATATCATATAGTAGGTTTCTCTTGCACTGCTCCTAGGGCTCTTAGCCAAACTACTGGCACAAGGCTGGAGTTAGAACCCACAGTAGTACCATGGTCTTTCCAAACTGCTGAGGTAGCACTCTACCCTATTGCTTTTTTTTTTTTTTTAATGCACTTCTGTTTTCTGTATAGAAACAGGGGTATCAGAATCATGCAGCTCCCAAGTCTTAAAACAGGCCAAATCCTTTGTTTTAAACTGGCACAGCTGTGAAGTTAGCAGAGTCCTGGTGCATTACACCAGCACAGAGCTGGGCTGTCACTGTGCAGAGGCCTGTGCAAAGACAGCTAAATGAATGTCTAGCTCCAGTGTTTATGCCCTATGTGATTAAGCATGATACTTCTTTTAGAAATCTTAAAAGCAAATGTCTTTTAAAGTGTCCTCGTAACATCCTGGTCTCACTGACTTGCCTGCAGCTGGGATTTCAGGGCTGGTATTTTTTGTGCTTGACAGCTTTTATCTGTAGACTGGTGTCTTACTAAGGTGGAAGAAACTCGAACTATTCAGTTATATAACGGAGAAGCAAATGCTTTTCCAGAAATTACTGTTTGTTTATCGAGGGAGGATGGGGGTGTGTGGGCTGTTTCCTGAGCCACCGTTGTTGCAGTCCTTGCAGACCTGCTTGTGTCTTTGCCATTTGCTAGCTGGGACATCCAATTAACTAGACTGAACTTGTTTCCTTTTGTATCTACCCATCCTGGGTTAATAGTTTAGAGAATGTGAATGAAAGACTGAAGTTCCTGGCACTACAAACATATGAATAGTTTTATTCAAGAGACTAGTCTCACTGTGTGAAAGACCAAGATGTAATCACACAACAGCTAAAGCAAAAATACTTGGATTTTTACATCTGTATTATTACAAAATGCTCATATTTTACTGAAGCAAAAATACTCCAGTTAAAACACAAGGTCACAGTTTCATGCTTTTATTTGAGTGTATTGTATTTTAATAGAAGTACAACAGAAGTTAGTAGTTGTAACAGCACGCCATTATATTCCAGAGCACAACCTGTGTCAGGGTGTGCCTGTCCCTCATGCAGATGTCAGCCTCTCCAGCAGCCCATGTGACACCTGCAGAAATGCAGGCAGCCCATGGGCATCCTGTCTTTATACTGATGTAGCATGGTACCCAAAACTGAGCCGTACTTGCTGTAAACCAGCCTCTGAGGTGTGCTTGTTTGCTCTCAGATCCCCATGCTCTAGCAGGTGGCTTGATGTTGCACAGCTGGGTTTATGCCTGACAGAGTGCATCTATTCTAGAGGAAGAGTGTGGAGCATCCCTTGGAAGGCAGCTGAGATACACCCACTTAGACCAAATATGAAACCAGGATTACCTACACCCTTCTCTGCAGTATCAATGTCTCAAGCACATCTTCCTCTGCTTCACAAGAAAAAAATCTGGGGAAAATCCTGTGTTCTCTTCGTGGATTTTTGTTAGAGCTCTGACATCTTGTGTGAAGATATATAATGGTCCCAGCTTAATTTAGGCTAAACAGTATCTTGTAATCCATCTTTGCTTGATTTGCTAAATCATCTTTCTTGTCCCATGGATTTGTTAGTGGCTTTGCCTACTGTGTAGGAAAAATACCAGGCCAGTGGTTTAGATTTCACTGAATCTGGAAAAAGTTAGATTGCCAGTTCTGCAAACTAAAATGCATATGAGCAGTTCTTTGACTAAGATGATCAAGACTACTAATGAGACTCACAGGTCTTGGGAGACTAACTTTACTCTGCATTTCAACTTACTGCAATAGAATGTACTAAGCCTTTGAGTAGATTATGTTAGGTACAACACAAATAGTTTTGTAACTGATTTCTGAATATATTAAGAAGCAGATTAGCAGGTTGAGTATCTTAAACCAATGAAGAAAAATGTTGGCAATTAAAAATCTCTTCCAAGGGTTTTTAAAATGTGATGAGAAGCAAATGTCATCTGGTTGTACAAACATCTTGAAGAAGGCCTGAACTTTCTATATAGCATTGTCTGAAGGCTCTAGTTTTGATGAAAAAATTTCAGCAGCAGTTCTCATATGGCAAGGTGAAGAAGTAAACACAGAATGCACTACATCACTGTGCAGGTGGCAATGCAGTTGCTGTTTTACTCACAATATCTGAATTAAAAGTCCCTATGCAGACTGTGGGTGTATGTTGATTTTTCTTGTAAAACCACCTTAACAATACAGCCTCCCTTGCTGTGTTTTCCAGGATGTGGTGTTTCAGTGTTATCATGAAACTACTAATGAAAAAGACACACAAGAAAAAATGTATTCTGCTCTGCTACCATTAAAGGTAGTAGTGTGTGACTACACTGCTATCGAAAGGTAAGCAGGTTCCAGTAAGAGCTGGATTCTCTTCTTTCATACAGAGTTGCATAGTGGGACTACTGCCATCAGATTTTGTATATGTGTGAGAATGAATATCAAAACAAGCCTTTGCAAATACAGTGAACTTTAAAGAATCTTGGGTGGAACTGTGACAGACTCTTCCATAGGGAATGGTAGCGTTTCCGAGGATCTTAACAGTTGGCAACTGCATTTTAAGTTAGAAATTTTAATTGCTAAGCAGAGGTATAAACAGAAATCAACTCACCATTTTCATGGTGTGTTGCATTTGTGAAGAAGGTTTTCTGAGCCCCAGCAGTTGTGCAGTAACACCTGAAATGGATCTCTGCATAAATTAATTTCCTTAAAGCTTAAGCTGCCTAGAACAACTGACTTCCTACAGTAACAAAGGATTTTCTGAACAGTTGTGTAACATGTATTTCTTACATTCTCATAAAGAGAACTAAAAATTGACCTTTCAAAAAGAGGGAGTTTGGAGCAATTGCTTGCTTTTCTGTAGTCTCTTTGAAACTTGCCTTTACAGAATTAAACCTTAGAGATTCCTTCCCCTGTTTTTCCTCAAGGCATGTGTAGTTTGATCACTGACATGCTCTCTCTGTGGGCTAAACCTAGTTTTATTTCTAAGAAAATGTTGAGCTCAGTGGAGCATATAACGTGCCATAACACATTATGTTCATTTAGCCCAGTTGTGGTATCTAACCGTTGTCAATTCCCAATGCTTCTGAGAAGATGCAAACCAAAACAAACCCAAACATATTTTCGACAGAATTGGGGTGATGAAGACTTCATCCTAATTACTAACTTGTTTAAATTTTGTGTTTCAACTCTTTTTTTTTCTTTTAATACCTTTTATATAAATAACAAGAATATCCAGAAATACAGTAATTGAGGACAAGAGAATATTGCCCTCCCTCTTAGACTCTTTCTGTGTGTTTTGACTTCAATAACATTCTGGAGCAGTGAGTTTCACAGTCTATTTTGTTCTTTGATGAAAAGGCAACACTTGGTTCAAAATATATGAGTTGTCAGCCACACAGTCTGCCTCCTCTTGTACGGCAAGATGGAGAAAATGAAAGCTAACAAACCACATTCTCTATTCTACTTTAATGTTTGCAAGCCTTTTGCTAGATTTTGACCCAGAATTTCTAGGGAATATTTACTAAAAAGTGACCGAAATAATACTGTACTTCCCATTTACAAACAGCTTAACAAAACAGAATTTAGAAAGGAGGAAAGTAAAGGAAGGGAAATGGGACAGCAACTACACTTCCCCTAAAGGACAGTAGTTATAATTTAGAGTTGTCCTCTGATTTCTTAGGGCAGGTGACAGCTACTTACCTCCTTAGGCAGTACTTTATTCACTGGTACTTAGTGTCAAATCCAGTGGATTGACTACTTGCCTCAATTTAGGCTGTTGAATGCTGCAGTGTCACCATCTAATTTAGGTTAGTCAGTCCCAGTCACCTGCTGTTCTTCCCTACTGACCATCCTGCTGGCTATTTTTTTTTTGTTAGTCACTCCTTAGTGATGCTGTGCTTTTTCATAGGAAATCACATATAAAAAGACAAGTAATCCTCATTGCCCCAGGAAGATTGTTATTTACAGAGCTTTTCGTTTCCCTTCTAGGAGCTGCTGCAACCCCAGGCTGAAAAGGAAGTTTTGGATTAGGGTGACTGCTAGAGCCGAGCACATTTATGCTGAGTTAGTTTGCCCAGGCTTTTCACACATTATTGTAATTACATCACTATTTCAAATTTATGCTATGCTTTTTCTCAGTGGCTGACTTGTTAACAGAAATACAGCGAAGCATGAGCTTCCAACAGAAAGTTTCAAGCCTGCCCATTTCTGTGCAGCTTCTTTTCTATCAACAAGATGCCAATGGAGCACTGACCCCTGCTTGGTCTTTTATTCCTCTACAATGCTCAGGAAAGGGCTGTTGGTTTTGGTTTTTTCTCCCCCTCCTAAGCCTCAGGCTTGCATATTTGAATCTCTTCTTATTTATTTCATTTTTTAGGCAAAAAGTTCTAGTTCAGTTAGAGGCCTTTTTTTCATGCCCCTTCAGTGTCTTCAAATGTCTCTTAATTCTGTAGTCTTTTAGACTGCAACAATCAGAACTGTACAAAGATTTCAGCTGAAATTGTATGATCTGTACATAAATGAATCTTAAACATTTTGTTGAACATAGCCACATACTGCACTGTCTACATTGACAGCTCTGTCTTTTTTTGGAAACAGCATTGTTAACATATAATGTGCCAGATAAATTTTTTACTTTCCCTACCTTGTGCAAACTTTGTTTGCCATTGTTCTCCCTGTACACCAACACTGATGAAATTCCCCTGGTCTTTTGTAAATTGAAAATAGAAATGCAGTTTGCAGGGCTCAGCTGAAATAATGAGGAAAAATATTCTCAGCTGTACTTACATGATAGGAAATTATGTAAAGAAGCAGGAAAGGGCAGATCTTCAAGCTCTTGTTTCCATGCAAAGCCTCAGTGGTTTTGTCTGGCTCCATGTAGAAGAAACTCCATACGGAAGATGATGAGCAATCAGCAGGACAACCAGAGTAATCCTCCTCTTGATCTGTTAAGTGGGAACAAGGAACATACTTGGTTTAAAAGAATAAAAAAATGATTAAATCAGAGGTCTTGGCAGAAGGAATGCTTCGTCCCATCTAATAAACTCAGAAGATGAGCTGTAGAGATGCACACAGTAGACAGATGTTCAAACTACTCCCATAATTCATCAACTTCAGGACGTAACAAAATTTTGAACTTTCAGATGGAAAAAGTAGTAAGAAAACCTGATGGCTTCAGCATAGGCTGTGAGTAGTATTTAATGCCAAATGTTGAACTTAAAAATGCAGTCTGCAGTCTAATCTGAACATTACTTCAGGTTATAGGAAAAAAGTTGTTTAACAAGATAAATGACTTGGACAGGTACTTCTTCTGCTTTAATAGTGGTACACAGTTTTATAACTATTTTCAGCCCAGATTTTGTCATCAAACGTTGTTCCTCTGCAAGTTTACTTGGTAACTTTAAAACCTATTAGCCAACTTCCACCAAATGCAACAAAAGTAGGAGCCTTGGAAGAAAATAATATCCTACAAATTTCATGTAAGTAGCCATCAGGAAAGAAGAAAAAGCCAAAACCTGAGGCATCCCCAGCTGGGAAAGATTAACTGAGCGATCTAACTTCTTCGTCAATGGGGAATCCACACCAGGCAGAGCTCTCAAGTTTGCCTCAGTCACAGGAAAGAATTACAGCTACATCAAGGCAGGCAGTTACAGGGCTCTGTTTCCAAGCACACGTTACCTCAGTCAATCTACTTCTATGGAGCATTTTGTAATTTCATCTTCAGCAGCATCTGAAGTATTAAGACTGTCTTTATGTGCCATCCTTCCAATCTCTTCCAGTGAACTTCATGAATGACATGTAATACAAAACCATTAACAGAATTTAGGCCCTTAAGGGGACTAACTCAAACTAATTTCCCATTTCAATTTAATCATAATTCACTGTTTTGGTACTCTTGTATATTCTATCCCACCTGGTTCCTCAACTGGCTTTGATGTATCCTTACGGGTAGCCAAAGACTGTGTCTTTTTAAATATTTTTTCTAAAAGGAAATAAATAGTCTCAAATCTTTCAGACCTTCTTCATGAAATGAAAAAGGAGCAGCCTTTAAAAATATACTTGGAGACACAGCACACTGAAATTCATAGCATCCTAGAATTACCTTGCCTTTCTCCCTGCCTTATGTTTCTCTTTGCTGAACTTTAATGGAGGGTGACTTGTTCTGAAAAGGTTCATATTGCAACATAGTAACTGCTACAGAAGCCTCTCAGGGCTAAATTACCTACCAGACTCAAAATTGCATTTTTCTATGTGTACTGATGATAAAGCCTTGATATTAATCTAGTTCTGTAAATGAAGTGCCTTAATACATTCCTCGCTTGCTATGTTTCAGGTGAAAAAAAAACCCAAAAAGAATCTGTGGGGGTTTCCACTTCAGCAATAGAGCTGTAGCTGGCTTTAATGACACATGCTTTTGCTAATACCAGCTCAGCCTTTTTGTTCCTCAATTCCTTGAGAACCCAAGTGCTTGTGACTTACTACCTTGTACTCAAGCCAGTGATTTCAGTGGAGGCATAACATTTAAAATCAGAAAGGAACTGTATTCAGTCTCTACCTCTTTACAGAATGTTAATGCTGGGACAACTTTTTTTTCTTTTTTTTTTTTTTTTCAGCAGAGTTTCATGATTAAGGGCTACACAGGGTTTAGCTTAAAACAACTTTGGCAAAAATTGCCATCTGTTTTCTTCTAACTAAAACATTTTCTTAATAAAAGTTGGTTGGGGAGACTGCTTTGGAATACCCCTTTAAAGAGGTGATGGGGCATTTCCTGTGGGTCTGCAGGCATTTTTTCATCTTTTGTGATGCTGCTGGCATGCTATCAAAAATGTCCCATACCTGAAAAACACAAAACTGAACAGTCTACTTCAATTTCCACTCTTTTTTTTCTAAATATATACAAATATTCAAGGAAATTCCCATGTTAAAAAAGGGAGTCTTAGCCACCCTATTTGGCTAGAGTTCAGGGGAAGGTGGATTTCTGTTTTGAGGTTTTGACATGTCCATTTTGGTAGAACAGGGAGATGACACAAAGTCTTGAGAACATATTTTGCCTGAAAAGTTGTAACTCTTCCTTCCGCAGTCTTCCTGGTTGTTAATAAGGAAGCAAGTAAATGCAGCAAAATTAGAGGGAGTCAGGACCTAAAAATATTTCAGTGACTGATTCCTAGTAAAAAGCTCTACTTTTTAATGTGATTTTGTTTATTCATGAAGTTGTATGGCTGAATCTCAGAAGAGTGTTTAAGTACCTTATGAAAAAACAAACAAACAAACAAACCCAAAGCATTTGCTTTGGCTTTAACAGTTGTATGTATTTTTCAAGCTTGCAAACACTTGCACCCAGTTCCTTGGTAACCATATTCCTTTTTTTTCCCCCCACAGAAATAGTTTCATTAAAAAAGTTGTCTGGATTGGTGCCTTTAACTCTGCCTAGTACCCTACATCCTATTTTATTTCATTATAAATACTTGACACTATTTCGCTGAAGTGAATGCCTCCATGATTATCAATTACTTTGATTTCCAGTGCCGTGGACATGACCCAGCCACAGCCACATGAAAACTAAGATAAATGCGGTCACTAAAGAAACAATGCTGTCACTGCAGAACAGCTCGCGCTTGTCATAATAATTATAACTATGAATGAGATAAAAACATTAAGTGGCCAGAAGCCAAAACCGCAGCTAAATGTCAGCTGTTACATGACAACCTTATGTATCTGTGAGGGCACGTTAGGGTGACATGACACAAGAGCAGCGACATGAGCAGGTATGTCCTATCTTGGGTACAGGAAATCAGATAACTTGCCCCAGCCTTAATTGCAAAGTAGCTTGATTTGTTAATTTGCCTCTTGTGTAATTACCAACAGTTACAAAAATAATAAAATTGTAATGGTGGTTGAAGTAATAGATGGAACATAAGGACTACATAATACATACATTGTGTACAAAAATTAAATTAGTGAATTATTACCACAGAGATGCAAACACTGATTCACTTAGCCTGAATTGTTAAGAACCATATTAGACACTGCTAAATAACCACACTCCTCTACAAGTGATTTTGCTACTTCCCACCCTGAGCAGAAAAGGTATTACAATTTGGCCCTGGGAACAGCTGACACCACTGTGGTATCTGTGCTGTAGTACCAGAGACTAAACACCTAAGAGAAAAACAAAGATGTGTTATTGGAAGAGGTCATCATGTGTGAGAGACGGTCAGCGGTAAAGTCTTCAGGCTTGTCCCTTACCAGGCCCTAGGCCAGTGCGACATGTTTGCTTCTGGTGGGCACAGTCACCAAAAGCAGCAATGTTCTCCTTAAGTCTTCCACTGGCAGGAATTTATTGGGCCACAGGGCAAAACTACTGCAAAGAACCTTACAGATGGTGAAGGTGTCTCCTGGCCAGCCAAGTTTCAATGTCAATGTTCGAGGCTAAGCCTCTTCAGCTAGGCTACTAAAACAGAAGGTAGAATGACCTGACACCAAGCCAGCTGCCAACACAGCAGTTCATTAGCGGATTATCCTGACTGCTGTTTTTCAGATGTTTTAATCAGGCTTTTGGGTGCTGATTTATGCTTTCTGTTTCCTGCATGACCCTGAAGAGGAGGGAAAATCCCCCTTCCATATAATCTTTTGCAGACTAGGTCTGTCCTCCCTCATCACAACACCTGTGCAGGGGAATATCCAGCTGAAGAATCCTGGACCTGGACTCCCTGACATCTTCCCTGGAGCTGAGGCTTGTGGAAGTGCTGCCAATTGCAGGATCATGGCACTGAAGGTCACCTAAGTGAGCTTCACAGAACTATGGTATTTCAGAACGGAAAAGGACAAATCTCTGCAAAGTTGTATCATATTTTGCCTTTTGAACTTGATCAAAGCTGAGACTACATATATGAACGCAATAAAGGAAAACTGGAATGCTCAGTGTTGCTACTGGAATCCTTACATTTTTATTGAAATCTGGTATTTTAATAATGCATGAAAAATACTTTTTGGAATTAGATAAATTTAATTTTAAGTGACAGACACATTTAACAACAGACATAAAACCTGTTACTTTAGATGCTTATTGTAATTTCACCAAATATTTAAAATATCTGTGAACTGGATTCATCTAATGACCACAAAATTCTTTCAATTCCATTTGTTTCTAGCGAAGGCTTTAAAAGGCAATCTAACATACTTGTTGGAAAAATAAATGCGATTAGTGTTCATTAAGGCAACTTATCCTATTATTGTTATTCAAATACTAACAAAAGAACAAACAATTTGGTTTTAGACCATATAATTATTAATAGTAAGATTACCTTGCAATAATTTTAGACTACATGAGGTCTGCTTCTATAAACATATTAATAGATGAGCATGTCTGTGTTGAGTCATATGCATAAATATTCCCAAGCAGAGTGGCTAGCTTCCAGGCTTGTAGACTAACTCCATGTATAACTCTTCATATTAAAGGCATGGTATAGGCACAACTACAATTCTATCCTAGCTGATGGCATCAATCTTCATTGAACTACAGGGTAAAGGTGTGTTGCATATCATTTAAGATGCCGAAAAAAACAGAAATCCCTCAAGGTTTGGTTTTTGGTTTGGGTTTTTTTTTTTTTTGGTTCTCCTTTCCAAAACGTTTTCTCTAGTAAATGCCTCTTGGATTGGACATTTAGCTTTAATAAAAGTGGATGCTAACCCACAACTGGGTCTTCACTGCTTAATACTTTATGCCTTTGCATGTGCACTGAAAAAGAAGAGAAGCATTGGCCCAGAAATCTTTACTTTCAAAAGCAAATCTAGGATGGATTCCTCAGAGTAGGGAATGAAAGTTTGAAATCTGTTTTTTAATGAAGATCTGTATTTTGGCATTACTGCAGGAAGACAAACTTTTATATCTTGCAGTTATGGTATTCTTATCATTAACTTTATAATCTACCTCTTAAAGAACTGTGTAATTTAAATTGATATGGCTATCCGAAAGCTCTCTTTATTGCCTGTAAGTTCTTTCTGTAGTTTCAGTTTCATGGCTGAAAAGAAAATGATCTCTTAACTACACTTTTGTTTTTACTGCCCTGTTTTATCAGACAAACTGCCATTTTACTCCTTGTTAAGGAAGCAAGGTGAGAGGAAAACCACATTATACTGTTGACAAGGAAGATAAGATTTATTTACCTTGACATTTTTAAGCAATAATATTTTTCATGTAACAGGGTAAGAGATAAAGCATATCCCTACAGTGATAATGCACAAATTGAATGGAACTTTCTTCCACACACTATCAACACTAGTAAAGAAACTATGCCCTAGTACAATAATCCTGTATTTGAACCAGTTCACAATGGACTATTTGGGAAGAAAAGTGAGACACTAGACAATTTATTTAGGTGACTGAATGAAACAGGGTTTGATTTTCTGTGGCCATTTTTTTTTGTTTGTTTTGTTTTTCATTTCCCTTGGATCTTACTGTGATCTGCAGGAAAAGGCTGCCTGAACAGGGAAGAGCATGTTGCAATACTCATGGCAGCTGGTCAGTGGGACTGTGTTATCTGTAGAGACACTTTCAGAAGTTTAATGTACTGCAAAATACTCTGTTTCAAGCCAGAACGGAAAGGAGGAGGAATTAGCTGACATCACTTCTTCATTGGAGCAAAATGTCATAAACAAAGCTGGAACTGAAGCTTTAGACCATGGTAGAAAACTGAACATACTTTTAACAGACTGAGATGTTCAGGTTCTGTGGTAATGACTGCGAGAGAGATGCCTGTTTGAAACATACAATGAAATGCATAAAATCATCACAGATTAAACTCATTAAATGCCTCTAGAAGCAGCAATTAAACCCAAGCTTGTACAATTCAATTTAATTTCTTCATAGTTTGTCTTATGTAGTCATCTACTTTATTGGAATATTCTTGAAGTTTTGTCCAAACAAATTAAAAAAGATTTAGTCATTAAGGCTCCCACAGATTCTCTGGGACATTATTCCTTGTTGTTTGCCAGGCAGCTCTCCTCTGCCTCTTCTTCTCCCCACCTCTGATTCATCCTAAAATGTTCTTATTATTCTTTTTGAAGCAGCTTTAATTGAAAATTCCTCTTAGCTTTTCCCCCAGCCTTTCTTTCTTTATCAGACAGCCAGAGGGTGAGGTGTATTAATAGCAGCTGCATGACTCAGAGTTGGTAGCTCAAGTGGATCCCTTTGCACTGAGCTTCGCCACTTGACCTCCCTGGCTATGGTGCCACCAAACTCAGGGTGCACCTTCACTTTCTTGCAAACAAAAATAAACTGCAAAGGCGAGGGGGGCGGCTGCCTCAACCCTTCTATCCTTAGGATTCTCTCTACTGCTGTCTTCTCCATTCCTATTGGGACTGTATGCGAAAAAACGAAAATATGTATATGGAAAAAAAAAAAAAAAAGGTGATATCCCCCCAATGTGACACTCGAGGGATGAACAAGGAGCGAGGGTCCCATCCCTGCAGCGAGATGAACGAGGGGCACGGGGTCCGCGCTCTCCACTCAAGCTGCATTCCGCGCTGCTCCCCCTTCCTGAGGGGCTCCGCGCCACCCCGCCTTCCTTCCCGGACACCCGCGGGGCG
>JAVJGJ010000014.1:18547363-18560187 GCA_035590215.1 Microhierax caerulescens | reverse complement strand
GGCGACTTGTTGCGGCGGCGCTGCAACGCGCCGCTCGTGTGCGGGGCGCCGCCGCCGCCCTGGGGGCCCGGCTTGCCCACCCCGCCGCCGCTGAGGGGGCGGTGGGCGCTTTGTTGGGGAAGCCCCGGGAGCGCGCCTTCGGCCTGCCCGTGCCGCGCAGCCCCCTCTGCATTATTCATGTGCCCCAGCGCCGCGGCTCTTGAGGTTACCGTAGACATGTGGCAGTCGGGTCGCCCAGCTGACTGTGGCAGTGTGGAAGAATAATAAGGAATTACTTCATAAACGAGTGCTGTGAAGCATCTGTTGCTGTCTATTGTTTTCAACAAACGCACATTTTGAGAGTCCTTAAATACTGAGCGACGTAATGGGCACAGCGGCCCTGAATGAGCCTTTGTGCATTGTTTCTTTTTTGAATGGGTTAATGTTTTGTGCAAGTCGTGGGCATTTGTGATTAACCTTGCTGCTTAACGTCGAGCTTAGATAAGGAGGTTTTAGTTTCAGCCTTTTGGAATTCGTGTCTCTTGTCAGTTTTCTTAAGTCAAACGTGAAAAAAGAACTCTTTGGACTCTAGGTCAGCGCAACTAATCACGTTAGTTGTAAGGTGCTATTAAGCTGTATTTTGCAGTCTGAGTAACACCCTAGACAAGTATTTCATGTTCTTTCTGGTGCAGGCTTTTCAAAAGATTCTATTTTTTTTATCTGAGTTATGGGAGTGGCAGTTCTGAGTTTTAATTAATTCTGTCTTTGTGACTGGTTTGTGTCAGGCCTCAGACGTCTGCGTGCATCTTTTACCCTGTTTTGTTTTCATCAGGGATGCTTGTGGTCGTGTATGTCGCAGAAGCGTTTTGAGAACCCATCTGCCTGCACAGCACTTTGCATATTCAGAAGATCATAGAAATACCTTCGTTGCTGTCAGCTCTTATATAGTGCATTGGCACAATGCTGCTGGACAGTGTGTGTTGAGAGGGACGTGGAGCTGGTATATAGTAAAATTATGGCTACTGCAACGAGGTAGTTTTTTGATCGTTAAAGGTAAGAGACAGGTAGTAACTGTCTTAGATTATAAGACTTACCTCTATTGATTTATCGATTTAGCATAAGATGAGCTGTGAGAAAAATAAACTACAAGCCTGTGCAATGTTCCCAGATAAGCAGCCTTCCAGCAAATGGCAATTGCAAGGCAGTGGCGCATTTCTAAGCTTTGTGCCAAAGTGACACTGCTCTTCTATCAGGGAGGGAGATTAGAGAGCAAAAGGGCAACAAACAGCTTTAGAAAACACATGGAAAATGACATAATGTGACATGTCAGGAGCTGTCCAGAGACTTTTCCTTGAGTGCTGACTGAAAGAAACAGTATAAAAGTGTTTGTAGAGGTGACAAAAAGAATTCTGGTCTGACTATTTCTGCCATTGCAGTAGAGAACATTGCAGGGCTTGATGATAATAGAACTGCCAGAAAAATATTGGTTCACAGAAAATGAGGTAAAGCCATAAAGAGAGTGAGAATATGGATCCATCTACAAGATGCAGAATTAGGGGGGTAAGAAGTGCAGAGGTTATGATACTAGAAGGCAGGTAAAGAAAGTTACTTTAGCTGTTGCCAGAATAGGTATATGGCATTTCTTCTTCGACAGCCTTGCCCTGTTTTTTGAGAAAGGGTACTTCTGTTGGCAAAGGTGAAGAAGGAAGTTGTTGAAGGTATTACTTTATTCTGTTGGATGTGTTAAATACATCAAAGCTGTCCTGTCTCTTTGTATTGCGTTTACAAAGTCTGTGGGAGTAGAGGAAGGGGAGGATCTTCAAGTCAGTAAATGTAAACAAAGCTTTATACAAACTTCTGAAGAAAGTCCTGATTGATGAAAGATATTGATCCATTAAAGCAGCATTCAGTGTATCTTGCATGCTCAGGGAGTTTACTCCAGAGTTGAAGGGGCCTAGGTAAACTCTCCTTTCAACACTGAAGGACTGTGGGCTAGCTTTAGCAGTAGACTAATTCTCAGCTGTGCTTTGAATTTAAACAAACTTTTTTCCTTTCTGCGTTAGACATTTATCAATCACTCTGTGAAATGAAACTTTCAAGTCATGTAGTATAAGGAAAAACAAATATTACATTGGCCCAAAAGGGGATTTAATAATCTTTACTCTGGAACATTTCGATTTAAGAACCCTAGGTAGCGTGTATGGAGACTGATGCAAGCGGCCAGTTCATGTTCATAAGTTTATTTTATGGAATTCGTTCTAAAAGACTTTACAGCATCATTCAAAAAATATAATACCTGGTTTTGAAATGGGATATATCCAGTAGTTCAGTTATGTTATAATTCTTGCTAACTGTATTTTTAGAGAAGGGTTTATTTCACTTTGAAACAACAGAATCAAATGAATGAATGAATGAAACCAGCATCAGTCACACTTCTTAAATTCCATTTTTGCTGGTATGTCAGATGTATGTGGGAAGACTGGCCATCCTGGCATAGTAGGCCAGGATCTTCAAAATCTTCACGTTATTTCAAATAGTGCAGTTGTGAGTACTTTGAAGCTAAAATGTGAAGTTACGGTTACTAAACTTAATAACTATTAACTGTACATAAATTACATAACACACCTATAGCATACCAGTTTATTAACTGTCAGACTACAAGTATTGCATGAGTATTCTTTGGCTGGTCTGTGTTGCTTTATGTCTAACTACTGTCTTGGCAACTGCCAAGTTTTCATTTGTACTTCTGGAGTTCTCAGGAACTGCAGTTTAGAAGAAACACTTCACTCTTCAAAATATATTGAACTGTAAATACATTTAATTCATAACGATTGTGCTGGTTATATTCCAACTATTTTTCATAGCGGCAGCAAGCCTATCTCAAGTATTTCAGGGAAGGTAGGGTTGGGGAAAGTGGTGGTTTTAAGAAGGTAAAGATACAGTACTTAAAAAAAAAAAGTTGCTATGTAAAACTCTGCATGTGATATCTAGTGCTGGTCAAGTCTCAATTGTTACATGTTAGCTGTAGAATTCAGCTCTTTATTTTTCTTACTTGCCTTTTCTTGTGAGATAGATGACTTGTTTTGTTTTCCCCCTTGGCTTGCTTACATCGGAGACAGTTGTGTAATGGCTTCTCTGTCTGTCTGAAAAAGATGTATGCAGAAGTAAAGTCTGTGGCAAATGAACTTCTTTATTGGACTGCAGCAAGTGTGTCGTTAGGGAGCTGTTCCTGTAAAAGATTATTGCCCTGCAGGCATTCACAAGCTGCTTTGGAGTAGGGAGGTGTTTCTGTAGAAAGCTGAGACCAGTTAGTCAGGTACAGTGGCCTGTAAGTTGCCTGTTGCTACCTCCCCAAAGATCTAAAACTTTTAGGTATCACAAAAAATGGAGTGGAATAAGACTTTGAAAAGAAAAAGGTATGTAAATTTTAAATAAGTTCCTGTAAATAAGTGAGTTAATCATATTGCTGTGGCTAAAGCTCTGTGGTCCCTGCCACCTATATGTAGGAAAACAGATGGTGAACCTCTTGCCTAGAGCTTAGGAGGCACACTGCTGAAGAGACTGCTTCTGAGAGAAGGTCCTAAGCTGTCAGATAAGGATCCTACTTTTGAGAGCTAGTTCTCTGCTGGCCAGGCGTCCTGCTCAAGCCCTTTGCCTCCTGTCCCATCCTCACCTGACCTCAGACCCATGGCTGTATGTATGAATGTTTCTTTTGAAAGCAGCTGCTGCATGAATTATTTGACAGAATTTTGGCATCAAGCATTTTATGCACCATCATTTTCTGAAGAACGCTTTCTTTGTCATCTTTCAACAATTGCTTTATTTGTTGGTTTCTGTGGCATAACTGGAAACATGGATGATACTGATTTAAAAATACTAACTGCCTTGTAGTGAAATTAATTGAAATCACAGCTCTTCGTTTCAAGAGAGTTCTTGAAGTTTTGGACAATTTTTTTTGCTTGTTTATAGTGTGGAGCCTGCTGATACTTTGGTGGTTTAGTCCAGAGTCCAGATTACTGTGTATGCTGTGAAGGTCTTGAGCACTGGGTGTTGTAGCAGTAGAAGCTCTGCAAAGTTACAGTGCTCCTAATACTGACTTGAAAGAAGCACCTTTGTGAATTGGAATGCCAAAGTGATGAGCCTTTATGTCCAGTAGGTCACAAGCTCATTTCAGAATGCAGGAAATGACAGGAATATATCATTCCCAATCCCAGCTGGCTAGGTTTTTTTCCCCCTTATTTGCAATGCCATTTCACATGAGTGTTAAGATAAAACCAAGTAGAAGTAATCAATTGTTTCAAAGGTAAAAATTTAGTGAAACTGATAATGATTGCATCCACTAAATGTAAATTCATGGGAAATTCCTAAGTAGCACACGTGTATTACCACTCCAGTAATAATAGTAGAGATACACAATATTTTGCTAGGCAGTGATTTTTGGTTTCTTTTGGCCAGATATTTTCCTTTGGGTTTAATATTTCGTTTGAGTTTAGTGTTATATGGTGCCAGTAATTGGGAAAGATAGGGTGTTATTTTCCTATTCAGTGTTTATTTGATTTTATGTTTTGCAGTTTTAAGATCTATGAGCTTCTTTATTTTTATATATGTATAATATTTAGTTGCAATACTTTTGTGTCAATAAACTGTTTTGAAATGATATAACATTGAGTATGAAAGTATAGACACAGGCTGGTTTTTGCATTGTATATAAAATGGAAACAATGGACCATGAATTTAAGTTGTAGACCCTATCACTCAAATTTGATTATTCCCTTCCCCCTTATAATATGGCACAAATCTTTATGATCTGAAATAGAAACAAGTCCAGCATAGTTGGCTCTAAATTTATTAAATTTCTTTCCTTTTTTTTTTAAGAAATGATAGGGTTTTTTAGTAAAAGATACTACAGCAAACACTTAAAAAAAAAAACCCAAACCTGGGTATTACTTGTTTTGCATAGATTTTTTTTCTTTTTTCTGCTGCTTATGTATTGTGATACTTGGGCCCATGAGATCTGTGACGCTGACAGTGAGACTTCATTTGTTTTGAGTTTTGCGCAAGAGCTTTTAGCTGATAGCTTTGTTTTACTGCATGTGAACAATAAATGTTAATTCTGTAAACTCACTTAAATTACATGTCTATCAATTGTGATTTGATGATATAGAATTATCCTCTAAAATTTACTTTGTAGTCACGTTTCTGATTTTAAAAGTTATATTGAGATTTTCAAATATGTTTCCAAAGAATTTAGCAAAATGTTTGGGTAAAACCCAAAGCAAAAAGTTAGGACATGTTTATGGCAGAATTTGCAATGATAAAATGTGAGAGGCATTGACAGTTATTTTAGGTGACAGACATGGTCTCTCTTAGCAAGACCTCTCGACAGAAAGTTGATAACGCAGGTCTCGGCCTCATGCCATATGTTCTCATTTGTCTCCTGGAGACTGGACTTATCGGTCATCTTACCATACTTCTCCTTTTCAATGCTAATGTAATGATAGGCACATAAAAATGGTTGTGCTACTTTCCTTTACTTCTACTACTGTTGAGTTGGCATGCTTATAAAATGGTAGATGAGAATCTAATTTAGTTTTTGCATTGTTAATTAACTGAGTTTAACTCTAGGGCTTCAGTCTACCTTCAGTTTTGCAAGCAGTGAGCCTCTGCAGTCAGGAAGGTGAACACAGGGATTAGTACAGCTTGGAATCCTGCCTACTGTTAGCAGATCTTAGAGCCCAAGCTTATTTTGCTACTCTTGAATTTTTCTGAGGAGTACATTAGGGAAAGGGGGGAGAAGACAAGGTAATCTCTTCTGTGAACTGGAAGCATGCTGTTGGAATTTTATCAAAAGCCAGTGTTGTAAGCACCCAAACTCCCATTTTATTTTATTTTTCCTCTGAAAGCTTTTGTGGCTAAAAGAAAAGGGGTGTGTGTGTAGGAAATTGTGGAAAAGTATATTCATTCTTTTCAAGAATATATTGAATATCTTAGAACATTAGTCTTACTGATACTAATACTTTATAATATCCTCTGTGATTAAAAAAAAAATAAAATCTACTGGAATGTAATTGTCTTTATGCTAGGTAAACATAGTATTATACATTTATAGCTGTGCTACATTAATTACATCATAATGAATATAACTTAAAGATACTGTTTTAATTTTGCCAAACAAAATTTGCTTCATATCTGCATCATCGATCTGCATTAGATCCCTCTTTCTGTAATCATTAGTCTTGAGATTAACTTTTCTTTACCAGCCATCAACATTGATGCTTCTTGAATCCTGTTTTCATCCTTATCTCTCTTTCCAGTCCCACTTTTGAAACGTATCTCCACAGATTAGAAAAAGAAATAAAAATTGACTGCTGGTGCACCTTAGGTTGCTGTTCAAATGTTTCTAACATTTACTGTATTTTTTTATTGCCAAGAAGCAAGAGAAAAAAAAGTTCTTTTATAAATATATATAATAGCACTTTATATTTGCCTTTTCTGTTTATGAATGAAAAATCATTTATTCAAAAGATTGTTTTTGATAAATGAATTACTCCAAACATTTTTGGGTTTTTCCTTATTTTTTTTTAAGCACTTCTGAAAATTTTGTTCTTCTGATGCAGCCATGGAGTTATAATACTGGAATCTTGAATTATTCTGAGTAGTATGTCACTTTCACTTTTATTAGTGTAAGTGTAATTCCAGTTAATATTATTTTTGAAGGCAATGCCATCTTTGGTATTCTTTGCAGACCAGCAGGACTGATTCATGAAGTCATTACTTTTAAATGTGTGTGAGAAGGTGACTAGCTGCTTGTTCATTCTGTGTTAGAACGAATAGAAAAGGATGCAGGGTGCTGTCTTCAAATAACATTACAAGCATATTTTTCAAGGCATAAAAACTTTTTTGGAACAGAAGACAATAGTGAATACGTTCATTACCACATAGTCATAACTTACAGCCTTTCTGCTTAAAATGAAAAAAAAGCTCTTTTTTTTTTTAAGCAGAGCAGATTTTCTTCCTTTTTTTTACTGTGGTGGTATACTTGCATTTCTTGTGGGAAAAATGACCGTGTCATTCCTTCACTGAGATAAATGGATGCTGTTATAGACATAAAATTGAGTTTTGATGCTTTAAAATTATGTTAGTTTGTTTTTCCATCATGTTTCAAGTTCAACGAGAGTTGACAGATTAAATTGCAGCTTTGGAGTTCCTTGTACAAATTCTACTTCCTCGTAAATAATGTTAAAAGCTTTTAGTACTAGAAGGTGTTTGATATCAAGTTTTAAAAATATTTTGTAGCACTCATGGAACTGTTGCCTCTTTATTCTAACATTAGTGGATTAATATTCTACAAAAACTGGAAAGGAGGTTACTGCTTAGAGACCTGTAGATTCTGGTTCCGGCTAACTTAATTGCTTTTTATTTTTATAAACTATTGAAAAGTGTATTTTGTATGTGTAGAGCACTTGTTTACCTGCTTTGGAATTTGTACTATTTGCTGTGACATACATGAACTCTGTTTTGATTAATTGAAAACCAACCCCTTTAATTTTGTTGTTGACAGGAGAGAAAGAGTTTGTAGAAGATCTAAGTGAACAGGAGACTAAAGAAAACAAGCAAAATGCCGAAACCAGTAAGTAGCTGTTTTCTTACTCATCTAAAATCCAGTAGGGTTTACACATTTGAGTGGTGATCTTATTACAGTTCTAGCTGTTTTGACTCTGCTCTTTCTAGATTTCCTAAGACCTGATAATGTACCATTGGAGTTGAGACAGTTTAATACCAACAGGAAAAAAAGATCAAGAAAGCTCGGTACTGCAAGTTGCATGAAGCATGCTTGGAGATCAGGTCAATACTTAAAAACCACAATGAACTTGAGAGTCCGTTTGGCTGGCAGGAGGAATGACTTCTCAGGATTTGTTGACTTGGAGATGAGATGACATATAGTAGTTAATGGAGGCATTATTTGAGCCTTGCCCAATGTCTGTGAGAATCGGTGGAAGGATTTGCTGCAGGATTTGGCAGGGGAAGACAGAAAATGTGTAGAGGGTCTGTGACAGCAACAGCGTTAGGTTAGGTGGTAGTTTTACTATGGTAGAGGATATAACCTAGAAGGTAAGTGTTGAAGGGAGGAAAGAAGCAATGTTTGTTGTCTCCTATTCATCTTGCCTCAGCTGAGAAAAGGGTTCATCCATTTTCTGTCCAGGGGGAAAGAAAAAAATCTCCGACTTCAGTTTCGATAATAGTTCTAGAATTTTTTGAGGAGATAATTATTCAGCAGCTTGATTCTTTTGCTACAGATGTAATACTAGTTGCTTAGGATTTCCTCCGCCTTGTGTTAAATGACTTTTGGTTGTCTCTTCCCCTTATATCCAGTGAGCAAAGCATTCATAAAGGGAACTGAATTGTCAGGGGAGATTATTTCTATTAAACTCAATTGGTTTATGTAATAGCCTTCAGGCTTGCTTTGTTTACTGATGTTTCATTGAAGTAGTAGATTAGGAGCAGGGCAGATCTATTACTAAGAAAAAAATATGTCTGTGTGCATGCATGTACATATATACATACTATACATAGATCTGTGAAAGGTTTTTGCTATTAATCAGAAGTTACCAGTGTAAACAAGTCTATATTGTATGACAGTATTTGGAACTAGTACAGCTTAATGAATAATGTGAGCGTGGGACTGTCCAAGGGCTAGAAGTTTTGTTCTGAGCTTTGCTGTTGGTCTAGCAATCAACTGGCCATATCATATTATTTCTGTAATTTCTTCTTTTCCCTGCTGTGGATTGGGGGTTGTATTTTAGCACTTTCTGAAGTTGAAAGTTGTTACTCATATCCTACCCCTTTCTTACAGAAAGCTGCACTATTATAGGCTGGAAAATGAATTAGTAGCATACTGTTTTCTGACCTGTGTGAGTCCTGGCTGTGATAATGTAGTAGTGCCTTTGACAGAGTTCTCAATTGGAAAACTGTATTTTAAGAATGAAACAAAAAGTCACTGTGAGCTCATGTGGTTCCTGAGACCCCCAACTCCGTGCAGCTACAGAGGAATGAAGTCGTAGAAGTGATGACTACAAAAAAAAAGACAGCCTGAGTGAAGTGGTATTGGAACCATGAAATTTAGGCAGACTGGGTTCCCACTATTTTAAGGACCTGAGAAAATTGTAGGAAATACAGTTACAGGGTTGTTCACAAGAAAAGCAGTATCTTTAGAACTGAGATTGCAGAGGTGTTAAAGAGCTCACAATCCACCTAGGAATGGAAATTAGCTACCAAGTCTTAGGAAGGAAGCTGGACTCATGCCAAAGATGAGAATTTTTTTTCCCTTTGATGAGAGGCTTTATATGAAGAATTCATATATGCTGGGATGTTCTCTTCGGTTTCCTGATGATGTAGGCATGTGTGAGATCTTAGAAGGAAGCCAAGTGAAAGGAGCTGTTAAGAAATGAAATTTATTACATTTCTTGAAAAATGTCTTATGGATTTCTTCCTGTGAACTGTATGTTGCTGTAATTGTAATTGTTAATCAGTGGATGCAGAAGTAGCACACATGCCAAAGATTAAGTAATTTTACCTATAAAAATCAAACCTCAGATTTTGCCCTGGTTGCTGCTTAAGCGATAGATTGCTTTGGAACGCTTCACCTTTTTTCTTCTTTGTTTTTTTTTTCTTCTTTGGAGACTATAAGAGCCTGATCATTGGTTATGTTTAATGAATACGACATTGTTCTTTGAAGAGTCTTGCTGTTCAACTAGGGTTTGATAGTACTGGACTGTAGAAGGTCCCTTGCTCTGAACATTCACTGTAGCTCTTAACATTTATCTTTTAAAGACAATGCACAATAACCAAATTTACTTCTAGCCTGCAAACTATTTGTGCTTCAATTCCTTGTTCTTTATTTTTGACAGTTGTTGCAGTATGACTGTCAGTGTTCAGTAGTTTTATTATTGGAGGTCTTTTAATCTGACAACTAATGAAATAATCATGGATAAAACTAAGAAACCCAGTTAACATCACCAGTGAGAATGAAAAATGTTGACAGTGTTATTTTATAGCTCTCTTCTCTGTATTATTGTGACCTATTTAGGCATATTTTTATTTCCAGATTCTGCTGTAGTGATCCAATTGATACTTTTCAGAAAACCTGCTCATCTTCTAAATATGTGAACCAGTGCAGTACAAGTAAATTTTCTCCACGTTTTTGGAATAATGAATTAAAGTTTTTTCTTAGGTATAACAAATAAGCTATAGATTTGTTTAAATGCAATCAGTAAACACTAAATCACAGAAAATACCATGGAATAGATTTTGGTTTCACTTCTGCTTTCACGCTGAAAAGTTATGTAGTATTCTAGATACAATTAAGTAAATGAAGACCCATGAATGGTCTTGGCATGATTGAATTTCAAAGCAATGATCTTCCATTTTTCCTAGAAGTCTCAGTGTAAAGTAAGGTTTGTGCCACTGTGAATGATCTTCTTACATGTGGTAGTAAAAGGTCATTGTTCTTAAGTGTTTGGGATTTTCTGTCTTAGGCTACTAGGTTAAATAGCTCGAGTGAAAAGGCTGCTTTGACTTTAATATACTGTCCTGAGGTATGAAGGTAATATATGTCTGGAAAATACACATTATTGAAACACTTCCTTGTTTGATTGCTTCTCTTTGTTCACTTTGTAACAAAGTGGCTTTCTGTTCTTTCAAGCAGTTTACTGAGGGTCTCCTCTACTTTTAAAAAAATAGTTCTGAGACTTAATATTCTCAATTCTGCCTAGTAGTGAAAAATTAAGTTTCATTTAGCTTCTGTTGTGATCCATCTAAAAAAAAAATAATGGTGACTTCGTTTAATTAGGTCTTTGCCGCTGTAATCAAAATTTGAGCTGTTAATAGGCTGTTTTCAGTGTGCTTAGTTCTCCTGCTCACTGAAGAACAGAATATTTGTTCTTATTTTCAGTGCTTTCTTCCTAAAGGAACAGTTCAAAATGTTTCTTAGATTCTCCCAGATCTTTACCAAAAATAGAAATGTAGAAACTAAAATTAGACATCATTAGTTACGTAACTGTTAATCATTTCATAGGCTAAGAAGATTAGGTTTAATTGACTGAAATATTAGTTTCATGTATTGGGTGTAAGAGGAATTAAAACTATCAGCTTTTTTTGGTGGTAGTTTGCAGCATTTCTATACAAGACTGTCTTTCTACACAAGACAAGGCATGATGGAGAAAGCACTAAGCTGGATAGGAACGGGGTAGATGTCAATTACTAAGATAAAAAAATAATTCTTTTTTTAAACTTCAACATTTTACAATATTGTGTATTCAAAAGGAGTAGATAACAGATTCTGGAATAATATGGATGTTTAGAATTTGAATATTTATAAGATCAAGTTAATTTCTGCAAAGTTGTTGAATGGAAATAGTCTATAAATTCCTTGTTGACTGGAGTGTTGTTTTTCCTGAAAAACTTTGAACTTTGAGATGTCTAGTGCAGTATTTAATTATGGTTTGAATATGTGATTTATTTCTGCAGCATAAATAGATAACTGTTGTCAGTTTGGAGGGCTGCTTTCTTTTTATTTGTCTGTTAGTAAAATCTATTTACCGTTTTTTCTGTACCCTCCTGTTCCTAATGCTGTTTAATTCTTACCTTTTTACCTTATCTTATTCATTAATTTCTCTTGCATCTCTTCCTATGTCTGCTTTGAGGTTGATATGGAGAGTGTGCTGTGTATATTTGTACAGTGTGTAAAGTAGTGGGACTAGTACTGCTATTCCTTAACACAAATAATGTAATATGCAAATGTAATACAGTAATCAGCCAAACTAGTGTGAAGAAACTCTTGGAAGAAACGTTTTTGCTATATGCAGTATTCTTTATTCATAAGATTTGAACTGATTTCTTGGCTTTTACATGTGACTAATTCATATTGCATTTATTAAAACAAAGCAAAACTATTACATCCTTTTTCATGTAATTTTAAATAGCTTTCTTAGTAAATATTGGCACCTACTCAGTTTTGGGGTTCCTGATGAAAGCTGAAGTGCCATGACTAATTATCTGTAAACAATGGCTCAAGTACAGTAATAAGAAGTATTAAGACTATTAAGCTGACAAGTTTTTTGCATATTCTGTGGACTGCCTATGTTTGAGGAGAGGTCCAAATGTTAATGTGGTGACTGTAACATGTATCCCAATAAACTGTGGAGGACTGAAGTGAGATACTACAAGGAAGTGCAGAAATATATTTGCTATGTCCTTAAAGTAGTGAAAGAATACACAAAAAAATATAATTCCCATATGAAATGCATGCTTTTAATATGTGCACATAGGTGTTCCAGGTATGTTCACTGACTATGCTCTGTATTGGTTTTGATAAATTCTTTCATATACGTATTGCTTTAGATTGCCACAGCTTGCGAAATAGTACTTATGAAAAGCAAATCTCTTCATAACCCATTAGCAACACTTGTTATCAAAACATCAGTTGCTCCCTTACACGAAGAATAATTCTCATGTATACATCTATATGTTCTTCTTTTCCTTGACTGTTTAATTAATTTTGGAGCCAGTCTGGTAAAATACAGATGAACTCAGACTGCTAGTTCTGATGCCAAGGGCCTGGACAAGCTCAAGAAGTGGGCTCATGTGAACCTCATCCTGCACCTGGGCTGGGCCAAGCCCTGGTAACAACACAGGCTGGGGATGAAGAGCTTGAGAGCAGCTCTGCAGAGAAGGACCTGGGGGTTGAACTGGTGGATGAAAAGCTGGACGTGACCAGGCAATGTGTGCTTGCAGCCCAGAAAGCCAACCATGTCCTGGGCTGCATCAAAAGCAGTGTGGCCAGCAGG
>JAVJGJ010000014.1:18524126-18545086 GCA_035590215.1 Microhierax caerulescens | reverse complement strand
GATTCAGTGGGGTCCTGTGGTATGAGTAGTGAGTGGTAGCCTTCCAACACTTCTGCAGGAAACCTTCATACATTTCCCTTGTCACCACTGCCAGAGCTCCTTCCCATTTCTGTATTTCTGTGGTAAAGTCAGTTCAGAGTAATTATGTTCAGATTAGTGTCTGTCTTCATAATTTGTGGTTCATGTAATTTTCCTCTGTCACCGGTGCCATGTTATGAGTGTTGCTTCAAAGTAGCTGGATTCCCAACAGCAGATCACATGAGTGGAAATATGTTGCTGAATTTACTGGGCTTTCTCTGCCTGTGTTTTCCGAGTGTTACTTATAAATGTGGAAAATTCCCCCATGACTCGTCTTAATTTTTAATAACTCTGTTGGTTAGCTGTATTTTACAGACAATGCAACTGACACCAGAGGTTTGATTTTTGTTGAGAGCATGCTGTGTGGTGGAGGTTTGGATTAGATTTGTAAACCTTCTGGGCTCAGTCTCAGGTTTTGGCAAAAGTAACCTTTTTTTCCATGCCTAGAAATAACTGAAGCTGTGAAACAATGTTATAAGCTTGGTACTTGTATGCCAAATTTCTACAGTTCAAATGCCTCAGGGGCAAAATGATCAAGTGTAGTGTTAGCTTTGAAAGTCTGAAGTATTGCATATCTTAAAAGGTAACATTTTAATATTACTATCATTTAATTTGCAACTTTTAGTAGAACTGAAAGTGTAAATTTTAATTAGTAGTTGAATGATCTGTTAATCAGAAATTCAGAGAAAAAGAAAATTTCTGAAGACTTAAATGGTTACTGTAATGCATGTAGGTGACCAGGTACTCCTAGTGTGTATTTGTATTTATCGCAGATGTAGTAGCTGTGTACTCCTAGAGCACTTAGGTAGGTTTTATTTGAGGTGGTAATACCTAGATGTGAACAGCATCTACCAGCTGTGTTGAGTTTGCCTCTGCATTGCATCTATTATTTTACTATTTGAGTATTTTAGTTCTTGTGAGGGATGTAGACTTTCAGGTAGTAATTCTTGCATTTGTAGTAGATGACATTTGTTACAAGGATATTTATGTAAGAAGTTTCTGCTGCAACTCTTTCAGTCTGCTGCCAATTAGCTGAACTTGCTGTGCTTTGTAGATCTTCAGTGACACTTCTTGCCTTGGCAGTGCTGCTGTTACATAACAAAGTGCTGTGACATTTAATAAAGTTGCATTTTAGCTTTACATTTATCCTTTGTAACTTGCTTATTTGAAGCTGCCCTGAAGCAGCCTTCATTTTCAAAACTGAAGAACTGCTTTAAAAAAAATAACTACTTCTACTTAAGGGTCAACCCCCCATACTTAAACCACAGCAACTGGCAGTGAGTTAGAGTGACCATTTAAAATGGGTTGTTCTGTTGGAGAATAAGCAATTTTTTTTTTCCTTTTGAAACGGGCAGAGTGGTGCAATATACAGAAAACACCACTTCTTTTCCCTCCTCCTGACACACACCCTCTGAATTTTTTTGCAGTAAAAACTTACTATCTTTTACTCCAAAACCTTTAACTCTTGTTTTTTATCAGTGCTTGCACACACAAAAAAGTTTGCTAACCCCTTGATACCTCCTTGTTTGCAGGTCTGTAACCTAGAGGTCTTCAAACTCTCACTACTGTTGTCTTGTGTATCCAGCTCATGCCTAAAGTTGTTTACCTTGACACTAAAGAAAGAAGTGAACAAGCTTTATCTGTTGCATGGGGACAAACTTTATCCAGTTTTCTCTTTTACACCTTAGATCTCCCTTCTGTGTTCTGTCTTGTGGAGACTTTTCCAGACTCTTACTTCTCAAATTATTCCACCTGGTGGCAAAATCGGGGAAATAGTTAATGGAAATGGTTTACACAGGCACAGATCAAGTAGTGCAAGAACTTGTAATACAAGTCCTAATTTATTCCTATTCTATATTTTATGGTAGAGAGAGAAAAATTAGAATATATTTGTGTGCCTTGAGTTTCATGGTTCTGGTTTTTGCATTTATAGTGAAGAAGATTTGATTTAACACTTTATATTTGTATTCGCTAAAGATAAATAACGTGATCCTCTGGCAGTAGGAATGGAGGGCCATTGTAACAGTGAGAGGACAGTACTGTGCATATAGTACTTTGTTTCATGAAAATTCTCACTTCTCTGTGTACCAGTCAAAGAGAAATTGAAACACTCTTGTACTTCCAAGTAAGGTAGGCTTCCAGATATTTTCTGGAATATTTGACTGCTTGTTTTAGAACAAATTAAAACAGTGACTGTCAGGAGTCATCTGGAAAATGGCCCTCTCTTTCAGGGGAAGGAAGAAGTTCATGGAATAGTGATTTTTCAGTCTTGTAGTAAGGGAATTGAATGGGATCATTCAACTATTAAGAGAATCTAACTTCTATTGTTCCTCCTTCCATTGGTTAAAACTCTGCTATTTGTCTGTCCTGAGGCACACAAGCTCTAGTCCTGTTTACTTTAAGACTGCTAATTGTCTTAATTTTAGAAATTGCAAGGCAGGAGGCTGCTTGTCTTTTTATATTGCCAAGTATAAATACCTTTAAATGATATGATAATGAACTAGGAACTTTCATACACATTTGGGAAGAATGCCCAGTAGCTGAATGTTCCAGTGTTCTTTGAGTGTTCAGTAGTCAGTCAGCTATCACATTAAATCGATTTTTGTGCTTTCTTCCCTGGTTTGACTTTGAAATCTAGTCTTAAATATTATCCTGAACATGCTTTTATACTAAATAAAAGATGAGATTATTTTTTTTTACAATTCAAATTTTCTGGTTTTATATCTTCTGTGTTCTCTGTCTATATACCATGATTAAAATTGCTGAATTTACTTACCATATATCATTTCTTACAGGCTAATCGCAGAATATAGAAGTGTGACACTATTACGGTATGATTTAAATGTTGCTTTATTTTCTGTAGATCAATGTCAGAGTAACCACAATGGATGCAGAGTTGGAATTTGCCATCCAGCCCAATACAACAGGCAAGCAGCTCTTTGATCAGGTAACATATATATCTCTGTGTATGTATATGTACAGACATGTAAAACTATTCTGGTTATTAAGGCATAGTTTAAGAAAGTGGAAGTATTCTCCTGTATAGATTATGTTTTTCCTTATGTTATCTAAATTGTGGTCTCAGTTTGAACTTCCTCATTACTTCTTATGGAATGTATTAAATTCAAAGACTGCTCTGTGTAAACAGGTTAACAATGAGGCTTCAACAGAATGGTGTATAGAACTGCTTTGAAATTAATCCTTTTTTATGTCTAATATTATAGTTGCAGCTGCAATATAATAGAACTATGTGTATGAGGAATTTATATGGCCTTCACTATTGAATAATGAATGTAACAATTAAAGTTTTTTTAAGGAAAATTAACATATTTTATTTTTTTCCAAGAACAGAAGCTGTAGGTACCTTTTTCACTTCCCAAATATTAGAAAAGTAATGTTGTCCTATGATTCAGTTTGAAATTTAAGTTAAAAAAACCCTAAGTGGAAAAGTTAAAACAATGGCTTTAATGTGCTTATGGATTGCAGACCCATCAGAACTACAGATTCTCACTTGTCTGTTGTATACCAAATGGGCTAAATGAATGATTTCTTAAAAAGGGCTATTCTCACATTTATTTCATGTGATGTTAGCCATCAGAATCTTGAAAACAATTTTTTGATCTAGGTTGTAGTGTTTTGTAGAAAATGTTAAGAATAGAAGCTTGTCAGTGTGTTGCTTTGTTTTTTCTCAAGAAGCCAATAAATACATTATATATCTAAATCCAAGATGTATGCATCTAGTTAAAAATGCAGACTTATTTTAAATTACTCTTCAAAAACACTTTTTTTTTTTTTCTTGCCAAAAAACTGTATCAGCAATTATGTCTATTAGAACTGTTGTATTTGTCCACTAATAGATGCTTAAAGTATGTAATGATTAGGTATTAAGAGAAAGTAATGCATTGAAAGAGTTTTTCAAGAACTCTTTAACTTTTAATTGACCTTTAAGAGTCCATTGTATATAAGTTGAAAGGAGGATAATGTTTATTGGTTTGTAACACTAAGCTTTTTCTTTTAGATAATTTGCAGTTTTTGAAATGACTGACTGACCTTCAGTGCTTTTACCTCTTGCCCCTTTCTCTGACATCAGTAGCAATGTATCTTCAGTTTCTACATAGGAATAGACTTCATGATTCTTACAAAAACTTAGAGAGGGGCTGTCCTGCTTTTTGCCTAACCCATACCATCATCAAATAAAAAGTCCAGTATTCTGTGGCACAGAAGCCTGAAGCTGTTAACTTGTCTTTTGCCAACCTTTGCTATCATCTGCCATGCAGTATTTGGGTGGGGTGACATTCTGCTGTGTAACCTCTTGTGCTGAGGTAATTGAGTTCTTGGGCATTCACAAGAACTAGGGGCATTCACAAACAGGGAACAAAGATACAGGTCTGAATGCTTTTTCATGCTCTCTTCAGCTTTGTTCCTCAGTTCACTATGTTGCATTCGACATCTCACTAGCTCTTATAATCAGCTTCTGCAAGTTTAAATTGAAGGATTGTTAGGTCAAGCAAAATCAACCAGCATAGTCGTGTGTGAAGGATTTTGAGCATGATGTTAAATTCATATGTGAGTTTGATAGAGTAATGTCAAGAGCTGAACTGTATTGCAAAATCAGCGTTAAATTTTTGGACAAAAGTTATGCTGTTCCTCTGTAGAAAGAGGACTGAATAGCACTGTTATTGAGGGGGTTTGTCTTCAAGGTTTATGCAGAAATGGTGGACGTGACAGCAGACTTCTGGATTATTGCTCTAAGAAAATAACCTCTGTGAATTTAGCTGCTGTCTAGTGTTACCCTATGGTTTTGGTGAACAACTTGTCCTTTTTTTCTGTCAGTGGTTCTTTTAAGCTTTTAATTGGTGTTTTCTGGAGTTGTTTATTTGTTTCCGATTATGTGAGTGTATTTTCATAATCTTCATCTGCTAGCAGATATGAATTCAGGATGTGATATCTATGGCGTTCCCTTTTACTGTTGTGAAAGTCAGTAAAGTTCTTACTAATTGCATAACCCCTTTTTTTTTAATTAATCGTATTTCAGAAAGTGTCCTAACATCATTAGTCCTTCTGTCTATCCTGTCAATGGTTAGAATAGGCAAGAGATCTGTCCTCCTTTAGTCAACCAATTTAGCGTCTCTAACTTTCCTAGGAGAGGAAGAACCCTAAGGTATGTTTCCACACATGGCTCTTAACGGTGGGGGTTGTTTTGTTTTCAGTAAGGTGTTAGCACTGAGCATCAGTGCCTCTGGTTTACTGTAGCTGTTATTCAGAAAGAATGAGATGGTTGTTTCCTATTTCAAGTTATACTCCACTGTCCTTTCCAGGTATCTCAGAAGCCTCCCTTATCATCTTCAGAAGCTGACTCAATGAAATTCGTGCTAGGTTGTCTTTGTGTGTATGTTTTAATTTGCCAAAACATGTCTATTTCTCTAGTTGCTTTTCTTCTCCAAAAAGTTTTTATTGACTCATATAGTCAAATTGTAGGATGTGATGGTGGATAAATCTGGTTTACAGATGTAATGAAGACTTGCCTTAAGCCACTTAACGAAGAGCCAGAATCAAACTCCTAAGTTTCTCATTCTATACTTTTCATGTCATGCTACTGCAGCATGTAAGTGCTTATATTATCTTGGTACAAAGTTGCAGAGAATTTGTTTCTCTTTCCTTTGAGCTGAGAGGTAGTGATAGATAATACTCTTTATTTGTGGAGTCTGAAGTAAAACAGGCTAATGTATAAGCTGTTTTTAGTGTTGATTTGCAAGCATGTGTAACTCTGCATTGCAGTAGACAAGTCTGTATTAAATGTGCGATGTGCTTCTCAGTGGAAGGGCTGTAGTTAGCAGGTGAGAGCAAAATGTTTTGACGTGAGCATAAGCACTTGTCTCCTTGTGCCTTATGGGCAGAGCTGTTGAGCATCTGCAGTTCTTACTGACTACTTTTGCATCTTGGAGAGCTGATGAGGTACAAAGGCTCAGCTTGGACAGCTGCAAAGTAAAGAGCATTCTCAGTCATCTGATAAAGCCATAAGTAGTTTGACCAGCATTGTATGGATTGTGCCAAAAGAAGTAGCAGGTCTGAAGTTTCTGTGTTGGGACACCAAATTCAATGTTACTCAGGACCATATTATAACATAAATTTGTTTTTAACATTTGTGATGTTCTAAAGTAAATGATGTAGGAATTCTAGAGAAAATAACTGGGCTCACTAAAGGAATCAGGTTAGATCAATGAACATTGTTCACTCTGTGCTTTGGAGCTGGAAAGGTGAAAGGGTAGAGGAAGAAAAAAAGGTGCACGCTTGAATGGTTGTTAAATAATAATACAAATGCAAGGCATCAGAAGTAAGTTTGCACAGCTATCTTGTGACATTTTCTAATTTTCAAAATCTTAATTTTGCAACCCGATAGTACTACTTTAAAATGGAGGAGGATCTATGTGTAAAATTCTATTTACTTCACATGCATCTGAATGCTTCCATAAAACAGCCTTCAGTAGACCAGCTTGCCAGCATGGTCCAACCTGAGAACATACGTAAGTACTCCCATACTGGATCTTTTGGAGCCAGAGTTTAGTTATTTAATAATCTTTGCTGGACCCTTTTGATTGCTTATTGAATGAACGTGTACTATTACTATGCAAAAGGCTTGTAAGATAGTTTCAAAGCTTCATTACACTCTGTGTAGTAAAAGTGCTTCTTTTTGTTTGCTTTCAACCTGCTAGCAAATGATTTCTGTTGATTCTCTTAAGTCTTAAATTATGAGAAATAATGAATAATAGTCTCCATTTTTTTTCTACATGCCTTGCAGGTTTTATAGACCTGTATCATATTTTTACTTTCTTCATTTCTCTGTCAGTAGCCTTAGTTCTCATCTCATCATGCAGAAAATGTTCCATGTCACTGATCATTCTTTTCAACATTTCTGAAACATTTTCAGTGCTTCGGCATCCTGTTTTAAGTTGATGTGAACAGTCCACATGTAGTATCAGAGATTTGGGAATAGAATCATAGAATCATTTAGATTGGAAAAGACCCTTGAGATCATCAAGTCCAACCGTTAACCCAGGACTGCCAAGTCCATCACTAAACCATGTCCCTAAGCATCGCATCTATGTGTTTAAATTTTAAACATCTCCAAGGAATACTATAGACGTGTATGGTAATATAACAGCTTTGTTGCTTTTTTTCCTTTATAATAAGAGCTTTGCATAGTTTAAATTGTTGTCTTTCACATACAGTATTTTGTTTTTATTAAATACCATCTTTTATTGAGGTGCATCTTCCTTTTTACTGCTCATTCACAGATCTTTATGGAAGTTTTCTACAGCAGATTTTGTCATGTCAGTTTCATTCTTTTTTTGCAGATTACATATGAAGTCCTGAAGGACTTTCCTAGTGGTTAGCTATAAGTCTGTTGTGAAAAGAATTGTGTTGTTGTTTTTTTTTTTTTTCTCTCCAACTAGTATGTCCATAAAAAGACCTTCCCACTATTCAGGAGTAGCCTTTGGTGATAAGACTGATCAGAAATCTTACAGGAAATCCATGTATGGTTTATCAGCTAGATCATCCTTTTTCCTTTTATCATCAACTCTTCTAAGATCTCAGAAATACTTGAAGATAGCGATTCATCCTCATTACCTCATACTTGTCCACAAGTATTATCTGTTATTACTGTTTCACCAGTTGTCTTCTGTTGAGGTGGATTTGTCTGTAGGCCTGCAGATGACTTCTCAGATGTGCTGTCAAATACCAGAGTCCTGTTTACTATGTTGTATTCCTCAGGTGCTGAGTTTGATATATGCAGTAAGCTGCACAATCCAGTTGGTAGTTTGGCAACACTGTGTTTGAGTTTCAGAGCTCTCAGGTGAATGCTTCCCTGAACTTGATATTTTGCTGCTATTTTCTTTTTTTTTTGTTCTTGTAAAAGCTGATTACATTTCAATTTGATATGGTTTCTGTAGCTTAACTACCATTAACAAAATCCTGTTGTAATGATTGCTGATGGGTATGGATCATTTTATCTTCAGGTGGTGAAAACTGTTGGTCTACGTGAGGTCTGGTTTTTTGGGCTCCAGTATGTGGACAGCAAAGGCTACTCAACTTGGCTGAAGCTAAATAAAAAGGTAACAATTCCCTAATGTTTAGGCAAGTCTACAGTTTGAGATATACTTTTATAAGGCTTGCTGCTTTAGTGTTGTAGGTGAGACGTAGCTGACTTCAAATTTAGTTGAAAGGTTGCTTTTTATTTGCTTTAAATGACAAAATATATTGTTAAGTTTGGTTAGTTGTACGAGAATATGCAAAGCTGTATCAACATTTGAGAAGGAAATACCATTTCCTGTATTTCCAGTACCATGGTGATGCATGCATGAGAAAAATTTAAATTCATATGATAGTCCTGTTTTCATGTAGTAAAATATAGTAAAATATAGAACATTTTACAGAGGGGGACAGGTGTGTGTGAAGTATTTGAGCTTTGGGAATTTGCATGAATACAGCTATAGATCTTTAAACAAGGCACCAATAATAGGCTCCTAAAGTTCTATTTAGGTACCTATCTAATAGGTAGATTGTAGGATAATTTATGTTTTGGTTTTTTCCAGCAGCTCTGAGTACCTTGTATCTCTCAGCTTTTGGCAACCAGGTCATTTGACTTGGAATTCTATTTATGTATTTGAATGGTCACTTTTCATTTTAATATTGGCTGTCAGGTTATTAATGGAACTGCATAGAATAAAAAGACTTTTGAGTTCAACTTAATCAAGAGTACCTTTTTTGTCTTCAGTATTTTGGGGGTAAATCGAGAAGTTTTTAGGAGCAAGTTCCACTGCCTGTATTTATATAATCTTTCCTTCTCTGTGGTAAATCCAGCAAGTTAAACCTGCTAACCACCAAAGCTGTCTCCTAGAATTTCATGTGTGTCTTGTTTCATATGCAATATACATTGTAGTGCTACAAATATTTTGTTAGCCCTAATGGCTTGCCTCCAGTGGTTGGAGACTACAGGATTTGGCACATCATTTCTGAAAAATGCAGAAGACATTGCTCTATGAAAGCCTTTAGCAAGTTAAGTTGCTGGTGCAGTTCAGGAGCAACAAGAGTGTGCTAATTTCTTTAGTTTTGACTAAGACAGTGTTTTGGGTTTTTTTTTGGTTTTTTTTTTTTTTTTTTTTAAAAAAAAGCTTGTTAACATTTAAGTGCATCGTAAACTGGCTCTAACTTGTAAATTACTATTTAAATATTTGTGGTAAATACAGGTAACATCTGATAAATCACAGAATAGATGTGGAAATAACGTTTTATTATGGCAACAGCGCAACTTACTGTTCATTGGTGAGATTAAAGTGAAATGCTGTGTATGTAAATCAGAGGCAGATGAACAATAATGAAAAGGAAGCAAAACTTAAAATTGACATATGAAATGTTGAATTTAGTACTTATGCTGCCTTATGTATGTGATTAAATGGCTGCATTATGTTTACAGTTTTTGATACTTCCTACAAGTCAAACAAACAGATGCATCATTTCATGCATAGTGAAGAAGTTCTAGAGGGACTACTACATGCACATAAAATTAAATGTGTAATGAGGTGCTTGAGGAATTGGGATTTATGAGATTTACTATGAATGTACTTTTAAATAGTAATTTTATTTGATACTAAATTTAGTTTCATTGTGAATGTTTTTGCTGTAGTCATAATCAGGGCTGAAAGCTGAGCCCAAATGAAACAGATAATTCTACATAAAAATGAAGTTTTGTTGAAATTTGAAGTAGAATTTACTTAAGATGGCCACATCAGATTTCTTCCCAGAAATCATGGTTATAAGGCTTACGCATTTTTTCTAGGAAAAAAATGTGATTAATACAGTTATGATTTTTGCATCGGAATAGAGCATATGTATTTAGTTCAATAGTTAAAGACTTTTAAAAGAATCCACTTTACACTTCATGTACTGTAGTTCTTGCTAAAGAAACCTTGTTAGACTCTACCCCTAGTTTGTTACTTCCTGCAGTTCATCCTTGGATATAGTTTTGATTAAAAAATTAATGTGTTACAACTTCTTTTTTTTCCAGATCTTTACTGTGATAAATACAAATTCACATAAGCCCACAAAAAAACTCTTAAACCAGCCTTTGAGTAGTAGTTAAAAATTGTCTGATTTATCCAAATTGGTGTACTGGATTCAGTGCCACATGAGCATTTAGTGAGTTCTGCAGTGGACTTGTCAGGAAGCATTGGATTTCAGAGTAGAGGAGCTAAAGAGTTCATTACTACTGAGTTAATTATATTTAATATACCATTTCGTGCTCTTTTTTATTTTTCTTTATTCCTCTTTATCAGGTAACACAGCAAGATGTAAGGAAAGAAAACCCTTTGCAGTTCAAGTTCAGGGCCAAGTTTTTTCCAGAGGATGTATCTGAAGAATTAATTCAGGAAATAACTCAGAGACTTTTCTTCCTGCAAGTCAAAGAAGCGATCTTAAATGATGAAATATATTGCCCACCAGAAACCGCAGTTCTTCTGGCTTCTTATGCTGTCCAGTCCAAGTATGGAGATTACAGTAAGGAGATACATAAACTAGGCTACCTAGCGAATGACAGACTTCTCCCTCAGCGGTGAGTGAGACAGTTTTTGCATCATCTGCTGCATATAAACCTGATTACAGCACATTTTTTGATAATTTAAATATTAAGTGATGATGTGCATTTAATGGTAGCTTTCTTAAGAGTGCATGTCTTGCTAGTAAAATTTAGAGATCCTAATTTAGACTCTAATTAACAAAGAAGCATCACAACCATGTGATTCTTGAGACCTGTTTCCTGTCCCATCTACAACCATCTGCATGGATATTTAGTTGAACAAATTTCCAAATCAGTCCAAAATTATCTAATGTTCCTAGAGGCTTGCTTCTGCTAAATTAAAATAAAAAATAATCTAATATAGAAGTCAATAAAATTCATTTGATGCTCCTTTTCTTCAGTTCTTGATGTTTTTGTACACTTAAATGATAATAATTTCCTGAAAATAATTATAAAGTGCATTGCAAATAAAATACATTGCAGAAAAATGCTAGCCTGGACAGAGAAGTTAGAAACTAAATTGTTGCCACTGTTGTTGAGTATAAACTCATTTTGTGTCAGTTGGTCATCTAATTGGTTAGGAAAAGTAAGCACTGAGATTATAGCTTTGTTTCTTTATGCAACTGAAACCATGCTCCTGGCGTGTTTTGGCAGGAAGAGAAGTACTGCAACAAAAATGTATAGAGTTGGACAATTTTGTTATGTGTGTAGATGAATCCATAGTGATGTATCGTGGACAAATGTGTGCTTACTAAATGCATAACATTAATGCATCTTCAAATAAATGAGAGCCATCGAATAATTTGAAGTTTCTTTAAAAAAATCATATGCTTTGTCTCCTTGGTTTGAAAACTAAAAGTGGAAACTCAACCATTAGTGTAACTAAGCTTGAGAATTTTCTAGCAAGCAAAAAAGCCTTTCAAAGGTTTGTGGTAAAGTACTGAAAAAAATATTTCTGAAAATGCTTGAGATTTTTAAAAATCCTGGCTAAGAATTTGGTTTTGGCTGTGTACTGCCTTCTTGTGACAGTGAAGTCTATACTGCTTTCTAGAAAAGTACTCTGTTAGGAAAGCAGGGAGATGCAGGACCAGTAAAACTGTCATTACTGAATATGTTAGTTCACAAATCTTGGGGTTTGTTCAGTTATGATGACAGCCTGTCAACACTGGAGTACTTGTGTACAACACAAATTCAAATACTTAAGATGCTCCTTTTCAGTAGACAAATGTTCAGATGATCTCCAAGCATATGCTTTCAGCCAGTCGTGTGCCAGTCTGCACTAAGTGAGCGTGTTGCTTTTGTATTCAATCTAACACAATTATTCACATTTTGTGTCCTGTTACCATGACATTTCCAGAAAACTAACAAGTGCATCATAAAAATACTTCAGAACAATATAATGTCAAAAATACTTGTTTCCCAAAGAAGACTAGCTTTTCAAAATTTTACTGAAAAAGGTGAGAGAAGATTTGCAATTCCCATTAATTGTAGAGTCGTAATGTTCACTTGTCAAACTACTCTGTATTTTTTGGCTCAAAACTGAGCTCGGTAGCACAAGGCATCAAGTCCTTGCTGAGTTCTCTGTTGCAATAGTCCGTGCATATCTGCTAGTGATGTTTCATCAATAGCATGTAAAGAGTGGATAGAGGGAACCAAATGACAACATGGCTATTGCCAAAGATATTGCCAGCTTTGAGGTTATCATAGGAACACAGAATCATTTGAGGTTGCAAGGGGAGCTCTGAAGATCATCTAGTCCAGTCCCCCTACTCAAAGTTAGTCACCTAGAGAGGTGATCGATGCTCCATACGGTTAGTGTTTAAGAGGCGTTTGGACAATGCCCTTAATAATATGCTTTAACTTTGGGTCAGCCCTGAATTGGTCAGGCAGTTGGGCTAGATATCAGTGTAGGTCCCTTCCAACTGAAATATTCTATTCTAATTACAGCAGGTTGTCCAAGGCCTTTTCCAGTTGGGTTTTGAATATTTCCAAGGATGGACACTCTGCTGCCTCTCTGGGCAACCTGTTCTAGTGTTTGACCACCTTTGCAGTAAAGAAATAAAATACTGTGTTCAAGTGTATTTAATTTGTGGGCATTGTCTTTCAATTCAAGCTTTATTCTAAAAAAGGAAAGTACATAGAACTTCTGTAGAAGTAGATACTTTCAGAATTTTTGGAAATTTTGATTTGGAAAGCTCAAGTCATTATGAGGGTGACTGAGTGCTGTCACAGGTTGCTTGGAGAGCTTGTGGAGTCTCCTTCCTTAGAGATGTCCGAAAGCTGTCTAGACATGGTCCTGGGCAATTGGCTGTGGGTGACTCTGCTTGAGCAGAGGGGTGGACAGAGGTCACTTCCAACCTCAACCTCCTGTGATTCTGTGAAGAAGAGCTTGGGACCAGGGCTTTTATTTTCAGGTGGGCACTTGTGTGGCATAGTCCTGGGATAGTGTACTTTGCAATATCCTGTTTTGTCCCCCCCCCCTTTTTTTTTTTCTTTTTAATTGTTATCTTTATGCTATACCACTGTGAAAGCTTTTGAACATTTTGTGAATGTCTGCTGGAGGAGTAGAAGAAATAATGGTGCTCATAGTGTAGATACCACGATGTAAAAATCAGGCCTCATTTAATTACAGAATTTCTTTAATAAATTAACATTGTCCTAGAAGACTTGGAATTATTTTTTTTATGTAATAAAACTTGTAAATGATTGCCAGGATGCTTTTAGGTTATTACAGACACACAAAGAACAACTTGCTCTATTCTGTAACAGGCTTCTGTAAGTATTACATTTAGGGCTTACACTTACATGCAAGACTAAAGATGAGGAAAAAAAACAAACAGAAAGTATGTCCTGTCATTGCATGTTCTTGTATCGTATATCTGTGAACATGCAAACTTGGTGCAGGTACAAAACCTAAAACATCTGCCTCAGTTTTGAGGAGGAGAGCCTTGATAGGGATGCACACTAGGCAAATCAAAACGTGATAATGGTTACCATTGAAAAGTGCACTTCACTAAATATGGGGCAAAGTAGGAAACAGTGGCAGAAAGATGCTATAACAGAAGAAACACTGCATTAGTATCTTCTGTATCGCTTAGTCAATTCCTTATTGTACTTTGCCAAAAAGTGCAGGGAGAAGTAGTAAATCCTTACTTTCATGAGTAAAGAAAAAGAGAAGAAAACAACTTTTCTGACTTTCAGAATAAGATTATCTTGTAGTCTCTGTCTTTTTAAAAAATTGTCAGTTAAAATAGTTTTTCTAGGAATGCTTGAAAAGCTAGGTGCATGAAATAAAAGCATAATAGTTATATACATTCAATTTCTTACTGTAGTACTACATTGAAAGTTCTAGTCAGTCAAAATACAATTCCATCATTGCAGCCTGCTGAGTGTAAACCTCAAATACTTTTCTGAAATTGTTTCACTATTGATTTTATTTATTAAAAAATGAATCCAAACCCTAAACTCAACAAACTAGTCTGCTAACTTGTCTTGATATGTTACTTTATTTTTCAAATGACAGGAGAATGAAAGCTTGATTGTATCTATGCATACCTAGAGATTAATTTGCACCTTTGTCTTATAAGGATTTTATGGGTCTGCCTTTTCAGGTGTTCCAAACATATTAGATTTCATGACTTACTGAAAGTAGATATATACCATGGTATGACTTCTACATTACAAAGAGTTTAGAATACTATGAAAAAATAAGTGATTTCACACAATTTTAAGAGTGTATTTGTTGATATTCAAAGTTTCTGTGTTTGTCTGGGTTAAAAAGATAAGCAGCATATAGGAAGACATGTTCAAGTTTATTCAATTAAAGCATGTGTTATGCTGCATAACCAAACTTCTTTTTGTAACTTCAAGATGTTAAATTTGTTGTCATTGTCATTTAATAGCAACAACTTCTGTTCACAGCGTGTTAGAACAGCACAAACTGACAAAAGAACAGTGGGAAGAAAGGATACAAAACTGGCATGAAGAGCACAGAGGAATGTTGAGGTAGTTATGTAAAAAATGTTCCAAGACCTTTAGGTTTTATTATTATTATTATTATTATTATTATTATTATTATTATTATTATTATTATTAGGATGTATTTGGGGAGGTGGCATATTTTATTTGCAAACTGATTGCTTTTACTCTGACCATGGTAGGCGGTTATTAAAAACTTCCATGAAAGCTTCAGTGAGGGTTGAGTTTCCAGTTGGGTTATTGGCTTACTTACATGATTTCTGGTAAGGTTGTCAACTGCCTTTGACCACAGTTGCCTGCCTCTAAAATATATTTAGTATTTCCTTTGCTCACAGGGTGAAAAGACAAAGTGTGATGATTGGACTGTACTTTGGTATCACGCTGTAGAGCTCTTATGTACCTGAGTCAATGTATGCATGAATTTCAGAGGGGGATGTAATTACAAACTAAATTTTACACTAGTTACTCTGCAGTTCCCTTATTTCTACAATGTACTTTTGTTTTTTCTACACTATGCCATTTTTTTCTTCTTTCATCAGGGAAGATTCTATGATGGAATACCTTAAGATAGCACAAGACTTGGAAATGTATGGAGTCAACTATTTTGAAATAAAGAATAAAAAAGGAACTGAATTGTGGCTAGGAGTTGATGCTTTGGGTCTGAATATTTATGAGCATGATGATAAGTAAGTGGCTAATACTCATTTTGCAGTTCTGTCCTAGGAGATTCTATCTGAGATTATACAAAAACCACTCTATTGTGTGTTAAATAACATCTAGCAAAACAGGTTCTCAAAGACCTTCTAATCTATGTAAAAAAAAAAATACAAAAAGAGAGATAGATTCCCAGAATATTTGAATCTTAAACGTTAAATACAGATGGAAAAGGAGGGAAAGGAAGAGCAGTTCTGTGGAAACTTAATTTTATGTTGCTTAATATGGCTATATTGTAGCTAGACCATCTTTATATGGCTATATTGTAGCTAGACCATCTTTATATGGCTTCTTTCTGTACCTTTCGTTCCCTCAAGACTTTCTTTTCAGTCAGGATGAAAAGGATATTGAGAAACTGAGCAACATATTTAATGAGAAACATTTTGTAAGAGCAGTAAATAGGGTTAGAGCTGTTAGAGCATGAAAAACTATGAGGTGAAAGCTTTTAGGCATCAAAGAAAATAGATTAATCTTGTGTCCTGATTAAGAGATGAAACATTCAGTGCTACTTGAAGAGAGGTAAAGGTGAAATGTACAAAATCTGAAGAATCTGAGAACAGAAAACAAACTTATTCTTTTGTTTCTTTCCAAACACTTGTTAGTAGCATCTGATATCAACAGTCATTTCACAGTGATTTGAAGTTAAAACATGATATGTCAAAAACCAGATAACACCTGTCAACTGAACTGAAACTTAATGTTCTTCGATGTATATATACTCTGTAACAAAATTCTTTAAGCCTTAATTGCCATTAGATGGCAATATAACTCCTGAAAAAAGGAAATATTCAGAAAGCGTTCAGATCAGATGAACAATCCACCAATTTTGGTATTCTTTAACTCCTGATAGTTAGCAATTAAATACTTAAACATTTCCTAATGCTTGCAATTAAGATAATATGAACTGAAAAAACTTTCTGTGCTCATAGAGAGAAATATTTACAGTTATGCAGTTGTTGTGTAACACTGTAATGGTTTCTGAACTGAATTTATTTTATTTGAGATGCAGAGGAAATAAATTTAACTTGAACTTTAGAAATGTAATAACACATATCTTGCATCTGAGTTAAAATAAAGTACAACATTGCTGAAGGCTAATTTAATTTAGTCTTTGAAATGTCTAGCTTTTCTCAAATTTAGATATTCTTTTAATTGAAAATAGAATTATCAATAGCTTATAAAGAATCAGTACATGATTATGATGTTTTGCATCTATTAAATGGTAGTAGAATAAGTCACAAATAAAAGTTCCTTCTGTTACAGTGCCATGTAGTTTATTCATTTGATGGAATAATGTGTAAAACCAAAAAAAAAGTCTAGCAAAATATGCTTGAATGGTTATGTTTTGTAAATGTAACTAAGGGTGATAGTGAAAATGGTGCAGAGTTAAGATTTAGTGGATGTAAATAAAATGCACGTCTGCAGTGCTTCTAATGAGAACTTTTTCTCTTTGAAGGCTGACACCCAAGATTGGTTTCCCTTGGAGTGAAATAAGAAACATCTCTTTTAACGACAAAAAATTTGTCATAAAGCCAATTGACAAAAAGGCCCCTGTAAGTAGTGTGTAGAATAGTATGCCTTTGTATATGAAAAGATTTAAGCCTGCAGGGACTTGCTCTGGTATTATGGCACGAGTACATTTTTTGTGCCGTTTATTATTCTAATTGGTAGAATAGTCAGTAAGCAAAAGGAAATTTTTATTTTCGAAGTATTGTCATGTCATGTTTATTTTCTCTCTTCATTCTGGTTGATACTCTTAAGATTGTTGCTTTTTTTTTTTTTTAATGTAAGTCAATTAATATTTTGTGTTGTGTTGAAAAGATGCTAAATTCTCGGGCCTCCCACCTGTATTTTTCTTTTTTTGTATTACAGGAGCATGTTTCATGAGACTTTCTAGGTCAAAACTCTTCAGAAGTAAGAGTAGAGAACAGCCTCACTTTTTTAGAAGTTTTTAAATAAAAATGATTTTTTATAAACTAGCTAACCTCCACAAGGAGGCACCCAGGTGTAAATTTGAATTTATCTTGCAGGTTCCTGATGGTAACTAGATGTATAGATTATGGTGTTGGATTGCTCAGAAGATGAATGTCAAAATACTTTCAAGTTTAAATTTAACAAATGCAAGCATGCAGTAACGGTTTGAATCTTGTCACAACTGTATTTTTAGATTAATGGATTTGCTGCAATTATTTTTGCTAGGATTTTGTTTTTTATGCACCTCGTCTGAGAATTAACAAGCGAATTTTGGCACTGTGTATGGGAAATCATGAATTGTACATGAGGAGGAGGAAACCTGATACAATTGAAGTGCAACAGATGAAGGCCCAAGCTAGAGAGGAGAAACATCAGAAACAATTGGAAAGGTAATTAACAAACTTCCGTGAAAGAGAAAAAAATTCTTCTACCCTTTTAAGAAAACTAAGTCATAGAGTATCAGACATCTTGGCATTCTAGAAAAAAGAGCTGCTTTTCTTTCTGTAATGTGTGAGCAGGCTTGTGGAGTGGCTTGGCTCACCTGTCTTAATAGAAAGCGGTATCGGTTTTGAGCTTTCAGTATAGTAATAGTAGCTGTACCCTTGTTTCTCATTATGTTTTTGTGAAACAGGCTTAACTCTGTTGCTTGATCCTTAGGGACATTTATACTCTACAGGTGAATGTTTAAAGCAAGTTCAGTGAAGAATGTCATGGCTTACCTTTTGTATGTTTTAAAAAATACTGTTACCATTTCTAGTCCAGATGGAACATCATGTCTAAAATGTAGGTGGAATTGTGGATTTACCTGGTCGAACCATAACCAATGTTGCTAATCAGTTCTGTTCATAAATTGGTTTTATGCAAAATATTTTGAAACAGGAATTTGGTGGTTCTTGCATTGTAAACTGAATTTGAAACACTTAAAGTTACGTGCTTCTGTTCTAGCTAAGTAAACTGAAAAACAGGCTACTAGCATCCTTAGACTAGAATTTAATCTGAGGTTAGAAAAACTTTTACTATTTTTTTTCAGGGCACAATTAGAAAATGAGAAGAAAAAAAGGGAGATAGCAGAAAAGGAAAAGGAAAGAATAGAGCGTGAAAAGGAAGAATTAATGGAACGCTTAAGACAAATTGAGGAGCAAACAATGAAAGCTCAGAAAGGTGAGCTCTTACTGGTCCTGGATTTCTTATATCTGATGACAATATGTAGTTCAGTTTTCAGTTCCACAGTTCTCCTGGTATGTGTGGGGTTTTGTTGCTTTTTGTGTTTTATTTATTTATTTTACTAATAATAACAAGAATTTAGTGGTGTATTATTTGAGAGATTATTTTTCAGTATTAAGAGTTATGAGATGGTATGAATGCATATGTGTGTATATTAGGAATTTTGTTTTATACTACAAATACAGCAAAAGTTTCACTAATAAAAAGGAAATTAATGTTTACACAGTTCAACTCAGAATTATAAAGTGCTTGAAGCGCTGAAAACCTGGAGCTGGAGGGAACAGGGAAATTGGAGAGGAAGATTCAAAGTATTTTCTTTAGGATTTTGTTGTATTTAACTTTTCATTTGGGTTGTTCCTTCATTTTCCTATTCCCTTGTAAGTCTTGAGAATTTTAAAACTAAAATCTTGTCAGTTTTTAGTGGATCAATGTAGTTTCACCAATCATAGCTCCCTGTGTTGAACCACCCCACGGAGTCCCTGCTGCTGCTCCTTCCCAGTCACTCCTTTCCATGTTCTTTTTTTGCTTCAGGTTTGGTTCACATTCATAAAAAGTTTTTTCCTCTCATGTTCATAACTGTTGGCTTCAGGCACTGTAGAGAGAATTACTGACTAAACCTGTGCACATAAATTACATGTGCCTGGCACTGTTCTCCAGCTCTGCCCCTGCTTTTTTCAATGCAGAACAGGTTGGACATATCCAGACAGATAACACATGAACTGTGCCTTGAAATTGTTTAAGTGAGAGTTATTTAGTCCAGCACAAAACAGTGTCAGGGTGATTCTAAAGGTTTAATGACATATATGCTTTCGCCTAACTTCTGTAAGCGATATAGCCTAACTTCTGATTCAATATATAATGTTTATGTATTGCTGGCCTTTTTAGCTTTCTATTCACATATGGAAAAGTGTTTATATAAATCGTTTCTGCATTCTTTAGTTGACTTGGTAGTTATGTGTTCTCCATCTTCACAGAAAGATTTTGAGTAGCATTTTTAAATGTTTATACATTTTATTTCATTTGCTAAGTACTGCATTAGTACAGCTCCACATACTTGCAATACTGTTCATTTAATTTTGTAACTGAAGTCGTAGACCTTGGAAACAAATGGAAGAGTATTGATTGCATGAGACATACTTAAAACTACAAGTGTAAAGATTAAGCATGTGTCAGCATACCTGGGGAGGAGCTTTTATGGTATTAAAGCCTGTGGTGAAGGGCAAATGGATCGTTCCAATAATTGAGCAGTTTAAGTTTTCTGGTGAAGGAATCTATGGCAGCTGTGCCTAGACAAAAACATAGTTGAAATTTTGTCATTAAAGTCAGCAAGGAGCTTAAGGAGGACTTTTTTTCATAAGACACTTCATTTTGCACATCAGAGGAATGTATTTTGCCTGTACAAATTTTACTTTGCAGTACAGGTAGATTATTACTCCTTCCTTATTTCACTCAAGGTTCTGCCCTTTAGACTGCAGTATTTTGCTAACCAGGCAGCTAGACAAATACTATCGCTCCCTTGATCTGAAATTTTCCTGTTTGCACCTTTTTGGCTCTGTTCTACAGAGAGTTTTTCTCACCCTTCCAATGGGTCTTAGACCATTGTGCTGGAGGCACGTCCCTAAATTGCCTGTTGCCTTAAGGAGTCTTTGTCAGGCATTTCAGTAGAATAGAAGAGGGGTTTGCTCTTTTACTGAAAGAGTATGATTCAACGTATATAAATTCTCCTTAGTAGTAAGAGTGAGGGAGTGTGTGCATATAGGTACAAATACATGTACATGTATTTGGGTGTTTGCTTTTATCAGTGAGGTGATTAATTTTCTGAAATACTGGGCTGTGATAACTATCAGGTGAGTTGAAGTATATCCAAAGTATGTCTTACTGGGGATGGATGGAATTGGGCATAGAGCATAGCTTCATGTAACACGCTCAACAGCTCTTCATAGCTTGAGGCAGCCTTTGTAAGTAAGTCTTTGTCATCTTTCTAGGTTATTTTAAGTGCTACAGCTGTTATCTGTGTTATGTATGAGGAAGAGCTAGGTAGTAATACCTTATTTGCAAACATTCCTTTTGGCAGAGCTAGAGGAACAGACTAGGAGAGCTCTAGAACTGGATCAAGAACGAAAGCGTGCAAAAGAGGAAGCGGAGCGCCTGGAAAAAGAGCGTCGAGCAGCTGAGGAAGCTAAAGCTGCTCTAGCCAAGCAGGCAGCTGATCAAATGAAGAACCAGGAGCAGCTAGTAAGAAGCTTTAACCCTATTTAAACCTTTTGAAACAAGTTGGAAAAGGCAGTTGAAAATTTAGCCTTTATTCTTGATTTATGTCTATTTTGTCAAATGGATAAGCATATTGAAACACATGTAAAAGTATGGGAAGTAGTGTTATGGATTGTTATGAGAACTTTTTTAGAAAACTGAATTGGAT
>JAVJGJ010000014.1:18490086-18524026 GCA_035590215.1 Microhierax caerulescens | reverse complement strand
GAACTTTTTTAGAAAACTGCATTGGATTTGCCAGTATTTGCAAGTAAAAAATAGAACCCCAGAGCTGTAGGAAATTAAATTAAGTGGACATTTCAGAGTTACAACTCTTACTACATTCTCTTTCTAATAGTGTCAGGCTTATTCAGCTAAGAACAAGAGTAGCTTCCTTTTGCAGCCCACTGGGAAGCCTGTTCTCTGAAGCAGGTCTGTTCTGAAACTTGATGGTGGTGGTGGGGAGTTGGTGACACTGTAGTTCGGGGTTTTGGGGGGGTTGGTGGGTGGGGTTTTTTGCCTTTGTTTCCAGCATTTACAATATCTTCTCAAATTCTGTGGTAGACTACTTCTAATTCAAGATTTGCATGTAATAACTGAGGAAGGCATGAAAATAGAATAAATGATTTCTCAACTGTAAAACAGCTTTCAATTTTCTGTAAACATAGCACACAATTCTGAAGGCAAGATTTAGCTTAATAATACTGAGAATATTGTCCAGAATTATAATCTTAATGGTGGAACTATTAAAATTGTATTAAACTGAAATAGCACTACATGCTAGTTTGTAACTACAGCTTGCTCTTTTCCAGCAGGCTTTGGAAGTGCAAAGACAATTATTTTTTTTTTCTGGACTTACTTCCATCTGGCAAGAGTATAGATTCATTCCCCCTGTCATGTGTGCTTAAAATTTTGGTTTTTAGCGGAGAAGTGATGGATGGTAACTAACTCTTTTCAAGTCGGATCACAGCAAAGGCTCTGCTTTCTTCCACTGCACAGCCAAAATGATACCAAATTAAAACTTCTATTTGATTTGTTTGTTTCAGGCAGCAGAACTTGCTGAATTCACTGCCAAGATTGCACTTCTAGAGGAGGCCAAGAAAAAAAAAGAAGAGGAAGCCTCAGAATGGCAGCACAAAGTAATGAGCTCATGCTGTGTGAAGTCAGAACTTCAAAGAAATTAAGGGAAATGAGCATGGGAATCCCACTGGAAGTCCATGGGGTTGAATCTCTCCCTTTCCCATAGGCTTCAGAGAAGCCTTGTTTAAAGGTTTTTGTTCTCCAGTCTACTGAAGCCAGCCTGTACTTCTATTTAAGTAATTTCTTCATATTAAATAGTCATGATGGGGGGGAAATTCTCATCAAAGGTATGGTTAAAGATTTGAAATGTTTTCCTTATGTATGGTGATGAAATCAGTTGGAGCTTTGTGTTGGAAAAGAAAACACCTCAGAGGGGAGGTATATAAAACCATGAGTGGTGGTGAAAAGACAAACCAGAACAGTAACAAAGGTGCATCAGATGCAACTGGACAACTGTTTAAAGCAAAATAGTATTTTTTTTCCCCAAAATCTGCAATTATCTGTGGGATGTGAATACTACTTGTGTGCACAGATTCAAAATGATGAACAAATTCTTATATTAAAGTTCTGGTTGAATATGAAATTTAAATTACCTTTGATTTAGGAAGTCCCTAAGCCTCAAATTTCAGGACGGTAGGAAAGCTCTAAAGCAAACAGTATAACTGCCCTACTCTCTCATCCGTCTCTTGTCTGCTGCTGGAAATGGCTGGATAGTACATAGTAAATAGTACAGCTGCTTTTGAGTCATGTCTTTTTTACCCTGTATTCCTATTTAACAATTTTCAGTGCTTAAGCTTGTAGTGTCATTTCTAAAGGACTGTTTCTTTGTGTCTGAAAACATAATTTTTCTGACAACTCATAAATAATTTTTTAAAATGCTAAATACTCTTTACTATATTTAGGCTTTTGCAGCCCAAGAGGACTTGGAAAAGACCAAAGAAGAACTGAAATCTGTGATGTCTGCTCCTCCTCCACCTCCTCCCCCACCAGTTATTCCTCCAACAGAGAATGAACATGATGAACATGATGAGAACAATGCTGAAGCCAGTGCAGAACTGTCTTCTGATGGTGTCATGAATCACAGGAGTGAGGAAGAACGGGTAACAGAAACACAGAAAAATGAACGTGTTAAGAAACAGCTCCAGGTAATGAAGATTCATAGCTGTATCCACATAATTCAGGCTTTGGATTTTCATTTGTTATTTGTCAAAAGTTTCAGTGAAATTACAGTATGCCAAGGGAACAGCCTTTTTATAATTTACTAGGTTTATTACTAATTTACCAATCAATACCATTCATAGCGTTCTAGAAGTAGAACAGGTAAAAAGGTTGGATGTAAGATTGTGCTTTATAGCTTAAAAGTACTAGTACGTTGTCACTTTGGCCAGTAAACACTTCTAATAATTATTTAATGTCCAGGATACTAAATGTTAACACATAATGCTCTCCTTTCTCAGTACTGAACTTCATGAAGTGGTATGAGCAGATGCTTGCTTAATAGTATTTGTGTGTGTTTGCAGTCATTTGCAACTGTTGTAAATGCAAAAACTGAATTATGCCCATTTTAGATTAATCTCATTTCCTTGAAACAGAGCATTTCCTCCTAGACTAGTCTTACTCCTCAAAGTATAATAATCTGTGTTAGTGGCAACCCTTTGCTTTGTTATGAAATGTCTGTTTGGGAAGGAATAAAAGAAATGGAAATTTGCTTCTTTTCCTGGCAACAATATCTTAGTAGTGTGTATGTGTAATATCCTTTTTGCTAAGTCAGTTGCTGAACAGGATAAGGGAGATAAACAAGAGCTGTCTTTACTCAAGCAGAAATTGAAAAATAAGGTAATTCTCCTGCTTTATCCTGCTAGTCCCTTTCTTCTTGGATGTTACGTCATGAGGCCATTTTTTTTAGTTTGATGCCCACACTTGCTTAAGGAAAGAATCCTATTTTCTCTTTCCCTCTGCAGTCTTTCTGATACACCTCACAACTTGAGTTACTGAACAGCACAACAAGCATTTCATAGGTTGGCATTCAAGAAATCCTTATCCAAGTTGCAGAACAGTTGTTATCAGAAATTCCAGAACCATTAGAAGATTAGTCAAAGCACTTAAATGTAAATATTTTATTCAACAGGCTTTAAGTTCTGAGTTGGCTCAAGCCAGAGATGAAACCAAGAAAACACAAAATGATGTCCTTCATGCTGAGAATGTTAAAGCAGGCCGTGATAAGTACAAGACTCTTCGACAAATCCGACAAGGCAATACAAAGCAGCGTATTGATGAGTTTGAAGCAATGTGAGAGCTGTTACTTTGCATATATGTTCCTCGTAAAGCTGAACCACCAACAGAGAAAAAAAGCAGGCTTTTGCAGATTTGATGGATTGCACCCCATTTTGCCAAAGCACTTAATACCAGTTTGACTACAGTGGCTAGAAGACAAATTTAGGGGAAGCTATTCAACCGTAAGGCAGTCTGTCACCCCTAGGTTTCTTGGGGGGGAGGAGGGTGTGGAGAATGATAGCAGTTTTTTCCTCATCATGTTTTCAGTTTCATTGTTTCCTTTTTTTTTTTTTTCCTTTGGAAACTGAAATTAAGTATATAATGACTGACAAGTGTATATATTGCTTAAAAATTAAGAAATAGAAAGAAGAATGGAACTGAACCTAAACTGGATAGGTACTATTTTAGTATGAAGTTTAAAATTACATTTTTTAATGTAGCTACACCATTAAGAGTTTGATATTGCTGACTTTCAGGTTTGGTTGTTTTTAGTTGGTTTTTTTGTTTGTTTGTTTTGGTTGTTTGTTTTTTTTTTTTGTTTGAGTTTTTTTTCCTCCCAAGTGAAATTCTTCGGTGTTTCATGTCCTGTCATCATTGATGGTTTTCTTTGCCTACCTGTTCACAAAGGTCTGGATGGCAGGTGGTAGTTCCAGGAAATATTTTTAAATGGAACACTACCTGTGGGCAGCACATGGCTGCTGATAGGCTTGACGAGTATTGCTTTTCCTAGGTGAACCTTTTCAGATGTGCAAAATATTCTAATGCAGCAAAGGAAAACAAAAATACAAAACTTCACGTGCTATTTGCTTTAATTATTTTATTTGCAGTAGAGACCTGGACCTTTCTGGCAAGGGAGCATATGAAAACATCAGTCCCAGGGAGGGGACAGTATCCTACCTCACTACTATGTACATGATGACTGGTCCTTCAAACACCATGAAAAAAACTGTTTAAAATTGATTTATCACTACACAGTGATATCACAGAATGCTAGGAGCCCTTTACTCCTAGGATTTTGTTTTACTTTAAGATGGATTTATAGTGCTAAATACTGTCTAGCTGCCTTTTGAATTTGAATTGTAAAAGCATCTTTCATGTTTTAAAGCTGTAATGCGTCACTGGTATACTATCTCCTGGGAGGGGTGCAGATGTGCATGTCAGTTAATTTGGGTTTAAGTTTCCAAATACAAAGCGAAAGTTCCCAGAATTGAAGTAAAAGTGTTCATAGCTTCAGTTTTCAGTGAAGCTGGTATTGTAATTGTCATATCTGATATCAGATCATTGTTTAATAAGTCCTTTCCCTCTTGAAAAGGAGACTTGCTTTTTTGAGAAATTTACTTAGAAATTGAACTCTAGATCCACAGTTAACGTGGACTGCAGTTATTACTTTTGTTACAGTACTCTAGTAAATGTCTACAGTGGAAGAACCCTGCTTTCTCTGAGGATGGTTCAGCTCTCTTCTGTTTGATATTATGCACTCATAAATTTACACTTATCTATTAAAATTTGCCATTTTATTAAACATTTTTTTCATGCACAATAGGTTTAAATTTCTTATGAACAATCCAACTGAGGGTTTTTTTTTTTTATTTTGCAGAGTTAAAGGTTGGCTATGTGGGGTGACATCATGAAAATAAAATAAAGATATGTTAATATATTTTTGGTTTGTGGGGCTAAACATATCTGGTTGACCTTGAAGACTGATGTGCAGATGGTGTGCACATGCTTCAAAATGCTGCTTGGTGGAAGCTAGTGTTTCTACTTGCAGTGCATTGTAAGAACAGGTTTTGTTTCATAGGCTTCAAATACTGAAGCTTAAGCAAATTTCTAAAGTATTTGAACAGTTTGCCATGGCAGGTGAAATACTGTGCTTCCAGTGAGTTTCCATTTTTCCCTGGAAAGTGTGCACTAACACTAATACATCAGTTTCAGTGTTGGGGAAAAAAATACCAGTAAAGTTTGTTGTTCATAAATCTACAATATCTAGAGTAGGGCTAAATGGATTAGATCCATTTATAAAGCTGTGTGAATTATTATTTTTTTTCTAAACAACCAGGAACAACCATTTGTAATATGGATTTTCATGATGAACAAAGTGGTAATAGCTGCTGTCACCATCAGTTGGGAACACTTACTGGTGCAGAAATACTAAGAATACATTTAATGATTACTTGGTGAAGTAATTTTCCACATGCTTTTTCCTTTAGCATCATGTTTTGTGTTGTACAATTAAGCTACAATTACATCTACTATTTTGGATAACATTCATTGGTTAACAATAAAGAGATACAGTTCATTTCTCTGAGGTCCATTGTTGTTATTTAATGCCCTTTATTTCTGACAGCTTTACTAAACACACGCCTTTTTCCAGAGCAGTATACACAAGTTTTGATCGTCTTTTGTTTCACGCTCTGGTCAGAATGAAATTAAAAAATACTCAAATTGTATCCCTAGAGGTGGTACTCTGCTTAAGAAATTAGCACATACAGCTGGGAGGAAGCACTGGTGATTGTTGATTCAAAACAGGATGTGAATCATCAGAGCAAATTGTCTGTCTTGAGAACAGAGGGTAATTCGGCCATGTAAGGGCTCTATCGGTCATGTGAGTACTTTCAGTCATTTGCTACATATTGCTTAGCCTCAGGTTAAGTGAAGTTTAGTTTAATAGGTCGATGTCTCAAGCACTGAGAAACCTTGATGCAGTTTTTTGATACTGCACATTATATGGATGGTGCTGTCAAATACATGCATGGCCATATGTTTTAGGTAATGGGAAGTTTCTGGGCTTTTTCACCTGTCTAGTACACTTGGAGAAGACAGGACCAGTCCTGTGTAAATAGGTATACAAACTAATCTGCTAAGCAGCTCTCAGAAACTAGACCTCCTCTCAGGTGACATTCCATTCTGTCTTGTTATTTGTTTGGCTTTTCACTCAATACAAGCACATGACCCTTTTTGTTACTCCATGTGGCAGAACTGCTATGATGCATGGTTAAAAGTATCAAGTACATGTTGCAATTCATATTTCTAGTTTTATACTTCTTTCTTGGAGTCCCTCCTGCTGAAGCAGTAGATTTGAAGTTTCTCACTTGTTAGAGAGCTTCTGTGTAGGTATGTAATTTCAGAATATTGTGCTTAAAAGGCGAGGTAAGTGCTTTGAAAGATTTATGTAAAATGTGTTCTTGAGGTGGAGAGAAAAGGATGCAAAATACTCTGGCTTGTAAACAGTGGCATTAATATAATCACCCAACATGCCTTGATGTGGAACAAGATGTTCTGTCTTCTTGAAGTAGTCCCCTCTGCACATCAAAACCTACGTTTTTCTGTTGGTTGTACTCTTCGAGTGCATTTCTTGTATACTGAGATTATTTTTTCCAAAATGGAAAGAAATTCACCCACTTTTGAAAGCATTATTGTGCTTTTTCCTCTTTCTTAAAACATGTTCTCGAGGGCTGTTCCTGCTTAAGCACCTCTAGGAAAAAGGAGGTTTGTTCTAAATGAAACGTTTTAAACTTCTGTGGAGAAAGTACCTCAATTATGTTTTCTTATGTTTTTAAAAGAACTAATCATTTAAATCTGTATTTTAAACCCTTTTTCTTTTGAAAAGGAACTTTATGCAAGCGTTTTCCATATCTGTTTCCATGTGGATAATCTAAAAAGTTGTTCTCCCCAAGACATCAGATTAGTTTCAAGAATTGGGGGTTGTAACAAAGATGTATCTCAGTGGGGTGAGGTTGTTGATACTAGTGCTTATAAATGTACTGAGTAAAAATATCAACAGAAGAAATCTGAAAGCTTCCTTGCCGAAGAGCAAAGTTCATTTACTAATAGAAGTTGTCTCATACACACAACTTAATGTATCTTGGCCGGGTGATAAGATTTTCTTGGAAAATGAAGTCAGTGTCAGTGGATCAGCATACAAGCTGTGGCAAGTTCTTTGCCCCCCTCAGAGCACATTCCGTTGTTTGTGCTTAGAGATGGAGAGCACCTGCCTCCCAGCTGAAATGCCGGGCTGCCTGGTCAGCTGCGTGGGTGGCTAGGAGATGGTTCTGGCTGGCCACCCTGGGCCTCTGCCAGGTGGTGTGTCCCTCTGCTCTGCTCCTGAGCAGGCCAGTGCTGAATCTTGCCTCAACCAACTGGTCTGCAAGCATGTGAGTTTTACGTGACTGGTCCTTTTCCCAGGTTGGAGACCCAGTCAGCAGCAAGAAGGAGCTCAGGGCTGAAAGGGATGGCATAACGGTGAAGAGTAATGGTAGAAGGCTATAAGGAGGAAGTAAAAAAAAACAAACCCAAACGAAACAAAACTGAAACACTGATGTGGTGAGCTAGAATCCTTAACTGGCCCACTTACTCACTTGCGTTGAGAACTCCTTTTCAGTCTACTGTTGCAGCATCCATAAATTCACCGTGTGTGACCAGTAATTTGTTCAGCAAATTGAGCAGTCAGTTTGCTGCAGGGAGTTGCACTTTTCATTTCACAGATGTGATCCCTGTTTTATAGGCATAGGCCAGTTACCTGATTTTGGTTTGATTCACGGTGTCTGACGTGTTCACTTTACTGCCTGCAGACTCTGAGCTGATGAACTGCTCCTTTGGAGTAGAGTTAAAGAAACTTTGACTTGTTTTGTTTTTTCTCCCTTCCATGCAAAGAGGCTGCCGACATGCCAAATGTCTGTGTTTGGTTTATGTGAATGAATTGGACTCACCAAAGCCCCAAGAGCCTGCCTGCTCCCCTGACCCCCAACCTCCAATCCCAAACCATCACATTTATTCACAAGAAGGGACCGCAATATTTGCAGCAGTGCCTGCAATACTCTATAGATATTCAGGAAGAGATAGATTATGCCCACACAGCTCATAGTTCAGGGAAAGACAAAGTTTAAGTTAGCAAAGGGAAGCAGAGCATTTTGAATTGTTGGGATTCCTCCATTAGTTGTTTTTATTGGCTTTTGTAAATAACGTGTCAAAGAGTTTCTGTTCACAGCAGTAGGCTTTAGGCAGCGGAAGAAATGAGGGGAGATGGAAATGCACATCAAAGGAGGCGGCCTGGTTGCTGCAAATATTCCTAATGCACGTGTGTGTAAGAGTTAATGTTCCCTGTGCTCTGGATAAGTGGATCAGATGCAAAGAGATCAAGGTCAGAGGTAGGACAATTGCATTGCTTTTTTTTTTTTTTCCTGTTTGGTGGTTTTTTTTTGTTTGCTTTTAAATTCTTATTTATGCAAAAGGAGTTGCTACTATCTGAATATTTAGCTGAAGGCTTTTAGAAAGCCTGCTGCTCAGCAGTCTTGGAGTTCTTAAGGCCATGTGGACCCAGACTGGCCTCTGTATTAAACTTCCTACATTTCAGCAGAAGACATCCTCTGCAGTCTGATAGTTTTGCCCAAGAGCATCTCTGCATTGGCGAGAGTTGTGTACACGCGTGGTTCTAGCTGCCTGCTGCTTGTTCCAGCAACACGAAACCCATGTGAAACAGTAACTGCGTAGAGCGCTCCGTGACCACGTACGCTGAACTCCGCTGGATCTCTTATCAAGTCCGCAGCTCCCCATGGCCTCAGCTTTCACGCTTCTTATTCACCCTTGATTTCTTCATTAAACTTGATACGGTATTTAACTTCTTAACCTATAACTTCAGTAATATTCTGCTAAAATGAGCTTCCAGTACATGGTTGACTACTGTCTCAAATGTTTTCTTATAATACATTGTACTGATGAGTTGAAATAATTGCACTTTACTTTTATTTAAGCAGCACTTATGATTAATTAATTATCTCTATGAATATGGTAATTACAGTTGTATTGCCAGAAATAGATTCATTTGCATCAGGTCTGAGGCTGAGAACTTTTCTGCTGAGTGCACTTCGATCTTCAGCAAAGTAAGTTGAGAACGTGTAGGGTTACATCCAGAACACACAGACCACTTGATGCTGCCACTGATGCCTTTATTGCTGGGAACAAATTTGTTTACATTTGAGTGAGCAGGTTCGGCATTTTGGGACTTGAGACAGGTCAGCAAGCTTGGTCACACATCAGAAAAATCTCTAAAAACACTAAAAAATCTTTGTATCATTAATTGGCATTTCTGGTGTATGTTTCCTGTCCTTGATAGTTCTTCAATTTCATTCACGTTTTGAATTCTTCAATCTCTTCTCTTGCAAACAGTGTTTTGGGCATCCATCTCGTGGCTCGGTGCCAGTTGTATTTCTCTGAACCATTTGAAAACACAGCTCTTCTTTCTTCTTTTGTGTTTGGGATCTTACACTGTTGTTTTCAACGAAGCCAGCTAACTCATCGTATTTAAATTCAGAATTATTACTGCTACTTTTTGGAATAATCTTTGGATTAATTTTGGCTACACGCTCTCTTCCCAGGCATGCATAGTATATGCCAGCTTATAGAGGAAATAACTGCATTGAGCAGTTAATTGCAACGAGCATTCTGGAGGACAGAAAATGTCAGAAAGCAGATCTGTTAATGCATGCAGGAAACCGGGGAAGATCTGAATCGCAGTGTTTATACTCATGAGGTTCAACTTTGAGCTTGGCTCCTGGTCACCACCCATGGGAGCACGTGGGAGAGAGATGCTGCACTTTTGTTGTGTAGCTTGTCTGTCTGCCTGAGCTATGCAAGAGAAAGCGCTGGATCGGGATGGTTACGCCTGCCCAGGCAGCTGAGCACCGCTGCGTGCTGTGGCTTTGCTTTTCTGCACAACAGTTGTCTTGGATGTACAAGTACTAAAAAAAAGGAAAACCATGAAATAGTTGACTTTTTCCTGTGGACTCTTACTTAGAAGAGTTACGGTTATAGTTCTGCCTGGCTTTGAACCTTGCCTGCAGATCACCCTGGTAGAAGCTTAACTCCTCCGTAGTGTAATCGCAGGTATCTTGGAGTTAGGTGTCCAGTGGCTCATCCAGACTTCGAGAAGCAGGTGTGGGGTAAAAGCTCTCATACCAGTTTCTGTTCATACACAGCCATGAAAAGAAATTCTGCAGAATCTTCTTTCTAGCAGTGGCTTCTGTATGCTTTGGGTGGCCCTTTTCATACATGTTTTTCCCAGTCTCTGAACTCATTCTTACGTCTCACCTTGCTTTACTGCTGCTGGCATTTTTTTGCTTTTGGTTTTTGTTTGGGCATTTTGTGTCCTTGCTAGTGTGTCATGCCATGTATTTAATCTGAAAAATAGATTTCAGTTTAGATCACTGAGAGCTTTAATGCAGTTAAATAACTTCGTTTCAGTATGAGAATGCAAATTAACACAAGGAAGGAGGATGTTGCATGATTATTAGTTTTAAAACATTGTGGGGTAAAAAAAGTCTAAGCCTTAAGACTTACCAAAAGAAATAGGTTGCATTAGTGAACTGCTTAAGACTACAGGGTGAAAACAAGAGGCAGGCAGCTACGTATGGCAACACAGACTTTTGCTCAAAGTGAACTTATAGTAGCAAAGTACTTTGGTAAAATTCACCAGGCTTTTCATTTATTTATTGACTGACATTTGCTGGATTCTTTAGCAACCACTAGAGAAGAGAATATTGTGTATTTCTTTGTTCAGTCGTGTTTCTTTAATTACTTCTGTTGTGGCTAATTCTGTCAATTTGAGGGTAAAAATGCCTTTTTTTTTTTTCTCCCCAGTGATTTTGTAAAATTGTGTTTTGTCTGTGACACTGCAACTAGCTTTGCAGTCTGGACTTTAGTGGATGAAACTATTTTCTGAAGGGAAAAGTAGTATAATTTGCTTTGCATTTAACTGAACTTGATAATTGTATACACACACACACACACATATAAAAATGTTTTTACATAGCATGGTTAAACTGGAGATTTCTAATACAGTATGTGGCATCGGGTCTTGCAATGGCTGTATTAAAGTGAAATGCACAAGTCATTACTTGTTTTTATATAAACTTTGACATTGAATATTTTATTTAGAAATAAGGCCTTTGAAAGCTAACTGTTTAAAAAAAAAATATTACAGCATGCACAGTGAGTATGGTTCAGTTTTGCCCTTGATATCAAAATTGGATCTACTTGCCTGCATGTTTGCTTTTATCCTTCTGCAAAATCCAGTTATTTTGGGGATCTCTCGGTACCAGGAAACATTTTACTGGTTTCAGTGGTACCTTCCCAGTCTACAGCTTTACTCGCTGCCAGAAACCTGTTTCTCCTCCCTGCCCCTGGCCTGGAATTGCTGTCAGACTTTTAAGACATGAGTGGGTTTAGTGCTCCTGAATCTTAACCACACGGCTTCTTTGGTTACGCTCAAGCCCTGGCAGTTCCTACTGACTCTCTGTGCCAGAAAATGATTTGTGTGGGTAACGGGCTGTGCTATAAAATGTGACGTAGTGTTCCTATGTGTGACATGCTGTAGCTGCACTCCTGAATGTAAAAAAGTGCTATTGAGGGCTTGTTTCTTTCAAATGGCAACTCATTCCCTATGCTTATTGCATGAAAAAGAGAATCTGGTTATTAAGTCTTTTTTCCATTTCCTTTTGAATAGAATTCTGATTTATTAATACTGACAGCTGAAGTGTTTCTCTAAAACAATCAGAATGAAAGGTTCACACTATAGGAAGGCTGAATTTAAAATACTGATTATTTTTTGCCTATTCAAAATATAATACATTTAAGGAAGTAATTCTGCAAAATATTTTTCAAGCCACTTCAACGTGAATTTTCATAAAAATCAACATGGAAAATACGCATTTTTGAAACGTATTTTCACTGAAGTAAATTTTGACTCATTATTAAGACTTCTACCAGAGAACTTTAAACTTTACGAGATAGATAAATTTTAGAGAGATTCTTTGTGCTGTCCTCACCTTTTTCTCCAAAAGGCTCATGCAAGGCAACAAACTGAAGAAATTGAACCCCAGAGCTTATACAGCAATCGGCACATGTGCTGTGCTAAAAAGAAGAGCTGGCTGAAGTCATATTGGCTGTGATTGAATGTTCTACAAATATGTCTTATATTCGGTGTATTTATGCACAAGATATCTTCTTTCAGCCACCTTTGGGAGCAGTTTTAACGCAGTCTTACCAGTGCCATACTCAGCTGTGGTTTATGATGTCTGCGTTGGTGAATTAGTCCTTTAAAACTACTCCCTGGGTGGTTTGTAGGTTAGGTTCTTTATAATGATAGAATTTAGCATCAGAACTGTATTGGTATGTGCAAGAATTTGACTCTGGCATAGAAGAGTAGTTAGAGTTGGACCTGCTCTTCAAGCTGTAAGTCATTGGAGATGGGTTCTGGGTGTCCTTGGAGGCCTTGGCCACCAGAACCAAGTTTCTTAAATCATTCTTTTTCTCATGCTCCCTCATTCTGCCAATGTCTTAGAAACAAAATTCAGTCAGAAATGAAATTCAGAATAGTTACAGGGAGTGAAGTGTAGCTCTCATGATATTGCTGCATATTTCTATTTATTGTTTCTGTTTAGTATCCTTTTGCTAAATCTACTTGATCTCTCTGTGTCTTTTTGTGCAGGTTACAAAAGTACGATCTCTTGCAGCCCTTAGGATAGGAACAAGGTAAAGATCAGCAGAAGACCTGGGGTCTGCCAAGGCCTGCTGTTGCGCTTCTATAAATCTGGACAGTTTACAGTGCTTTAAATTAGGTGCTGCCTGGTCCGCGAAGAGTTTTTTGGAAGGACCAGGAAGTGCTGTTCCAACATTTTGTTAATGTTTCGTTCTGTCATGGTCTCTCTAAATCTTTCCTTTGTTGTCTTCTCCCAGGAGAAAATTAGCTTTTTTGAAGTAATTGAGCTGTTGTTCTTCTCAGAAAAAAACAGGAAATAATACTAATTTGTTAATCTTTAACATGTAATGGGATGTGCTAGAGTGAAAGGTGGTGTGACCCTTCAAAGTGCTTGGGGATCTTGCAGCCTTTGGCCTGAAATGATGTAGCGTGGGAAGCCTGACTCTATATCCAGTCTGGGTAAAGTGAAGTAAGAGTAGATACTTTCCAAGTTTTACTGGTTTTCTACAAAATTTCTAATAGTTTTGATGATACATGAATAGTGTCAGATAATTTTCTAATGTAAAACTCCCAATTTAATGTCTGTACATACATTTTGAGTGTAAGCACCCGTTGCTACTTGCCTTTTTGTATGCTATTGGGACGTGCATACTGTGTATACGTAACTGCATTGAATTGTGCACCCTGCACAAAAGCCTGAATAAATGGGTTTAACGTTAATCCAAAGAATCACTATTCATTTGATGATCAGCGTTGCTTGTTGCTAGTGAAATAGTTTTCCACTTCTCTGAGAAGTTTAGTTCATTATGTGGCATCAATCCAAAGGGGAGTTTCCAGGTGAATGTCTTGTGCTGTGATCAGATAAGCCATGGGAGGCTTTCTTTGCAAAGAATGGATCGCTCTTCAAGGAAAAGATGGGAGATGGTAATTAAGGAAGCTGGTACTTGAGTAGATGGACACCTGAATTATTCCCAAATTCAGCTAGCATCCCCTGGGAATATACCAAACCTTGGAAACACTTGTGTCCCTCGTGGTGCCTTCTTGCATGATGGCCTCCTGCATTGGGAACCATGCAGGCAGATCCATCAGAGGACTTGGATGTGAAGCAACAGCTGCTGAGGCCTTATGGCACATGCCCAAAATTGTTAGCTGCTATCTGCGGGGTGAGGGAGCTGCCTCAGGGCTCCACAAGCCTCCCATTGAACTGGGATGGTGCCTGCGTGCTCGCTGCTGTGCCCCCTGCCCTGTTGGGAAGAACCCTCCACCTTGGCTGGTGGGGGAGGGGCTGTGTGCTCTCCATCCTGGCAGGGTTTGGATCCTTCAGGGCTGCAGGTGGGCAGGGTGGGCTGTGGGTCATGGCCGGCCTCCTGCTGAAAGCCCTGCAGAGCCAGGGGCCTGTGAGAAGGAAGCCTCCCCTGCCTCTAGCTGGTGGGGGGTTACACCAGGGCACCACCAGTTGAAGCGAGACCCTGGCTTAGCCCCTGGCAGACGAGGTTTTGGGTTCCAGATGCTCCAGAGGAACATCAAATCCAGAGCTGTGGGATTCCAGGGGCTGCTTTGCATGTCTGGGGCCAGCACCGGCACTGGTGATTCTGGGTGATTCTTCTAAAACAACTTCTGCAGGTTCCCTCTCCCTGACCCGTGTCGGGGGTTAGAGGTGTTCCTGGTGCTCAGGGGAGCCAAGGCATGGTGACCTCCGTGAATTTTACCTCTAGCCAGGTTTTAAAAGTGTTTCTGCAATAACTGCCACTTGAAGCAGCCTCCTCTAAGTCTGTGTTTGCTTCGGGTACTAACAGTGAAAGGTGGCAAGACCCTCTTATGGAAATCCACGCTCAGTACAACTGTGAAATGTTCCCCAGGATTTAATTTACTGTTGTGGTGCCTTTGCTGATGTCTGCCTACGACGTGTTTTGGCTTCTCTTGTTCAGTGTCCAAGTTCTCTGGAGGATGCCCTGCAGAGGGGGAACTGGGCAAGATGAAGTGTGATGGACCTTAGCAGCCAGATTTCAAAACAAAAACATAAAAGAAAGTGATTGTGATGTCATGAAAGCTTTGGGCTCTTTCTTGCCACTGATTGTAGCTTGGTTTGAACTGTAGCTGCTCCCACCCGGCTATAGCACCCCATCGGATCAGCTGCTCGTTAGCTGGAAGGGGCAGGTTCACCCCACTGCTGGTCCCTGGCCTGAGCTGGCCCGGGAGGGGGTGGCAGGTCCCCACCGGTGGCTGTGGCAGGACCCAGCCAGGGCTGTTGCCTTGTCCACTGCAGCAGCCGCTTTGTGTAAGCCCTGATGGCTGAAAATTGCCACTGCCTTCCACACCGGGTGGCAATCGTGCCTGTGGGATGACCATAGGAGGGTTCCCAGTCACCTTGGAGGGGGTCTGGGTTTTGCTCTGGTGAGGATGATGATGTTGTGGAATTAGCAGCCTGGTATTTACCTGCAGGTGAAGGTCTGTCTGAAGTACTGTTGCAGCAGAGTTGTATGATGAAAACCGCTGTCCTGCAGGGAAGGAAAGCGTGAATTCAGTCATGCTGAGAATACCCAGCGTGAAAGAGCAGTGCCTGGTCTGTAAGGCAGAAAGCTACTTGATCACCACTCAAAGTGTTTTTTTTCCTTGTCCCTGTGTCCTCCGTGCTATTTCCACACTTGGTGGCTGGCCAGTGGCTTTGCTGGTCCTTGCAGAAGTTCATCCTGGGTCTTCCCGCTAATTTCACACGTGCTCTTCACATTTGCAGCAGCAGCAGGGTCTGGATGTGAAGCGGCCGGGCTGGGCAGGTGGGCAAGCAGTGGCTGGGGTGCCCCAGCTGCAGGGGGCAAGAGCAGGAGCCTACATGCGGTTTTGCATTTTTTTGCCCAGTTTCTGCAGTGGCATGACTCAAGTTCTGCTACTGCTTTGCTTTCCATAGTGGATGTGCGCTGGCAAGTTGGCGGATGACAGCCCACGTGCCTGCCCAGCCCCGTCAGGCTCCTGCAGCGGTGCTTGCTGGTGGGGGTGGGGGGGTGGTGTATCCCGCCGTGTTAGTTTTAAAGGTCAACAGAAAAAGGGAGGGTGTGTGTGTGAACAAGTTAACTTTCATTAAGTCTGATCCAGGTCTAGAACAGGGCAGCAGCCCCGTTTCCTGGCAGCACGTGGCACACTGACACTTCCCGGCTTTATCGTGCTGGTGTTTTCCTTTCTCTGAAACAATTGCATAGATGCAGCCGTGCCAGCCGCAGGCAGCCCTGTGTGTCCCGTGTGCGTGGGGTTTCAGTCCTAATCAAATGACTTTGTAGCAGAGGGCACCAAGAGAAACGGATTATCCTCTGGTGTACAATAAATGGATAAACAAACACGACACCATCCCTCTCTGCAGTTCCTGGACAACTGGCTCTTGGCTGTGGTGGCCATGACGAGACCAGGGCAGAGGCTCAGCCCATGGATGCTGGTGCAGGTTAGTGCTGAGGGCCACCATGGTCTGCACCCTCCAAAAAAAAAAAAAAAAAAAAATTTTAGTGGGGCTTAGCCCCAGCAGGTTGTAGGCACTCTGTGTGGCTTGTGCCAGAGTCACCGACATCTGCTGGAGCAGCAAGAGGTGCTGCTGTGGTCCGCGAGGTGGCTGCGGCAGGGGGGCAGCTGGGAAAGTACACTGCCCCAGACGGGGAGTTTTCCTGCTGAAACAGCATTTCTAACTTCTGAAATTAGCAAAATATAGATGAAAATCAGTTTAAAATTAAAGTTAGGGCAGTGAAACTGGAGAAGGGTCTGGGGCACAAGTCATGTGAGGAGCAGCTGAGGGAACTGGGATTGTTCAGCCTGGAGAGGAGGAGGCTGAGGGGACACCTTATTGCTCTCTACAACTACCTGAAAAGGGGGTGTAGGCGGGTGGGGTCGGTCTCTTCTCCCAAGTAACAAGTGACAGGACAGGAGGAAATGGTGTCAAGTTGTGCCAGGGGAGGTTTAGATTGGGTATTAGGAAAAATTCTTTCACCGAAAGGGTGGTGAAGCACTGGAACAGGCTGTCCAGGGAGGGGGTGGAATCACCATCCCAGGAGGTGTCTGAAAACCATGTAGGTGCTGTGGTTGGACGTGGTTTAGCGACGGACCTGGCAGTGCTGGCAGGTTAACAGTAGGTTCTGATTATCTCAAAGTTCTTTTCCAACCTAAATGATTCTGTAATTTTAAATCCAGGTTTGTGCATGCCTGAATGCTTTGTATAGGTGGATGAAAACCAAATTCCTTCTCCCAGCCTCCCAAGCACCCCTGGCAAGACCCCAATGCAATTTTCCCCTTTTCAGGCTGTTTGCTGAGGGGTGGAATGTCCAGTCACCAAAGCTGCAGCTCCAGTTCCAGGGTGCAATCGGGGATCTCTGTAAGGTGAGCCCACCAGACATAAGGAACCGGCCTGGCGAACACCCATCACCAGCTCCTCATCCCCCATGCTCCTCTGGCTTATACTTTGCCCAGCTCATGTAAATTAATAGTGGCATTTAATTTCCATCGTACCTACCAGCTGCTGTTGGGAAGTTCAACTGGGAGAGAGAAAAAAAAAACCTAAAAGGCCAACACTTGCTATGGAGGCCATTAAACAGAGGGATACCAGGAACATCTGCAGAGCTACACACAGGGTGCTCACATGTATGTCTCAGCACCTGGCTGTTGGCTGTGGTGAGAGTGGGGCACCCCTGCTCCTCAGCCCACCCCTCTGCAGGGCAGGACTCTCATGAGAACTGGTCTCCTGGGTCTCCTACAAGCTGGTTTTAGGCAGGTCCTCCTCAGCCTGGAGCCTCTTCCAAGTTCTCCTTGGAGGGGCAGGGATTTCACATCCCCAGGGATGGGCAGAGAAATGCAGGGCAGCAACTCATCCCTGGTGGTGGCTGAAGGACTCCGGGAGCCTGCCGTGTGGTTGGGAAGGCATGGTGAAACAGGCTGTGTGACAAACCCGCTCAGCAGAGGAAATTTCAATCATTTTCAACACTTCTGCTGCTCCTTCTGCCATGCTGGGTGTCTTAGAAGTGGGTCCTGGGGTTACTGAACACAGGTCCCCTGCTGTTGCACTGAGAGCAGGATGGTGGCATTTAATGCATGTGCTCCTGACGTGCCCAGCTCCTTGCTAGCTTTTTCTCTACAATCACATCAAACCTTTGGAGTGAAGGGAACAGTTTGTGCACTGGAGCAGAAAACCTCTCATCCATTTCTTCGGTGCAGAATGAGCTCAAAGATCCTGTGGGGCTGAAGGACAGTGCCCAGACTGGCCAAAGAGATGCTTTGTCCTGCTCAGAAATGGTCTAGCCAGGAGCTCCCTGTGTGGTTGTACAACAGCCTCTCTTGTAGCTCCTCTGGAGAAGGTCATGCAGGTTGTCTAGTTCAGGTTTTAGCTCCAGGATGACTGATGGAGCCCTTTCACCACTGATGTAACAACACATCAACCTGCATCAGGAGCTGCTGTGATGCCTGTCAGGCTCACATGGAAGCCGTTTCAAGAGACATTTGTAAGCTGGTAACGACTCTCCAAGCCTGTCTTGTATGATGCAGGCAAGCAGGTCCTCACGGGACTAGAAGACTTGACCGAACTGGGGAAACTCACTTTCCTTGATCAGCCCAAAAGGAGAACTCAGAGCTATGAAGAGGCTTGGGCAGTGCTGCAACTGCCATCCAAAGAGACCAGACCAGGTAACGCAAGCACCAGCAGCTCTGTGTCTTGAGCAGAAAAAGGCTGGGTTTGGTTGGCATTCTTGAAGCAATATCAGAAAATGAAATCCAACCTGTGCCGGCAGATCACCTATGGAGAAACCAGCCTGTCCAGGGACATGCCAAATCACACTTGCCTCTTTGCAACGACTCTGAATCACCCAGCATATGGGTTTCCTCAAAAAATAAATAAGCATGACTGTGGTAGCAGCTGTGAGGTCTCATGGAAACAAGGAGTTACAGCTGGGGGTACTGTTTAAAGCAGTTCCACAGTCAGGATCAGCTTCAGTGCTTCTGCTGCGCTTCCCTCCGTATTCAGTGTGACCAGTGACATATGCTGCATGGACTGTATGGGACAGAGCGGGCGGATCTCCACGTTTGTGTGCTGCCGTGAGCTGGATGCAGCATCACAACCACAAACATAAGCCAATGAGTTCAGTAAGGAAGCAATTATCGGGGCACTTGTGGCTGAAAGCTGGCTGCCAGTGGGGCTCTGGGGGTGCTTGGCCCCCTCATGGGAGAGAAGAGCAGGATGGTCACCCGGCATCCCCCACCAGGTACCATCCCACAGCTTAAGACCAAGAGCTGGAGCATCCTACGGTAGGAGTCAAATAGGGAAGCAAGCAATGCAACCAGGGAAACAGCAACTATTTTTTTTAAAAGAACCAACTTCAGTGTACTAAACAACTAAGTAACAGAGAAAAGTTATAACCTGTTAATTAGATCTTGTATGGGGCTTACAACCCGTGCTCTGGATGTGCCCCAGGCCCTGTTACTCTTACTCTTTGCAGGGATAACAAGCTGATGCTCGTGGCAGGGCTTTGGGCATCTGCTCAACCCCACCTTCTTCCTGATCCTCAGCTCTCTGGATTTACAGCTCTCAGCTTTGGAGCAGCACAGCATCAACACGTCTCCCACCTGCAGTTTGCCTCTGCATCTAAAATGGATGAAACGTGCTTTTTCTCTTCCCTTGCCCTAAGCAATGCCTTCCAGAGAACAGCAATCTGCAAGAAAAGCAACCTGTCATCTTGACTCATCTGGGTGGAGGCTGCAGGTCAAGCAGAGCAGGACAGGGTCTTCAGCTGGCCCTACTCAGCCTGATAAATACAGGAGAGGTAATTCGCACCTCTGAGACCACGAAGTGAGTCTGTCCTTTATGTATGCTTTGGGGGATGGAGCCTCTGCCCTCCAAAATTGCATTTTCTTGCCAGGTGAATGATATGATACTATTTTGAAAAGTGTGCAGATGACGCTATCTAATTTCCTCATCTACTGCAAATAGAAGATTTCTGGATCTGTCATGTGGAAACACAATGTAAATGCTTTAGAGAGACTTTCAGCAGCTGCTAGAGAAACCAACAGCACTGCACCGTGCAGAGCAGCAGCCACAGAAACCTCACCTCTGGTCATCGATCCATCTTTTCTTTCTGGAGACGTGATCACCCACCCCGAGTCCTCTCCCTGTTTACATACATGCTCTTTGCTTAAGCTCCAAGCGTTGATTTAATGAAAAGCAATTGCCACAGTTCAAACAGCACTTCAGAAAAAGATGATATATTTCCATGCAGCAAGCGTGAAGGCTCAGCTGAGCTGATGGCAATGGGAGCACCTAGGCCAGCAACAGCACTGCCCGACTTCTGGCGAGGTTTAGGGGGCCGAGTCCAGCAGTGGGTCAGAAAAACGCAACGCACGCACAAAATAGTGTTACAGACCAAGCAGCCTCATGCCGGAGCTTGCACAGGAGCCACCACCCTGTGCCGAACAGCGTTATCAGCAGTGGCAGGGGCAGCACAGATATTTCCTGGGGTGGGAAGCACCTCCCGCCCCTCACATCACACGCACGCAGCCTCCATCACTCCTCTGCTCTGCTGCCCGTGTGCGCGGTCGTGGCTCACGCACACGACGGTGACTTTTGCGGTCAGCATCCCTGGAGGTACGCTGCTGCGGTATTCCCACCCAGCTGCTGGGAGGGACCTTTGCCTTTCGCTCCAGCACCTCTGTTTGCCCTGAAAGGAGGCACAGGGTATGATACGCCCGCGCTGGGCACGCTAAAACAGTGCGTGCTCACAGCTGCGCGGAACGTTTGCATTAAGCAAATCACCAGTGGTCACAACTGATGAAGGGCAATGCTACGCTGGGGTTTGGTTTTCTTTTAGGCCAACTGCTCATTCCATCTGCATTCGTATTGCCCCACCTCACTCCGCGCTGCGGGGCGGGCAGGCTGCTCTTGCACCTGCACATGGGGCTACAGAGGGAAAGAAAAGGGGTCCCAGCAAGTCTGGCATGCTGGCCCTAGCCAGGCGATGCAAGTGCGCAAAAATACAATTCAACAGCTCCATGTATTCCGAACAGTCACTTTATCACAGCTTATAGCAGCTTCTGCTGTATCCTTGCACTCCATTTCTATTCTATTGCATAGATTTCTGAATTCTATTTACCCTACAATATTCTGAGCTAGGCCACTAGTAACTGCGCAATGGAAGACAAACAGATGTGTAACAGTACTTGAAAGGAGACCAGGTCCATTGGCACAAGGTCTAAATCCAAATTCTGCTACTAAATGACTTATGTGGCTATTCAACCCCAGAGTTCTAGTTATCTTAGTAAACAAAATGAGGGGAAAGAGCCTATTAAATATGAATTACTACATTAAAATTAACTGATAATCTATCATTGTCTATGGGTTTTAAACTCTGTTTAAATTTACTCAAAGTGAGCAGTTTTGTCATGCAGGTTGGAACACAGAGCTGTCTATAACTCACTGCTAACTGCTCTTGAGACTTTTTTTCTTTTTTTTATGAAACAAAAGCAGCCCATCAATGAGGAAAATGAATCTTTATTTTTTTTTTCTCTAAAAGCAGAATCCATGTACATGTTTTTTTGTATGGTTTAGAAGGTGGTTTTAAGATGTGAATAGTCACATCACAGAAATAATACAGAACAACCAGTGAAAGAATGCAGAGCCAGTTTGACAATTGCTTTATCAACTAGCCCAAACATTTTTTTTTTTTTTTTTTTTTTTGCCAGAAAGGACTTCAGGACAGCATTAAAATCTCACCCACTCAACACAAGTACAGAGATAACGAGGGGAAAAAGAACTACAAAACACAATTATTGCTGCTGTATCTGCAATTCTGTTTCCTTGCAGGATGTTCTGTAAGATGCTGGTAAAACAGTTTTTAAATACCAGTTTCAGTAAGAATGTCATTCAGATAAAAGGAAAGTAACCAACCAGCCAACCTAATGTGGTAAATTAGACTTCATCTGAGACCAAAAGAAAAAAGCTACAAAAAACGAAGAGGTTTTGTTTTACAAGGTGAAGAGTAGACTGGAACACCAAGGATGGATGTGCTTAAGCATCTACGTAGATTTGGTTTGTAGGTGTTCCCAATGACCACAAAATGCAATCCTGGCCGAACAACCTGCCAGCACCCGTGAGATCTCACCTCCGTCTGGGAGCAAGTTATGCCAACCCTTTAAGACCTGAAATTGGAAGCTGGAAAATTATTTAAAGCGTACCCATAACCATGAGCAACATGCTGCATTTGATATAGTGCCTTTATAAACACCTGCTGCATACTTCATGTGTACTAGTGTAGTACCTTGTAATGCACTGCACGAAAACCCAGCACACGGTACGACGATTCACATGCAAACAGACGTTTCATGTGCGATCAGGTGACTAGATCACCCACTTCTGACAAACCGTTAAGATATATGAAATGTATTCTAGAACATGTAAAGATGAAGTCTAAACATCTCATGTTACCTAGCAAAAGGTTAGCTGGAACAATCATTTAACACAGATGATTTTAGGATTAGTTACACGGTTAGTCTAAACAATGTGCACATACATATTTAATTTGAACAAATATCTTAAACTATGCTTCTCTAAAATTTACAAAGTATATAAAATGCATGACTTGACATTTATAAAACCACAGCCCTTTTCTAAAAAACTAAACAAGGCTATAGACTTTTGTTTTGCTTTAAGTTTAAATGTATTGTTTTTTCTCCTCAGCAGTTTTAGTTCCTATGATAAATAAAAAATATAAATGGCACTCCACCACGGCCTTATAATGCAAGGAATAAATTATCAAGAGTCACACTGTAAATCAAAATAAATAATTTCTAAATTACTTTTATTTTAAAAAATGGTCTCTTTTTAATTGCACAGTATTTTAAATTTTCAGTAGCAATGAAAAGTCAGTTGGGTATTTTTCTAAATGCTCCAGAGAGTATAAAAGCATTGTGTCTCATTTTTCAAGCTTTACACATCAAAAACACCTTGGCCAAACCATCAGCTGATGACACTGATAAATGTTTTGGTGGTCTCTCACTGCATCAAGATGCTGTGCTCTCTCTCACCCTAGGCGTTCAGTCCTCTGGTGCTCACCTTGCTGGGGCAAGCACCCCCAGCTTTCCATTCCAAGTGAGGTACTCTGGTTTACACTGGTAGCTTTGATATTTTTGGAAAAGTGTTCACCATTAGCTATGACTTTCACAGCAGAAGATCATCAACAGCTCAACAACAGTCCACATACTCCAAGGCTACAAAAGTCTCCTTCAACGGCTTCACCAGAGTGGCACGCCTTCTTTTTGGGGTGTCACACAAACACATCAGGCTTTTGGCTCTCCCCAGAGCTATTCTGCAGTGGAGGACCCGGCTACAATTCAGACATACCAAAGAAAACAGGACACCTGAAAAGATTCCTGTCTTACCTCAGACTATTAGCAGTAGTCTTAAACCCACTTGCCAAGTACCTGTGAGTGCAATGCACACACATACATGTTTTTTGTGTTGTTTTTTTTTAAAAAAAAGACAACAAAGTCATTACTACTGTCATAGCCCAGGAATATTTAGCTCCAAGTTAGGTATCCATGGGACATATTTTAGAACTCTAAATATTGGCAACACGTTGCGTACAAAACATTTGTAGGCAGATGCTTAATGTAAATGTGCATTCAACATATTGCGTATCTATGTACTATTACTGATGTAGCTATAATAGCTTGAGACTGTATTTAAAAATACGGAGTTTCTGCTAAGTATCAAAACAACTCTCAAGTATCAAAGAAAAGGGAAAGTGTTGCTCTCTTCTTAGTGTTGGGACAGGCCTAACTTGAAGGTACTTCATCCTTCACTGCAATTCTAGCACTCAGCTGGGGCAAAGACAGTATCACTGAACCACCTCTACTGTTTAAGTAACGTGGGATGTTACTGTCCGCTTATTTGCGTCAATCAACACAATTACATTGACAAATGTAGTATTTGACCAGTATCATCGCGTTCCATGTTTATTACTGGTGCCCTCTCCAAAGCCTGTTAAATATATAGACGGATCTCTTCAGCATGTGGAGGAGCTCACAAACAACTCCTCATTCTCTCTATTAATCACAACAAAGCCAAAGGAAATACCAATGCCAACGTTTTGTCCACAGTAAATTTGCCTTACCCAACATAACAGAGTCTAAGAGGAACTAGCATATCATTGCACAACATCAAAACCCACCAATATACTTCTACTTTTAAAGCATTTTCAGTGCTTGAGTACAAAGCACAGAACCTATTACAAGAATTCTCTAGCAATCACCACACTTTCAGGGATTCAATACTGCATTATACGTATGCGGAGGCAATCAGTGCCACGATAACCCAGGCCTGGGCGCTGCAGCACACAGCCCCACACGTCTCCTTGCACAATTTTAACAACGTGGGTAAGCCTGCTGATCCAACACTCTAGGCCAGACAGCTTCATGTACATGGTAGGAAGCATTTCTGATGCTCATGCGATAGGGAAAAAAGACAAAATGCCTCCATTACATACACGTTTCTGTTCATGCTTAAAGGAATTCAACTTTTGGCAGAAGTAAATCCCTACATAAAAAATAAATGTAGAAACCCATTAAAAAACACAAATATAATACTTGCATTATTAAAACAGATGCATCTACACTATGGTGTAGTACTTGAGTGTAATTCAATTTAAAAAAATCTTAGTTGTACACTAAGATGAGACCCATTTCCCAGTCCAAACCTCAGCATCAGCGCTGCATCAATCTCTACATTAAAACATGCTCTACAGATCACGACCATCCAAATCCAGGGAAAAACTGTTCTGACAGGTGAAGAGGTCCCCTCCCTAAACAGACAAAGCAGGACAGATGGCATAGAGCCCCTCTGGTACCGCTGCAGGGACAGGCAGTGGCAGATCCCGCAGCACATCAGCAGTGGAAGCTGCACGAACACTACGTCCTGAATTGGTTTGCTGAACATGGTTCAGATTATTGGATATGTCTATAAGCACAATGCTCTTTAGAAGCATCTACTGTATACCCAAACCCTACTCGCTGCAACACACAGTGTCACACAAGTAGTGAAAACGTCTTCGTATTCAAAGGTGCTTGGACATCATTTTCAGGCAGCATTTTACCTTTATTTTAGTGAGTTCCCCCTACAAAGATTTTAGAGGGAGGAAGAAGATGCCAATAGTTTCTTTTTTCTTTTTAATATGTGAAATTGAGACAGACACCTATCTACTTTTACTTGCCTAAGTCTATTCTATGTCTGAAGTCTCTAATTTTTAAGTAAGGGATAAAATGTTGCCCAAAAGACTAGTTATAGTTATACATTTGTGTTTCTACTACATCTACAAATCAAAATAGTTCTCAGTTAAAAAGATACAATTTGTATCAACAGTAAAAGGTACTTTCTGGTTCTTCAGGGCCTTACTTTAAATTCCAGCAAGTGTACCAAAATTAGCAGCAGTAATAGTGTAAACCAGTGATATTTATTTTTTTTTAATGCTGAACATCGTTACAATGGATGAAAACCTAAAACTGTCAGCAAGTACATCTGACATCAATTGCAAAATCTATTTCTATTATATGTGTGTATATATATATTTATATATATATAAAAGCTTACGAGGTGCTAGTAAAACCCATAACTTAAAACCAGAAATATCCCTTACTAATACTAAAACAGACTTGGTTTGTCTGTTTCTAAAACTACACTATTTGTGGCAAGAATCAGGCCTACATGATGCAACAGACCAAAAACGAACTTCAGGAACAGATAACAGTATCTTTTCTCTCTGCAAACCTCCCCTCCCCAGCCAAAACAGAAAGAAAAAAAAAAAAAAGTTTAAGTTATTATTTTGAGCTACAATTTCATTACCATAGTGCAGTTAATAAATGTTGCATATCCTCAACACACAAAACCTTTTCAGGCCAGCCTTGATAAATAGCAAGAAAAATCAAAACAGTATCTTAAATACAAAATTGCATTGAGATAATTAAATTCATTTAAAAACAGGTAAATATTTTATGAAAAGCATATTTTATCCAGTACACTTGTGCAGTAATACAAATTAAAAAACCCACATAAAACAACTAAGCAGGACCCTACAATTTCAGGCCCCCTTCTACTGACCAGAAATACACAGAGCTTAGTAACAACACACAGGAACTGAAACAGGGTGGCCTGGTTTGGGGAGGTTCTGAGCATTTGCAGCTTCTCTTTGGTTCAAAGGGGGCTGCAAATTCTCAGCACCTCTGAAAACCAGGCAATAAGGCTTTTTTATCTTACCCATAAATTAGTGAAAAAAAAAAAAATTCCTCGTCTGATTGCATTTGATTTTACTAATCGAATGCATCAACAATACAAGTAACTATTTAAACAAGACAAAGCAAGCAATGAAAAGTGCCATACTATAAATTACCAATATATCGTTACCCATTTCACTGTTTAACTGGTAACTCAATTATTTGTTTAAAAAAAAATGAAGTCAGTGCTGTAGTAAATCTTTGTTTCCTATAAAAAGATGATTATAGCACAAAAAAGCTCACAAAAACCAAACATACACACTTACGGTGTTGTAAAAAGTTCCAAAACTTGGCTTGAAAAATTGCGTACCAGAAATAGCAAAATCCTCTTCCTGCAGGTTGTTTTAATACCACGCAGCCCAAGGACAAAGACCCAGCAAGTTAAAAATGAAAACAAAAATCCCAACATGTAACAAGAATAGAAAGTGCTGCATATAAACCCCTGATGCACCAAAGATTATAACCAGAGACAACATTTTTTTTTAATATATATATATATATATTAATTTAAACTGGAACATTCTCCAGCTGTGAAAATAGCCATTTAAAAATTTTCAAACTAGAACACAAAACATATCTGGTACTTCCGATGCACGGGGCTATACACACAGACTCCATGATACAGTATTTATAACCTCCTTGCTGAGAAGGAGATCCCAAATGCTATTGTAGCAAACCTCCCTCAGCGTTAGAGCTGAGCTGAAAACTACTAGACACCACAAAGATGCATCATCTCTCAATAACCTAGCTGAGATTTTTCCACTAAGATAGCTGCAGCGAGCTGCTGAGCGTCCATCACGTGAGGGTTCTTCTTCATGACGATCCTCACAAGATCAGGGGGGAAGATGTTGCAGAGGTTAATGTAAACCTTCTCCCGGGTGTCTTGGTGCCTTGGAGGGTCTTGAGGAATTCCACAGTAAGGTACGCGCCAGGTCTGGTCCTGCTGTTCAGGTAAGCTTTGGAAGGCAAACTGCTCGTAACACGGCTGTGTGGGGTTACTCGGCAAGGAGTAGGTCTGGCGGTAGCCATATGCATCCAATCCGTAACTCTGCCTATCCCAACTTCCAAGCCCATCTTGGCCAGAATAAGGCTTTCTGTGTCTTAATGGAGAATTATCATATAAACGTGAGTCTGAAATGCTGTCTATTCGCGTGGACACAAGGGCTCTGCCCAGATGCATGGTCTTTGAATGTGATGAACTCTGGGATGTAGAGTAGTCATTTGGACAACTAGAACGAGCACCGACTGTGGGATGCTGTAGATGCACAGCCATGTATGGAACTGGAGGTTTGTGGTGATGCTTTGGTTCTTCGTGACTATAGCTCTGCACTCGTGTGAGAGGTTCGTGGTAGCTCTGTAGGAAGGGCTGAGTGTTAAGGCGGCCATGGGAGTGCATATGTTGGCACTTCAAATTGTCCTCTAGCTGTGGATCCGGTGAACTCATGTAAGAGCGATCACTGTAACCCACGTAGGAATCACTGCTGCCACAGCTAATGCTCCCTTCGCTGCTGCAATCAGAAGCTACAGAGCTAATCCTATAATCTGTGTCCAGGGAGAAGCGCCTTTCAGGACTACGTGGACCAGATATACTTAGGTTTGAATACGCACTCAGCATAGAGTAATAACCTACATCCACAGGAGACTCACATTTTGGATACTGGTCATAAGGCATTGGCGTTCCATGGTTTTTGGTTGCCATCATCACTGCAGGATACTGTCCCTGTGGTCTTTGATCCTGAGGTGGGAAGTGAACTCCAGATGGAAGGCTGTTTGTTAAAGGTGCAGTACTTTGGGATTTTGCAGCAGAGGAACTTGGTATACTAACTAAAGAAGGTACAGACCTGGTTTCCAATTTGTTTTTGGTGGGAAGCTTTTCCTCTAAGTCTTGATAGACTTGAGTCCTTATACTAGGATCAGATTGCCTCTTTGGAGCAGCACGCTTCAGCTCAGAAGTGCCATCATTTTTAGTGCTACAGGGAACACTATTGCTTTTTACCAGTCCTCCTTCACTTGTAGTTTTGGCAGCTGTGTTTCTAGACATGGCACGAAGTTCATCAGCTACAGATCGCTGAGGCTGATTTCCTCTTTCTGGATGATAGTATTTGCATTTGTGCCCATAGGTACATTTCTTCCCTATGAATACAAACATAATCAGATCAAAAACCTTCAACCACAATCTGTTAATCATCAAACAATGGAAATGCTCCTTATTTAAAGTTTTACTGATGATTTGAAAAATCTTGCAAATGGTTTTGTGTGACAGGGTGAGATCTAAGATCTCCTCTTGTATTGTGGAGAAAAGGAGGCAGTGCAGTGTGCTGCAGCTCGTGCTCTAGGAATGCAGATCAACACTATCAGCCACATTTTGAGCTGAATGTGACACTGTCAGCATGTCTGTACACACCGGCTCTACTGGGCCAAGGAGATATAGAGCAGAAAACTTAACAGGAAAGTCCCACAGAGTCATAACACCAGCAGGTTTCAGGTCAGTTAAGATGGTACTGTTCTAGTAGGGATGCTCAATAGCTAAACTTGAGCAGCTCCATCAATTTTCTGGAAGAAAACTTAGATGTCTTATGACCAAATCATATTAGAAAAGGTTTTCTGAAGCCTGCAGAATTTAGTTGCTGTTTTGGATCTGTTCCTATTGACTAGAGTTGTTCCTTTAGTTCAACTAGTAGACAGAAATGTTCTCTAACTAGCACATGAATAAAATCAGTTCAGTTTCCATCATCAGCTCAGCATTTCAACCATTCTCAGACTAAGATAACAATGTAAAAACCTCTGTTAAAAAGCTTTTATTTTTGGAAGTATTAAAGTAAAGCAGGAGCTTGGCCTCCAGTCTCAGCAGTACAGAAAACTGGTAAGTTAAACCAAATTACCGTATGGACATGGTTGCTTCTTATGTTCTGGTACAATAGGCTTCTTCCTAAGAAAATTGTCCAGACTTGGACCGTGGCGGCCAAGAGGATCATCAGGAGGCATAAATCTATAAAGCACAAAATAATAAAAAGTATTATGGAAGCAAATGAGCCTCTTCATATTCCTCATGCAATGAGCAAGTGCCTCATGACTCTGTTCTACACCATAACCTGCCACGCTGACACTTTTGAGCCCGAGTACGTCGAGAGCTGTTTTGAAAGGCCACCTTTCTGCTGCAGGTACTGCCTGGGAGATGAGTCATAGAAATAGACTGGGTGGACACCCCTAGTCTGCTTCAGACACCTTTGCTGGAGCTCAGCTGACTGCTCTGCGGCAAAGCAGGGCTACACACCACCAATTCCTAAATCAAAGTAAGGGCAGCAATTTCTTAAAATGCCACAACTAACTTTGCAAAGTCATGCTGATTGTCTAGGACTTTTGCATCAGTATTTAGGCACTCAAATACAAGGGTCTGCTTGGCAGAGTACTAAGTCCTTCCCAATAAAAGAAGCCACTAACAGTAACTGCAGTTGATACGTATGCCAGGGTACGAAGATAGTACAGATGGATCTAAGCAGACAGTTGAACCACAGACCTCTCGAGGTTCATTCCAGCATGTGTTTTCTATGACTCTAGGACTTTCTATGACTTTAGGGGTCTAACCACGGGCACTCAAAAATGCTGGTGGAGTATATAAAGAGAATTGGAATATTATACCATAGCATATATCAAATATACATTGGCATACACCAACACTGGAGAAAAAGAGCATAAAAAGATATAAAGGTATTGTTACAAAAAAGCATAATCAGAGTTTGAGTACTTTTAATTAGAAGACCAAATCTATGACTGAGTATTCCTCCTGTTTTCCTACATGCACCTAATGATTTGGGTGTAAGATAAGAAATTCATGCAAGTGTTCAAACTTTCCTTTCCTCAATTATTTTAGTGGCATGTATAAAGACAGAATGACTTACTTGTCATTAACAAATGAATACATCAGCAAGCGTTCATCTATGAACTTCTTCCATTCAGGCTTTTCATTGGCTAGATCCCTGTAGTTATCATTAGAAACAATAATGCCATCTGACTCAAAGGCCAACTTCACTATGAATCGGTCGTCATAGCACACCACCCTTCTCCCTTGCACTCGGCGGGATGGTGTGAACACAAGAATCTTCTCCTTTTCTAATTTACGCAAGATTTCTTGATCTACAAGGAACAAGAATTGAAAGTTAAAAAAGAAAAAGACAGAAAAGAAAAAGACAAAAAAAGAAAAGACAAAAAAAGAAAAGAAAAAGACAAAAAAAGAAAAGAAAAAGACAAAAAAAAGACAAAAAAGAAAGACATTTGTTTAATCTCCAAATACATTAGATTTGATGAAGAAAATCCAAGCATATAGAACTAAACATATCTAAAATGGTTACAGTCCAGCAGAACGCACCTGATGAAGTCACAGTCAGCAGCCAACTAACAATTCTTTACAAAAAAACCCCACAAACAAAACCTCCTGTTCCACACCATTTCTCTAAGACTAACACAGGGGATCTTGTTCACATTGCTGTCATTCAAAAGAAACACTACTTATCAAAATGTTTATGAAAAAACTCCTCCGGTTGAAGGGGTGGTTTTAAACATTAATGAATGTTTCAGTGATTAGGAGGGCTACACCCAAGTATAGTCAAGGTTTTCCTGTAACTGAGCTCCTTGGTAAAACCAGACCTCTTCCATCTCTTTGTGGTCCCCGGCAAGAACTGAAACAATTTCAGTAGCTCATGTTAATGGAACTGTCTCATTAAAGTCTCTGGCTACAAAAGGAAGGGGCTACTGTTAGTACCCACAAGGACCAGAAAACCCATGTTCTATACAAACACTCAGGCTCTTCACAAACATTAACAGCACCCCCAAAAAGACCTCTGATGTCATCCTATAACCAAGATCAAATGTGGTTTTGGTGTTCTTCTCTTTTACCTACAGTAATTGTTCAGAATGTATCTTTCCTTGAAAAGTTTACAAATTTATGTATAAGGTCTCATCAAATCCAAACAGATTTCTCTTTAACTGTGCTAAGTAAGCATTTAACGTTCTATGTAATTCCTTCTTGTCCTACACAGTCTACCAATCACCTATCCAAAAGCATTTTCTCTTCCTCTGTGTGGAACCTGGACATCTCAAAGAGCTTTGAAAGATGGGCTCAGGCTACTAAGGCAGTTGTACATAGCACTGGGGCACATACCCCTTGTGTTGATTCTCTAAACTATCACTCTCCTCAGAGCAGACAAGCTATGGAAGAAAAATAAACAAAAAGCTAGGCAACATCTAGAGCAGCAAAAGATTCTTGCACAGAGAATGAGTCATGTCTCTTAATAATGGTTGAGATCTCAAGTAACTATTTTGTAGCAAAAGAAACTTGACAGGGAACATGTTCCATCTAGGAAAAAAAAAAGACTCCCAAGAGGAAGAAATACAGAACTAATATTACATATAAACAATACACTTGATACAAGCATTTATCTGCTTAATAGATAAAGCACAAGATTTTACATGAAATCCAACCTTCTGGTATTCACCCCCTGCCTCCTGTCATGTGGTAAATGATGAATAAGACTGTGATAGAAGGTGATTTTTTACCCCACTAAAAAAAGAATAAAAATATCTGCCATGTGATGATTGGCAGGTAACAATAAGAAAGATGCAGCTGTTGTCCAAGAAGCTTCTGATAGTCCAAGAATACTGAGAGTCTAGAACCACTCTCATGTTAGTCATCTAAGACTTTTTCAAAATTCCAGGTGGCCGCATATTTCAGGTGCATGTGTCTGGAAAGGGAGTGTCAGTGCAATATATTTCACAAGACTGGTAGGAAAGAGGCTCCCTGCATCCTGGTAAGAAAACTGAAGAACCTTTGTTTTACAGAAGATACTTGCTTTGATCTTCCCCCCATTTTCAGTGTCTGCGATGACCCATGGCAAACAGATTCTTCATTGCTAGACACCTGCTCAATTCTAAGTCTTGCTACTTTCTTGAAACTCCTTTTGGGGCTTCTAGCCCTATCCACAGCTCTAGTAGATGTCACAATCTATATGTAAATAGCCAAATCTTTATTACTTAGCCAATGCTCTTCTCATACCTCAAATACTAGTACAGTGAAAGAGAATGACATCAAAAGGCTTCATGCTGCCTGTGATGAGGAGACATCAGCTTTCCAAACATTTTCCTGCATCAACATGATATATTCTAGTAGCAATGAAGCAAATGAAATGAAGTGTGAAGATCTTTCCAGATTTGAAAATGCACATGGTAATCAAAACATGCTTCCATATTCTTTTAGAAACCATAGCTACCCCTATGTAATCAAAAGCTCCCCCCCCCCCTTTTAAAGGTAGCCATGTTAAAAAACAAACAAACAAAACAAAACAAAACACCAAACCAATATACAAACAAAAAATCCCAATCTCCCCTCTCCCCTAAATTCTAGGTTTGTTTTTTTTTAACTCCAAATTCTCCTCTGCTTCAACTTTAGGGCACAGTGAGGATGACTCTCTAGCCTTCACACAGAATCAATTAGTCTGATCAAGAAATAAATACCTCTACACCAGATTCTTTTTATAGATAAACACATTCAGAATTAAATTTTGTGAAAGCTGTCTCACTTGTTCATAGTAATGATTCAAAGAGGAACTGTTTCCTCTGTCAGGACAATTCACATAACCCCAAGTGTGGCACTGACTCACCACAGCTGACCAGCAGAATCTGCTTACCACAAGAAAGATCACCCAGAAAATCACTAATTTCAAACCTCTTTGCTGCCAATGCTACATGGGTGTAACAGATTTTAAAAATGGCAATTAGATGCTTCAAGAAGTAAGCAGCCACGTTAATGGAATACTTATCAGGGAAACAGAAAAGGATGACTGGGAGAGGGCATTGCTTTGTCTGCTTCCCTCCTGAAGACCATAATGAGGTTATTACACCAAATATACTTTTCATAATAGTGTTTAATTTCTAAAGATTTGTTCATCTGAGCAGTAGCAGTCATGCTGTGCAAACCAACCAGTGAAGGTGGAACAGAGCTTACCTGTGATAAGCGCATCAGGTCTTGACTGTTCTTTCCTCCACGCTGGCACAAACACAGTAACATCCTTGTGGCCTCTTTCCAAAAACCAGTCTACTGCCAATTTGATTCCTCGACAAGAAAACACTTCTTTGTTCCCATGGCTGAAACACACATTAAAATTCCTTATTATATGACTATGCTTTTCTATGACCATAAACTGAGCACAGCAAAATGCAGTTCTCAAAGCTGTGCTCTTGGCTTCTAGAGGCGGCTGCGAGTCAGACTGAGCCTTGCCCAAACACTGCCATCACTTGCAAAATGGTGTGGGAGAGGGATACTAAATCTTCCAAACATCTTTAGCATCTGTACACTTCAACAAGTAAGGAAAAATCTAAGTAGGGAGTGTTAAAAACTCTCATAACTCAACCAAAATTATGGGGTGTAACAGGCATCACAGAGACTTGATGAGGGAAAGCAGGAGGCCTGAAATACCAATGTGCATGCAGTGTGTTTAGGAACTGCTGCAGATGAGTACTGACACCAGCATGCATGGCAGCAGGGGAAGAGACAGCAAATCCCCACTGCAGGAGCTCTGTGAGGTCCCATCTGAACAAAGAGAGAAGGCCTCCAAGCCCAAGGGGATGGCAGGCACTCTGCAGGATAGGTTAGGCAAACTGGAGAGGCTGTCCAAAATCAACACAACAAAACTCAAAATTTGCTTAGCACTGCACTTCAGAAATACATTGCGTATTAAAAAAGCTGCGGAGAGGGTTTAAGCAGAAAGTGATCAGACATAAAGCAAAACAAAAGATATGCGTCTGTTGGGCAATTACTGTCTGAGGTAAGGCAAGAGACGCAATTATGTCATGTTTTACAGGCAGATGAGTCCTCAGCCAACTTCTACATCCAGTTTCGGGTATGATGGATTACAAAAGACACAGACGGACTGGAAAGAATCCAAAAGACAGTGAACCAAGACCTATGGGGAAAGGCTGAAGGAAGTGCATTTAGTTCATCTAGGAGAAAAAAGGCAGCCTGTAGAAGAAGAAAATCTTCAGTATACAGGTGGTAATTGAACTAGAAGACAGTCA
>JAVJGJ010000014.1:18465867-18482250 GCA_035590215.1 Microhierax caerulescens | reverse complement strand
AACTGCAGGTTAATTCCTCTATCTCCTCCACTGCTTTGACCACTGTTCTGAAATCTTTCCTTTTAAGTATTTAAAGTGCTTATTTACTATTACCTATTTTCTTGAACGGGAAAGGACAGACCCTGTCAGTGAACAACCAGTTGCACTGCTGGTATCAGTAATAGGGGCTCATCCTTTACAAATGTGGGACCAGCTTTCACAACCAAGGACTGATTTCTAAGAAAAGCTGGGATCCACTTGACCGAGCAGAACAAAAGCATCTTTGCCAATAGGCTGGCCAACACAGCAAGGCATGAGCAATCCAGGAAGTTTCTGGAGTTCACTGATGATAACTTCTTTTAACATGGGTAAGGACCCAACATACTGAGGACTCAACAAGGGAACCTGCTGGACCTCGTACTTACAAACAAGGAAGAACTGGTCAGAGATGTGAAGATTAGGGTCAGGGTCACAAGCAGCCCTGGCTGCTGACTGTGAGTGGTGGAATTTGGGAAATGAAGAAGGAACAAGGCAAAAAGCAGGATCACAACCCCAGACATCAAGAGAGCAGATATTGGCCTGTTCAGGAGATTCCTGTGTGGCATCACCCTGGAGAGAAGAGAGGCACAGGAGAGCTGGTTGATTTTCAAGGATCATCTCCACCAGGTTGGCCCACCCTGATGTGGGCAGAAGTGTCAGGATATGACTTTCCTTCAGCAAAGGTTAGGGAACACTGAAATGGGACAATCCCAAGCTGCTGGGTGTCGATGGAATGCACTCAAGGTGTTGAGGTAGTTGACTAATGTCATCACAAGGGCAATCCTGGTAACCTTTGAAAGGCTGTGGTGACTGGGCATGTTCTTAAGGGCTAAAAGAGAGCAAATATCCCTTCTATTGTCAAGGGAGGCAAGGACGATAATTCAGGGACCTACAGGCTGGTCAGCCTCATCTCGATCCCTGCAAATGTGATGGAGCAAATGTTCCTGGAAGCCCTTTTTCCCAACAAACTGTGTAAATTGGGTGATTTGGAACAGTCAGTTCCAAATCCAACAGTCATGGATTTATGAGGGGAAAATACGCTGGACCAACCTCATAGCCTCCTATGGTGAGATGATTGGCTCAGTGGATTAGGAGAAAAATGGATACTGTCTATTGTGGCTTTAACAAGTCTTTTGACACTGTCTCTTACAACACCCTCACTGACAAACTAATGAAGTATGGGCAAAATACGGAGACAGAGAGGCAGACCGAATTCTGGCTGAACTGCTGCACTCAAAGGATTATCAGTGACATAAGGTCCACCTGGAAGCCAGTCAGTATTGCTGCACCTCAGGGATGGCTGCTGGGGCAAGCATTGCTTAACATCTTCATTAATGACTTAAATAACAGGACAGTACACCCTCAGCAAGTTTGCAGAGCACCCATAGCTGGGAGGAGTACACCAGATGGGTGTATCAAGACTCAGAGGGACCCCAGCAGCGTAGAGAAATGGGCCAACAGGCACCCTCCAGCAAGTTCAACAGAGGGAAGTGCCAATCCTGCACATGGTGAGGATTATCACCAGGCATCAGTACAGGCTGGGGGCCAACCCACTGGAAGGCAATTCTGAAGAGAAGGATCTTGGGCTTCTGGTGAACTGGAAGCTGACCATAAGCCAGCAAGGTGCATTTGCAGCAGAGGTCAACAGCCTCCTGGGCTGCATTGGGAAAAGTGTTGCCAGTAGGTCAAAGGAGCTGATCCTTCCCCTCTGCTCAGCCTTGGTAAGATGCATCTGGAAATCCGAGTTCAGTTCTAGGCTCCCAACTGTAAGACAGGCATGGGCAATACAGAAAAGAATCCACTGAAGGACAACAAAATTATCAAGGGACTGGAGCACCTGTCACACAAGGTGGGGCCAAGAGAGCTGGAACTGGAAAAGAGAAGGTTCAGGGGGTTCTTATCCATGTGTATAAATATCCATTGTGAGGGAATAAAGAGGATGGAAACTGACTTCTCACTGGTGTCCAGCAATAGGACAAGATATAATGGGCACAAATTGGAATATAAGAAATGTTGTCTAAACAGAAAAAAATAAAACTTTCTTACAGTGAGGGCATTCAAACACTGGCCCAGAGAATATGTTGGGTCTCCATCCGTGGAGACATTCAAAACCCAACTTGACATGGCCTTGAATTGACACTCCTCTGTGCAGGGGATTGGACTAGAAGATCTCCAGAGGTCCCTTCCAAACGGAATGATTCTGTGATTAAATTTGGTAGAAAACGTAAAGAACTGTTAATCTGATTCTCGGGTACAGAAAGACTGTTATATTAATAGATTTAATCGAAGGCCCTGTAGCATGCTTTCCTATTTGGCTCATTTTCTATAGGTGGTCAAGAAAACAAATTGAGCATAGGAAGGCAGCTCCTAAATATTTATGCTAATAGCTGAATAAACATTAAGGAAAAGTGACTGATCTGGAGCGACTTCTGGAATGTGCTCAGTGCAATTTGTGGGAGAAGTTGAACCCAAGTCCACCCACCAAGTGTGAGCTATGCTAACTAGCTAACACTTACACAACTGTTTCAGAGTTATGTGAAATACAATCCAAACCCATTTTAGAAGTCTCTGGATAGCTTCTTGTTTGAGTACCAGAATAGTGTTTGTTCAAATAGACATACTTCCTTTACAGGTCAAGTTGAACAAAAGATTAGGAATGACACATCAGGTAGAAAGAACTCACAAGAATACACCATCAACAAAGTAGTAATATCCTTGCTATATGAGCTAACACATTTACTTAAACAAAAACTATCATTTTGGCGTAAATAAGAGCTGTATTTGAAATTAATTTTAAAGAGACTCATTTAAAGGTAATTGACTTGATTAGGAGCTAAAAAACCTGGGCCTTTAGCCCAGAATGTCTTGCATGAACTTTTATTACTAAGCTAATGAAAACCACATCAAGTTGTCAGAAGACTAAAATTGACCTTCTCAACCACGGTGCTAGTAATCAGATAATCCTTATGAATTACTCAATTAGTTACTAATCAATTTGTCACTTAATCATTTATAGAGCCATAAACCCCCCATCTTTCAGCATGTGTGCCTGCCACTTCCTTCTCTCTCTCTCATCACTGATGAAGCGTGAACCTCTCACCTCCCCACAGACAAACTTCTCGCTATGCACCTAGATGACTGGGGTCAGGATGAGTGAATGCTGTAGGTAAATGTGTATCTATAGGCATTTAAAGTGAAAATCTAAAGCATAGTAACCTCAGGAACTGATGGCAATAAAACCTAACTCCAAATCTGATAACCAAGACCAATTTTACAGACAGATCAGTTATTATAAAATAGCCTACCAAAAAGTATCCCTTAAACCACTTAATTCTAAATCACCATTTCATAATTCTGAAGAATCTTACATTTGCTTTAAGCTCCTGTATCTAACTGGATACAGTGATTGCCCATAGCAATGGTGCCTACCAAAAATTAATTAAGTACTAGATCGGCAATGGGAAAGAGATTTGACAGCTGCCTACAAGGGGAGACTGACATTAATCTATAGTTGTTCTAACAGTGAGTACAGATCATGGAACTCTTACAGACCTCTAGCCTGATTTAAAGATTGCCATACTGTGTGGTTGATGAAGATGCTTGCAAGGGAACCTGCATACAGTCTTCAGCAATTATACCAAACAGCAGTGCTTGAACAGGACACAATCTTTCTGTTTCCACTCAAACATAAAAGCAAAAGCTTCATGATCACATACCTCATTGCAACATTGCTGCCATCAATAACTATTGGCCTCAGGTTGTCACCATCCTCTGTCACATCCTCCTGCAGTGGAGATTCTGACCTCTGAGACTCTATGGAAGACGCTTCGCGCATTACACTAGTGTTAGCATTAGTTACAGTCTGATCAGTCTCAGTTTTATTCCCAAGTTTGACAAGTTCTCCCAAAATATCATTTATTAAAGCATCAGTACCAAGTTTATTTAGTACAAGTTGAACCTGCTCTTCAGAGTAACCCAACTTAAGTGCAAACTCCAGTTTGGTTTGATATTCTTTCACCACATCAGGGGGCTTTTTTACTTCCTTAGGTACTATCTGAGCCTCTTCTATCCTAAAGTCTTGCAAGATTTCATTTCTTTTTAGTATGTGAGGCTCTAAGCAAGGAGACCGGCACAGCTGTCGGTGAGTCTTAGGCAGTAAATGTGATTCTGATGCAGAATTATTCAGTCTCTCTGAATCATTGTCAGAATTTGTGCTTTCTTCAGAGTCACAGCTAGAGCTTCCAGAAGTCTCTTCAGATGCCTCTTTGTCTACATCTTCTTTCCTAGAATTAACCTTATCCATCGTTGGCTTCTCTGCCATTGACCAAGGTTCAATTGCATTTATTTGTGTGCCAGTGCTCCCCACATAAAGGTGGCCTAAGTCATGCCCCAGATGATCCTTCAAGCCCATGAAGCTGCTGCATGTACTTGACTCCACTTTGCTGTTTTTCTTGTATTCTTGAATATAAAGTGTTCCGTATTCCTAAAGAAAGAACACAAATGTTGCAACTGGTTATACATATTACTTGTTTTCTATTTTCATGCTGCTTCCTCAGAACTGCATTTATTCTCCCCCAGGAGAGAAATAAGACTTTTTTTTTTTTAAAAAAAAAAAAACAACACTGAAAAGTTTTTTTGGGGAAAAACTTTTCCTAAGGAACACCCATAGCTATGTAGATAAACAACTGATCATCTCTTTTTGGAGTGTATCAAATGCTTTTACTTAAGCATTTCTAAAAACGGGTTTATGAAAGAGTAGAAACCACGCTGCAAGTATACCTACTGTAACGCAGAGACAGAAGTCTTGTCAAGATTTAAAGGAATAGGTATTTCTTCTAGCTTAAGACAGTATTGTGACAATGAAAAAAAAACCAAAACAAGTATAAAATACAAGTGCTAGGAAAGCTTTTTAAACTAAATACTTTAAACTCTGTTGAATAGAAAGAAATTAGCATAATACTAGATTATCTGGCTTACTATGCAAATATAAGACATCATAACACATAAAATGAACTAGTAACAGAAAGCATGATTAAGTAAAAACTTATTGGCCCTAAAAGACACTATCAGTTCAACTGAATACACTCAAACTATTTCTGAATTCCCTTTTACAGTGATAGTTAAGTAAAGAAAGACTAATTGCTCTCAACAGAGTGCTGCATTACTAACACACACAGCATTTAGAGACACGGATTGATCTCACAGCCAATAAAGCCAATGGATGTCTTCGCACAGATTGCAACAGACCATTCATCAAGGCAATAAAATTAAAAGCCAATTTCAACTCTTGGACTAGTGCAAACCTTTTGCTGAATCAAGGCTATATATAGATAGAAGTAACACAGAACGGAAGAAGAAAGGTTGCTGTTTTCTGGACTTCATACAGTTGCCACATACGTTTTTCTGGACAAATTTTGCATAACAGTATTTAGAACTTAACTACCCATTTCACCACTAGGATTACTTCCACAATCTACATTTTAAGGCAAGATTGCTACCTCTTTCACTTATTTTATTCTTTTAAACAGGAATCTTTGCTAACTTCAATAAAGCAAAAGATAAAATTATTTCTCATAGATAAAAATGGACCATATGGACCAATTGTACTGCAAGGTTACCATGAAAAAGAAGAATTTACATTAAGGGAAGACTATGAAACAAAGAGTTCTTTCACACTTCCATCTTGCAAGGCAGAATATAAAAGCCAGATACAGAGGCAAAGGACTTCACTTGAACTTGACAGATACAATAAGACACAAATTTCATCAGGGAGGATACACTGGGAACAAACATTACATCAAACAATCTCTTGATCTATACTGGCACAAATTACAGCTATATCTCATGAACAGCCAAAATCTTTGTCAGCAAATACATTAACTCTCCCTTCCCCTTACAGGTTAGCATTTAAGAAAGACACAGTGTTTTTAGAATATGGTATACTTTCCTCTTCTTGGGATAAAGATCTGAGAGTGCACACAAGAAAAAATTCATCCAGGCTTAAGAGTAGAGATAATCAAGCAAAAAAATCCAATCCACAGTTGAGTAAAAGCAGACTCTGTAGGTACTGAGAGGCAAGACATCACCACTGCTGTGGAGCCTTTTGGTCATGGGGCACAAAAACTTGCTTTACCTAAGCATTTCTAGTGCAAATAAATAAATAAATCTATCATCAGCATTTTCATCTCCAACACCTAAATCCAGGCAAGACTGCCAGGAAAGAAAATACTCTAGAGTTTTATTTAGATCTGATCTTGTTACAAGGCAGTAGGGCTGTAATTCTCAGGCAGCATATCAATGAATATTACTCTCTCAACTCAAAAGCTTTAGGTTTTCAAGCAACGCCACAGATTAAACACGACGAGAATTTAGGAAATGAACCTTTTCACCCAGTGATTTATTAACTAAGGTAATGCACTTGATACCGCAGTGCTAGCAACAAATCATAACAATATCCCAATAAAAGGATACGGTTAAAAAACAAACACTGTGGCCTTCACAGAACTGACACCAAAAAAAAAAAAAACCACAACCAACCCAAAACCAACAAAAAACAATAAAACCCAACAACAAAAAAGAAAAAAACCCCAGCAACCCCACCACCACCACACCCACCCTCACACAAGAAACCCCTATTGGAAGTGAGGCTGCTTAGCAACCAGCCTGCAGTTGCTAGGATGCGCTCCTTTAACATACCATCATGAATACTAGCACAGCCAACGAATAATTTGGTATGAACAAAAGCCCATGAAAGAGAGTGGGACTGAAGTGCGTCTGGTTTCCCCTTGGAGAACAATGCAGCTGCCAAACCGATCTGGAAGCCCCGACATCATTGTTCCACCGAGCCCACAATCTGCTCTGACTCGAGGAAGTCTAGTTAATGGGCAACACTTTTAAGCTGGACTGAAAAGTTGAGCTGGCTCATGTACCGCCGCCACAGCATACAGGGAGATAATGGGTCACTGCCTAAACCCGTGTACTGTGAAATGTCATTTTAGTATTGAACTAAAAGCAGAGGGAGGTTTTTTTCTGGGAGGGGGGAAGAGGAGATTGCATATTAACAGCGTGGCATAAACAAAGCTTGAAGTGCATAGATCAGAAAAAGGATTTTCTTTTTTTTTTTTGTAATATTAGTTAAAATAATACCTGCCATTCTCCAATCGCTTCTTCCTTGAAGTTTAAGTGCTTTACAGCAACTGCAATCATAACACCCTCCCAGTGGGATTCAAAGAAGTCAGCAGCATATGAATGCGTCTGAAGATCAGGCATTATATGAAACATACTTCAGACAATCTGCACATCAACTGCATATGAAAAATGACCGTAAACTGAGCTTTGTCTGTTGTTGGGAATGTATATGTAATCAGCCTCGCATCTATCTGCTTTAAGTCTCCTGTCAATCTCCATCTTGCTCCAATATGTAATTGGGTTTTTTTGCATAGAACTCTAGTTTGTCAGAAACTATTTAAAGAATAGAGTAATAAGAGCAGCAGCTTTCAAATCTATGACAGATAGCATACAGTCACCATACTTTTACTTTAAAAGAGTAGTTAAATTATGTTTACACTATAAATCCAAAGCTAAAGATTTCTTTAGCTTCCTGCATAAGCAGTACACTATTCCTGGCATTTGGCTTAAGCCCTGCATGCAAACTGTACTCATTTTCATAGAATTTTTTACAATATCTGTGAACTTTGTACACCGTATTTGTGGTCAGCAGCATCTCTTTGCACGACACTTTGGAGCTCCCAACATGATGTCCTTTATGAGATTCATTGATTAGAACCATGAAAATCAGATGTCACTGTTGAATGCTGCTTGAATTGATTATTTTATCTTGATTTGGTCAGTGAAGAGCAACATGCCAGCCAGCCTATTTGAATGAATTTGTATTCCAAATAAACACTAGCGTACCTATATATAGGACAGTGAAGCTCATGAAAAACAGAAAAGGTCACATTTATCCAAGAAGTAACATTAGCTAAGAACAACTCCATGCACTATTTACAACGAACCCTCACTACACAATACGGTTTTAAAGTACGCTCACTGATACAATGCAATAAAGCTAAGAAAAATAACTGCTATGAATTCTGACTCAACTGAAAGCCAAACAAACAAAAATCATACCAAAAATTATTGTCAAGAAAGTCTTCAGCTTTTGGTTATGCTCACCACAGCTGAGTAACTGAATTTGTATTTATGAAAAAGTTACTAAAATGGGTAATGCCCAATTTGGACATACTACACCGTAAGTTTTAAACTATAGCCTGTTTAAAGCTACAGTATCTCACGCTAGGTTCACTGTTAAAGGCCTAAAATACTGTACTACTGAGTCAAAGACATTTATCAAGTATAAATGTAATAGAGATGAGCACCGCGCTACTACACTGTAGAAGTATCATCTTTTCCCATTTCTTAGAAGTCACTGTCTTCCACTAACCATTAACAATAATCAGCCCATTATTTCACCTTCACACAAAACAGAAATATTTCTCAAAGGGATGCAGGCAAGTAGCTCACCTAATCTTTTAATGTGTATCCAGAATACTTTCCACTTACAACTGAGCATAAGAAAAGCAATTAATGAAAATTTAATTCACAAAGGAAAATAACAAGGAGTAAAATCGTGTCATGTAGGCACAGTATAACAGAAATGGCATATTCTCAAAAGACTGTCAAAAGTTTCTGAAGATACATTCTACAGTGAAATGGTTGCATGTTTTCACACAGGCAGACTTTAAGTCTTCTAAACACAAAACGGAAAATATTGAAATCACAGTTTGTTGAAACACTGTCATTACTTGTCACAAACAGAAGCGTAGAGCTGATCAGAGAAAAAATGAACATATCTGTTATCCAAATGATAAAGATACTGCAACAATGCAAATAAAATAATGAATATGTAATAAATACCTACTGCTGTAGTTTCTATGTATTTAATTACCATTGTATTTCAGTGAGTGCTGTTGTCTGCATCGTTCTATCCAACAAAGGAAGGATGTCCCATTGAACAGATTGGTTAATGCTCTGGGGCAACAGATGTCTACTGGAACTGCAGGAGACCAGCAACTGGTGGCCTGCCCATCTTCTGAAAACTTTCAATAGACTCATGCATATGTTCACACAATAGAGCATGTGGTAGAAATGCAAACCTCTTTTTAACCCTTTTATATGCCCTCTTTCCCTCCCAACTGATATATGAAGGTCTTTGTTTTGTTTTTTTCTTTACAGGATCCTTGGAACACAGTCTCATGGAGTATACAGTGTTTGTTCTTCAGCCTAACATTCGAACTCAAAACATAAAACAAAACAGATTAGAAAGTTTATAAAAATAGCCAGGCTAGATCTGACACACTCATGAATAGCTTTCAAAGCACAAAACCTTTGACTGGAACATGTCCCCATCTGACAGCATCTGAACGCTCTATCTTGCAATACGGCATCTTCAGATAGCCCACAATAGAGCTTTTCCTATTTTCACAAACACAGGAAATACCACCCATTGTATGGTATTTGGTGTTTGTTTCTTTTTTTTTCTCTTAAAAGCTCTTTCTACCAGTCACAAATTAAAGTAAATAATAGCTTATTTGGAAAAAAAGGGTAAATACCTATAACTTAGAGTTGAAACCTCCCCTCCTCCCCAGGGGGCTAGAGGAGAATTTGTTCTGTTGATGGCTACCACCTACCATTTTCAAATTCTGGGAAATACACCATTACCAATGCTTTCGAAAGTTCCTTAATAGAATGCACTGGGTGAGATCATTGCTCTTTAATATACTTGGTCTTCAGACAAACTGTTTTTCTTTCCCTCTTTTTCCAAGAGGCACCCAAAGTGTGCAAATCTCAGCCGACACACACCCCCACTAGCTATGCTGTCCAAACGCAAACTGATATGCTGAAATACCAGACAGGTGAAATGTCCCATTTCTGCAGAGAGAAGCCCATATACTTACGATAGCTGGAAAACACACAGACATTGGTTTCTTGTAGCTGTTCCAGAAGCAACTCCTTAACACGATTTCAGCTGCAGACTTCAGGCAAGCAAGCAGAACAATGAATGGACGAACAGATGGACCCGCGATGTCTTTGCTTAACCTATTACTGAGTGGCCGCAGAGCCAATCACGACCCGTAGAGCTCACAATTAGTACGCCGGGCAGATGCAAGGCAATCTCCCCACCCTGCATCAGGTTCGGAGGTTTCTAAGATAAGCAAGTTGATGTCATTCTCAGGGTCTGCCCCGGGCAGCATGTGTATTAACGAGGGGTGTGCAGCAACAATAGGCCATACAAAAGAGACTAGCAGGCAGCTGCTGTATGAGAGCCAGAGTCATTAGGGAGCAGGCTGCCAACAAGAAACACCTGGCTTGGGCAGACTTCAGCTTCTCCTCATTGTTTCTAATTCATGAAACAAAGAAAGGAATTATTTTTAAGTAGTAAAAGTTGTGAGTTCCTATTAAAATACATCAGTCTTAAGGAATATAATCCCTTCTGTTATGGAAACAAAAAGTTCTTTGTGAGGAAAAATATTAAAGAGAAATAAATCTATCAGTAGCTATTGTAGTCCCCTATTCTTGTTAGCAAAATTAATCATATTGGTATGAAGTGCAAGGAGGTATGAAAGGAGCCCACACTAAACACTGAAATGTATTCAGAAACCACTTTCTGAATTTCCCAACACTTTTGTACATCAGTCAATAAATGTAATAAACTTGCATTTACACACAACACTAACAGTGTACTTGTGGATAATTTGAATGGAAGGTGAAACTGATTACACTAAACCCATGTAATATTAATATGTGGAATAATGGATATTTTTAAGCAGTGGGATTGAAACATTAGGGCACTTGATAGACAGGAACTACCAACCACTCTTCTGTCCTGGAGTCACTCATATTTGTTTGCAACAGAACTTCTTTCCATTTTATTTCACAGATCTGTTCTAGATGCCAAGATCTTCCTGCCTCTTTGCAGTAACAAAATATTTGAACAAAAGTCAGGAGCTAGGCCATAGCCAGCTTTTTATTGTTTTTATTTTTATTGAAGTAAGCCATGTGGAGTCCACACCCTCCCCTCCCTTCCCTGCCCAACACTTCCAATATCACCAAGCCCTGTAACACATACATTTAGCGATGTACTAGTAGCAGCAAGGTTTGATGCTTGATAAAAAAGGTGGAGCAATGTAGACTTTCAAATAAAAAGTTGCTACTGCTGGCAACTTCAGTGAAGACAGCCCAGCACAGAAGAGGGGATTCTGCGTTTGCAGGTGTTCATTTGAATGACTACCAGAAAAGAGTATTTACTGAACTTCAGCATCATTACATAACTAAAAGCAATACTGAGAACTACAGAGGCAGCTGTCCTCTGCTTGGGAGGACAGGCAATCTGCTAGGAAACACCTACTGTGATTTAAAAGAATTAGAATAGGTTTGTTAGAACTGTTTTGAGTAATTTCCCAAGCTTTATGTGAATATTAAAGTGATTCAAGATAAGAAAACAAAATCACATACCATCATGCTATTACACTGATGCATTTATCATATGTCCAGATAATAAGCTGCAAACTAGAAACCTCAACTATGTCCATTAAACATGCCTCAGAACAACTACTAACACCACTATTTTGGAGCTTTTAAGTCAGAGGCAGGAGGAGACTCCTCACTAATTTCTGCCACTGTGAACACAAAGAGTGAGAGAAAGCTACCCACGAGCACAGTGGGACGCCTGATCTCCAGCACTGGATTAAGCCTCTTTGCAAACAGCGAATAAAAGCAGTGATCTGAAAAAGCTAATCAGACCCTGCTGTGGTATTTAGACTACCTCAGTTGCCGGTATTGGATAATGTTAAGCATATTAAAACTTCTGTAGGCAAAATAGGGAGCCAGTCCAGCTCACCTATGCCCAAAACCTGCAGCTAAATGCAAGCAGGATCACTTGGCTAGGCAGTTGTTGAGTATCAGGCACTTCTTTCGCAATACTAGAAATGCTTGTTTTGCAAAGGACATGTATGACACTCTTTATGCACAGCTGTAACAAATCAAGAACTCCATAGCACAGAAGTGGTGTACTTCAGGCTCTACAAGCACAACCAGGGCAAGTGTATGATCTGGCTTAAAAATAAGGCTGTAAGAAGTTTACTTGTGAATATCTGCCCCCTCAATGCCATCTACAGTAACAGTAAAAATACCCCACCCCTCCAAAACAACTCTCCATACTTCAAGTGCATGTCTTCGGGAAACCAGGTCTACTTGCAGATTAATGTTCATGCTAACGCCATGCTGCAGCTGACTACGATTAAAGTCGGAACAGATACAATCTGAAGATTTATGTTATATTGTTTAATGTACAGAAAATATTCTAGCAAGCTGTAGTTGCATGAATTAAGACGACATTTTCTAATTCCACCTTGTGGACCATGTCAGTTACTGAAACCAGCTGCCTGTTCTGGAAACATCTTCCCAGCTCTTCTGTAAAAGCTGGGCTGTCCAAGGTTTAAAAGGTGTCAGATCATCCTATTAAATCATGATTGTGATGACAGAAAAGCATTTGCATTAAGGTTTAACCAGTACACGAGGCTTCCCTGTGGGAATCATGAGCTCAGCAAAGAAACCTTAGCAAGAAACACTGTGGCTCTCCCCTCACATCTGTGAAAGGCTGTAACAGCATCACTAAAAGGTACACAGCACAAATGGGCAAACCAAGCTTTACTTCTTATGCTCAAGCCTCCAAATCCAATAACCTTACCAGTTTAGTAGTCTCCCATTACCACATCTAAAAAGACAAGTTGTCAGTAAGTTAAATCCAGTCACCAAAATACAGCAAACTTAACTGCTCTTAGAATTTCTGGTCTTACAAGACCAGTAAGCTGTGAAAACCTAGTTTTGTGGCTCCTACAGATTGGACGTTGTGTGCAGGGCTCACTGGATCCCTAATGCCACCTCATTAAACAGCAGGCCAGCACAAAACCCTGAACTGGCTGGAAGTGATGGGCTCAGGGACTCCACAGTGGAAGAAGATTTCCAAATGGCACACAGCAAGGTGACAGGACACTGCAGAGGGCCATGAGCCAGGGTGAATCTCTCAGCTGGGCAAGGGGTGGGAAAGGAGAATGTGTTCCCCCGCCCCCCCGCTGCCCAGTTTGGTATGAAAAGCACGCATGGGAGGATCAAAAAGACCAAAGGAGGGAGAGCTGGAGCAGCTGGGAAATTCAGTCAGTGTAGGCTGGAGATATTAGGGAAGCACTACTCTAAAGCGGGGGGCGGGGGGGGGGGGAACCCACCCTAAAATAAAAAGCTGCTAGTTCCAGCCAACTCCTGTTGTTTCAATCACATTGGAAACAAAGCCCTACTTAAAAATATATTATTTTATGCAAGCATACAAAACGGTCATTCTGTAACTCAAGTGGTATTATTGCAGCAATTAGAAAGACAACTTGTCCCATTAAAGTATTTCATTGTCTTTTATCGTAGACCTTTATGCTAAGCCTCCAGTAACAAATTATGCATTTGTAAGAATACAATACACAAGTTAAATCAACCACGTATTTATGAATTAGAAATGAAAGTTGTATGCTACAGACAAAACTCACTGCTGTACCATTGCAAAATATCCCACATTTACTGTTGGAATTGGGAGCTGCAAGGGAGACACTTATCTTCAAAATTATGAGGTGGCAATACACAGAAATTCTTCTTTTCCAGTTAGTATGTTAAGAGATGCAAAATATCTTAAGGAGAACACTTTTAAAAAAGTCTATTTAGTTTTGAGGAATAATAATCTATCTATATATCTATCTATATAATATATCTACACACAGTCATAAAAACAAACACCACCATTCTACAGTCACACAGAGTGAATTAAATGACCAGTAAAAAGTGCTTAGAATTCAGAAAAACACAAATGGTACACTGATAAATATGAGTAATGCTTTGGCCAGAGAATAATTAGCCTTTAAAAATAACATTTAAAAAGGATCAACTATTTTCAAATGCAACATAATTTCTCTGTAGAAAAACATGCACTTTCAAATCCACTAAAACAAAGCAGCAGAGCTCTTTCACTCTTTGAAAGAAGACTCATTTGACTGCAGTTACCCTTAAAATTTAAAAAAGCAGAGATGCGTTTTCCAGCATCTTAAAAGAAGGTTTGGAGGTCTACAGGCTCTAGTATAATCCCATTAGATCATCAGTATTGACTGCATGGAAGACTTGAGCAAACCACTGCAACATTTATCATGATATCCTCTTAACACTTTTTGAAGAGAAGAGGAAAACCCTAAGGTTTACCATAAGTAGTGATTACTTTTTTGCTAACCATGGGTATAAACAGATCCAGTCTTTCCTTGTCTGCGGGTAGACAAAGGCTGTGACCATGAGATGACAAGATGCCCACCTGTAGCTGCACCTAACTGCACAGTCTGCCTACATGAGGAGCCCAACAGGCATGAGCCATACCAGCAGGCCACACAGAAGGCATAAAGCTGCATTTCGCAACAGCAGAAACACTGGTATCACCCATCAGTATCACACTGAGAAGTTGCTCCTAAAATGAGACATTCTCTGAAGCAAAGACTTTGATTTTGAAAGTGAATAGTTTTGATTATGCTTACCTAAGAGGATAATGAAAAAGCAGCTGCCTCAGCACCATAACTTCAGATATCCATTGTAGGCATGGATGTCTAAGCAATACTTCTTCCATAGTATCACAGAACCACTGAGGTTAGAAGAGACATCTGGAAGTCACCTGGTCTAACCTCCCTGCTCAAGCAGGGCCACCTACAGCCAGGTGCTCATGACCCTGTCCAGACTCCAAAGACAGAAACTCCACCACCTCCCGGGCAACTTGTGCCAGTGCTCAGTCACCCTCACAGTAAAAAAAGAAACATTTCCTGGTGAGAAGAGGGAACCTCTCATGTTTCTGTCTGTGCCCACTGCCTCTTGTCCTGTCCCTGGGCACCACTGAAAAGAGCCTGGCTCTGCCCTCATTGCACCCTCCCTTTGGCTATTTATATGCATTGGTAAGATCCCCCTCAGCCTTCTCTTCTCCAGGTTGAACAGTTCCATCTCTCTCAACCTTTCGTCACAGGAGAGATGCTCCCTTAATCATCTTTGTGGCCCTTTGTTAGACTCACTCCAGTATGTCCATGTCTGTCTTGTACTGGAGAGCCCAGCACTGGACACAACACTCCAGGTGTGCCTCACCAGTGTGGAGCAGAGAGGAAGGATCCCCTTCCTTCCCCTGCTGCACCATTCCGCATAACGCAGCCCAGGACACTGCTGGCTTTCTCTGCCACAAGGACACACCACAGGCTCAAGGATTCTTCCCATCTTTAAGTGGATGCTCCAACTCAAGTGTGGTTAAAACCTGGCACAAACAGATGAGTCACTATAACCATAGCAGCACAAGTGCGCAAGGGCGTGTGCGCACAGACAACATGATCACAGAAGCCTGGCTTCCAAGGGCAGTAATTCTTGGGGTTTTTGGGGAACAGACACCCAAGAGCACTCCATCAAATGTGTATGGGAAATCTTTTTCTTCACATAAGCAATGTGACCATTACCACAGTTTGGCCAGTTAAGGTTCAATTTTGCAACAATGACTGTGCTCGTAAGGGTAGATCCCTTTACTCCCTGCTCTGATACAGCCATGTGTAAGACCTGCCCCATTCTGTGAGCCTTCCTTTAGGACCAAGGCTTCAGTTACTGTTTCCTGTCCAAAAAAAAAAATTATCTTTTTATTTAAAAATGCAAATGTAACGGAAAAACACAACATCTGCCACTAGCACCAAGAGATAAGTCTAATAGTCTTTAGCTTTCTTTAAAACTGCACTTAACATCTTGTACTTCTTTCTGCCCTTTTGGGGGATGCAAGAGCCTAAAACACTTATGCTTTTAAGAAAATTACCCAAATTCAAAATCCTTAAAAAGAAAAGGCAAAAAACCCCAAATCAATCACCTACCACTTGTTTTCAGATCCCAGTCTATAGACATCAAAGGGTCTATCCTTACTTTTACACACTTTGCCAAAGAAACCCAAGAAAATCCAGCCTGCAGTTCAGCTATATCAATGCTGGGCCTTTCAGCTTTACTGGAAAATTTTTAGGGGGTTGCAAGCCAGAAAACATTGAAAACCCCAGCCATGCACTAAGATGGCTGTCGAGCAATAACTCCTATCAACACCAGGGCAGTGTGGAACATGTTGCTGATTTCTGCAACAAATGGGGTAACTGTGTTTATTTTAAGATTATTGCTGGAGGGCATTCTGCTTTATTTCTTTCTTAATTTTATTACTTATGAACTGAAGCAGAGACACTGAGGTACAAAGGAATGTGGGGGGGGGTGGGCAAATTTCCAGCAAGA
>JAVJGJ010000014.1:18433109-18456934 GCA_035590215.1 Microhierax caerulescens | reverse complement strand
TGAGGAGGGGTCTGGGGGTGCTGTGCCAGCCTTGGGGGCTGGACCCGTGCCCAGCTGCAGCTGCTTGAGCTTCTCCTGGAGCTGCGGCTCGCCGGTGGGGCGCCGCTGAGGGACGTGGGTCACTCCCCGTGTCCCGGATTCCCGCCGCGGGGGGCGAAGGCCGCCGTGGTTACACACACACACCCACACACACACACACACACCCCCCGAAACGTTACCGGCAGCGGCTGGGGGGGGGATTAGGCGGGAGGCAGCGGGCCGAAGTGGTCTGGCCGGTCGGGGCAGCGGATCCTCCCGGCCTGGCACGGGTCCTGCCGCCACCCGAAGGAACCTCCGGTGCTTAGGGCCGCTTACTGTGCGTGTCCCCCGGGCCTTGCTGCCCCTGCCCGGGCAGGCGGCGCAGGGGACGCGGGAGACCTTTCCGCCACGGATAACAAACTCGCTCTGTGGCGGAGCTGGTAGAAACCTGGATTTCTGTCCTGTGTTCTAATCATGAGATGTTTCCTCCCCCCCCGCAGTTACTTTTATGCAGATGAAGCAAACTGCCTCTCACGGTCCCACCCTGCCTCCCGCCGGGGCGCCGGGGGGGTCGGGGCCGTGGATGAAGCTCCGCCGGGGGGACGGCGGCTGGCGAGTGCCGGGCATCGCACACAAGGCACGGTACACGGCTGTCCTTACCGGCTGGAAACGTGCGTGTGCAATTGTTGTCCGCTCCTATTCTACTACTGAAGTTCATAAAAAAAAACCCTCTTCCGGTACCCAGTAGAAAATGGGCTATTTTTTTTTTTTAAGTTTTTCATCTGATTTATGCAAATCCTACACAGAAATACTTGCCTGAAGGGCTGCTTCACAAGGTTTATTTTTTCCAGTAAAATGTGATAGGATCTGCCTGGACAAAAGATTGTAGAGGAACAGGGCTGTGTTGCTTTCCTACATATGTTTCACTAAACCCTCCCTCTCGGAGCTGACATCATCTCTAAGAGCAACGGCAAGATTTTCTCCGTTCAGCTCATTCAGTACAAGCTCTGTTGAATTTCTCAGTGTATCTCATCTCCACCTCTGGCATGAGTTTGGAGCGTTCAGCTCATGGTGCAAGAGGCTGGCTCTCTGCTCTGGTTAGTTACTTAGCTGTGCAGAAGGAGTTTGAGACCTCTACTAACAACAAACAAACAAACAAAAAACCCAACAAAACCACCCAAACTTGTTGTTCCCTCAGTCCCAGACACACTGATGCTGTTCCAGAGTCAGGGTGGTCTCCAAATGGGACTATGAATATTAATTTAATAGAGGAAATGGGTGAAAGCAAAGACTAAAGAATTAGCCACATGACAGTACTACTTTGCTGCTTATTATGGAAGCCTTTGCTAGTGATTGAGGAGCATGAGTCAGTTAAAAGCACTGCAGTGCTGGAGAAAATGATTCTCAATTATCAGAATAAGATAGAACAGAATAATATGGAGTGGAATTGATTTTGAAACTACTTAAAGTCACCAGAGTTTCACATTAACATTTTTTTCCTTAGTATACTCTAGTTCCTGCTGAGTTTGTCTAAAAGATCTTTTTGACTTCATCTCCTCTTTAGAAGAGATTGTGATTCTTTAAACCTACAGTGCCTTTGTAATTGATTAAAACATGCTTTTTACAAGCACCAGTTAAATCAGTTCAAACGTGAGGTTTACTCAAGATGAAGTGAGCTACTTGATGTCACTGCACTGTCATTGGTAAAACCTCATTTCCTCTCTATTGCGTTGGGAAGCAAGTTACTTCCCAATTAAAACAGACCTTTGGGAGTCAGATTCCGGGACTTTTCTGTCCCGTGACTACAAACCGCAAATACAGCAGTAGGACCTTGGAAAGGGGCTTGTAAATGTTAAAAGACTTTCTCTGGGTAGGACGGTCAGAGGCTGTGGATTCACACGCCTGCAGAAATTTCAACATCTCTCATCCTCTGAGTTTGGTTCCTCATTGTATGTCAGCAGTCCCACATCACCATTCTTCAGGTTTTGCCGAAACTCAGGATTTCCGTAGCTTCTCTGGGACTTTCACAAATTGTGCAATGCTTTCCTGGTCAGCAAATGAAGGAAAATGTTGTTAATAAATGAGAATGCACTCATGGGATTAATCAGTACTTAGAAGCAGGAAGAGGGGAAACAAGGTGAGCTGACCCATTCTGAAACAGAACTGCCTTCATTTCCAGAATCTGTATTTGTATAACTACAATATAACAATACAGAATAGCAAAAGTTTATAAACCATACTTTTTTCTATAAAACAGGCCTCCTGAAGCTCTGGTTTCCCTTCTGTCTTCTCTATGAATCCCTGTCAAGTCAGACTTGCTTTAGCAACTTTGCATCACAGTTGCCTCTTCTTTTAATTAAAAAAATGCACATTCATATTTTCAAAATTTCTTTACCTTCTCGCTTATGTTGTGCATTTAATCTGCCATTTCTGCCCTCCTCTTATGAACTACAGCTGTTTTCCATGACTTGAATATTTTCTGCCCATGACATAGAGAATGCCTGTTATATTCCTGCAGTTGTTTTACGAGCTGGCCAGCCCCTGTAATTGAGCCTACTCAGCCTGGGAAACTTGCTCTTCGTGCCTCCATCCACAACAGCCCACTTCCCAGGTAACTCCTGCCCAAAACTCACTTGATCCAGCTTGTTCTTGACATTATCAGGTATGCCAGAGCAGATAACTGATTTCAGCAGAACGTCGTCACTGTTAGCGCCTGTTGCTTTTGTCTTCTTAAATAATTGCTGCTTGACTTGAAGATCCTAAACATTTAAGTCAGCTTCTTGCTGGCTTTCTGCTTCAGTCATTTGAGTACCTTTTGCAGGTAGACCCTCATCCTTTCCTTCCACTTAAGCACAGTTATGGTCCCTCGTTCCAAACTGACATCCTTGAAATGTCTAGATGATTTATCAGTTCTCCGTTTAGCCTCTACCTGGCATTATTTTCCCTTTTCAGCCACCGCATTTTGTCCAGATACTTTCTCATCTCAAAACCTTGTGCTGCTTCTGCCATTATTTGCGTAGAAAAGCCTACATACTTCATATGACAAAGCTGCTACAGCAACGTACGTTTTGTTAATTTATGTTACCACAGCAACTGAGTCATGTGGAAATGTAATGTGGCATTGTTTGGTATTGTACCTTGGAATTTTGATAAAAAGCTAGGGAAATGTAGTCTGCCTGGGGCGGCTGTGGAGCTGGGGCTTAACTAGGTAGATAACTGTGCCTATAAAGGAGGTATCAATTGCTGGTGTCTAAATTGGTTTACCATGTAGGAATCCCCTAGGAATCTAAATCCAGTTCTTTTCAGTTCTGGGAGGAACTGCAGGCATGTTGGAGGAGGGAATTAGGATCTTGACAAATACAAAACTGATCTAGTAAACATAAGGCATAGGCTGGGGGGACAAAAGCAAGCTGCTGAGCCTAGGCAGGAATAAAAATAGCAGAAATTTGGGAAAAACAAACAAACAATTGGTGGAAGAGCTATCTTCCAGAAAGGGATCTGGAGTCTACTGTAAGTCACAAGCTGAACATGAGTCAGCAATGTGTTTTCATGGCAAAACCAGTAAACATCCCAGGAAGATGTGTGCGTGGCAAGCGATCCATGGGCTCTATGCAGTCAGTATTAGTAGGACCTCAGTGGAAGAGCTAGTTTTATGCACCATAGCTCAAGAAGTATGTGAACCAACAGGAGACAGGGCAGGTGGCAATAAGAATAACAGTGGACTGGGAAGACTAAAGGAGCTGGAGGCTAAAGAAAAGAAGGCAGAAGAAAGACATGCCAAGAGTCTTCATATTCTTAAGAGGCCATTGCAAAGAGAAAGCGAATAATCTTGGTAGGTAGGATAAGATGTAATGGGCTTAAATTGCATCGAGGAGGAAAAGCCTTTTTAGTGGTAACGTTAGTGAGGCACAGCTTTATATTATGATGTAATAGTGTTTCCATTACTAGATGTCATATGTACATACTGGACAAATAGTACGTACTATTGATCTGGCATTAGAATTGGAAGATGGACTAGGTGACTAATCAAGGTCCATTCCAGACCTATTTCTCTGTGATTACGTATAATCTAAGACTCCTTATTAATCATCATTCCTTTATCCAGTCCCATTGTACATTCTGTTTTCTTTTCAGGTAGAATCCCTAGTTACTTCTGTGTCCTTTGGAGGACAAAAAATGTTTTGTCCCACTTTTCTCTGAGTGTATTTGAATACCAAAGCCTTTCTCATTTTCCTGGCAGCCTGCAATAGACACAGACTGGTGAGTTGTACTGCACTGAGCTGCTGAGATAACTATGATAATTTCATGGGAGTCAAACATGCAGTAAAAATTATTTAGATGACTGTTGTCAGTCCATTTAAACACATTCTACATAAACCCTACATAATGCTAACATAAATCTGAGATGTGTTAGATAAATACTAGATAAAATTGCTCAATTCATAAAATGTTACTGTATTCCAGACCTACCTAATGCACACAATCCTCAATTCTCCAATCTTCACTGCCAGGAACCCATAGAAGTATTTAAATGTGAACTGTACTGTGTTACTTATTTTCTAGGCATGATTTGTTTTGCAAAGTCTTGTATATTAAAAAAAAGAAAGAAAAAAAAAAGAAAAAAATAGTTTAGTATTTACTTCTTTATTTCAATTTAAAATAAATAGCTTATACCAAGAACAATTGACATTTGTTTACTTGACAGATCTGATCAACAGACAGTATTCCTGATAGGTTTTCTATTCTTCCAGACATGTTATCTGTTCTAATTAGGTATTACTCCTTTCACAAACTTTTGCTGTTATAGCCTTAAATCAACATGTTTGTGAGAGCAGACCCATGCATGTTTTGGGCATTTTAGAATAAAAAAACCCTATTGCAATAATTGCCAGTGCTGAATACATTATTTACTGAGCTTTTAAAGGCAGTGTCCTTCAGGAGTTTAAGCCTACCCTTTTACCCCTTAGGGACAACTTTGAAAGCTTGTATAGTCATTTTATCCTTTTAGAGAATGAGGATTTTTGTCCTGTAATGATTCCTTGTTAAGGATAAATAGTGTGCTACACAGAACACGGATTGCTCATGTACCTGTGCTGATCAACATGCTCACAGGTGATGTGGAAAAGGTGGGGAATAAAGTAGCAAAATTTCATGGTTATATTTTGTTTCTCAGGGTCATAAAAACTAACATCCAACTATGAAGAATCATCGACTTCATGTAAGGCAAAGGACATTGGAGTTGTAATGAAAATGTCAGCATTCAGCCATGGCTGAAAGAAACAGATACTAAGAAAAGAATAGGAAACAGAAAGCATCATTATGCCACTGTTTATGGTGCTCCAGGTTTTTTTTGAATGCTTCAAGCAGCTCTTGCCTTCACATCTCGAAAGAGATACAGTAGAACTAGAAAAGATAATTATGGATGATTAGGAATATGGGACAGCTTCTCCATGAGGTGTGCCTGTATAAACACTCTTCAGCCTGAAAAGGACACAGCCAAGACAGGGTATTAGAGTGATCTGTAAACCACAGATGGCACAAACCCCATGAATAAAGTACCTGTCTTTCTTAATGTAGGAGTTAGGGAGCATCAGATAAAGTTGCCAGATGTCAGATTTCATAAAGGCAAAAGCAGAAGTTCCCTGAAACTACCAATGTTTTCAGATAGCAAGTGAGTTTGTTTATGGAATAAAAATCCGTCTAGAGCTGTTAAAAACTAAAGTGTAGAGATCTCTGTTTCAGCAAGTCCCCAGGAAAGGCAGCCCCAAGCCCCAGGTTCCAGCCCTGCTGGAGCCTTTATACATTTGTTTAGGTCTTGTGTTTGGCAGAGGACATCTTCAGCTGGCCGCTGTCAGGGAGAGGTCTGGGACTGGACAGAGACATGTGTCCCAGTGTGAGCATTCTTACTTTGTAGTTTATTAGCCTGCTCACTGAGAAAGCTCTGAAATCCTTTGACTTGTCTGGGGCTGTGCTTCTGCAACCTTGCAGCACTGCGGGAGACAATTAGCCTGGGAAGTGATCAAAAGGATAAGCAGGAGGCAGAAATCTGCCCTTAATAAGTCAGAGCTTTTTTGTTTTTTGTTTTTTGTTTTTTTTTTTAATTTTAGCTAGAAAAAAAGATTGCCTCCACATCCATGGACACACACAAGTGTGGACCGATGCCTGACTCCATTATCACCTTCGCCTTCATCATGAAACAGCCAAGCAAAATCCTAAGGCACTTTAAGACCGCAATATGGGTCAGTAATGTTGGGGGTGGGGGAAGCAGTGAGGAAAATTTCCTTGCTGAGCCTGCTGGAGAATGAATCTAGCGGATGCAAACCTACTTTCTGCAGCTGGGAGACATCACCTGGGGGATCCCTGAAGTGGGTCAGGGCAGGGGTCATGCTTGCTGTTCTCAAAATTTCCAGAGCATCAGCAAGAAGGAGAATTATCCACTGTCAACATATGCAGAGGTATGATTGAAAACTAGCACGGGAATTTTCTTTACCGCAGAGCACAAGAAAGCAAGAATTTGATGTTTGATCAAGTCTGACTGACAGGAATATTAAACAGGCTTTCACTTAAGAGGATGTATGCATGTTGGCTTCTGCAGGCCAGGAAGGGTAGCAGTCACCTCAAACACGCTGCAGCTGTCTGGAGAACTGAGACACTGTATAGCCAGAGGAAGAAGGTCAGTGCTGAGAGATTGTTCATACCTATGATCTCCTTTAGGCTGGGGAGAGTTCTGGGAGAAGGTGATTGAGAAACCCAATGTTAGCATAAGAAAAAGAATCCTGTCCCTGTTTTAGGAAGGTCGTTATTACCCCACACATTAATCTATTGCTACTGTCATGCTGTGGTTTAATGACTAAGGGAGAGAAGGATATGGAATGTAAAATGCATTCATCCCATTTATTTCCTATTGGGTTTTTGCATTTTGAAATAATGAAAATTCAAGCAAAAGTAGTTGCTACAGCATTCCAAATTTTGAGTCAAAAATGTTAAAACACTGAGCACTTTTGCATGCATAAACTTTACAGAATTTTCTTTAAGTAAAATAATTTATGTTTCCATCCTTAGTTGGGTTTTTTGCTACCTTGATTTGAATGAAATTTTCACTCTGAAATTTCCTTTAGTTTGTCTGAAAATATTTTAAATGCCAAAAATTAAAATGAAAGAGCACTTTGGTGATAATTTTCTGAAAATCAAATGTTGACCTTAGCTCTTTTATTTTCTTCATAGCTGTCAAAAATTGGCAGAGCACTACAGAGGAACAAGCTCTCTCCTGTCCTTCTGCAGCCAATATGACTTTAAATCATATTCTGCTTTATCACCTGAGAGGATTTTTTATTATAATTATATTTTTAGAGCTTGGCGTTACTATTTTATTTCCTTTATTTTGGTAAAGTCTGTTCTTACTGATGCAAAAAAAGAATCAATGCTTGTGCTTTTTTTCCTGGGTGGGGGTTGTGTTATTTCATATATCGTTCTGCTTCATGATGGCTCAGAAGTGAACACAACACAACAGTTAGCACAAATGAGAAAAATGGCTTTCAGCTGCAGTGAGAATCTGTTTTTTTCAGGAACTGTGCAACTTGGCCCAAAGCTGGTATGCATTGGTATGCTACCATTTTCTTAGTGGTTTTGCATATCATTAATAAGATAGCAGTAATATATTCTCTCCTAATGGTTGCTGTTCTTTATACCTCATCTCCTGGGAGATGAGAATCTCTACTTTCTTTATTCCCTACATAAATTTTATAATTTTTCTGTCCCCCTTTTTGAGCAAAACCCTGAAATCAAACAAGCATTAAATCATCTCAGTATTTATTTATTAATTGCATTTTTGATAGCCATACTATGATAGTTGGAACTGAGCATCCGTGTTCTCAGCTTTTTGTTCACTTTAATTTCTTTTCCAAGTGTTGAATTATCAGAACATTTTCCAGTGTTTATATTTTAGTCAGGAGCAATAACAACTTTATACACTCACCTTTTTATTTGCTTTGGTCTTTGTGCCTCTTGGGGTCTATTTCCCTCATTCTTGGCCACCCTTGTACATCGTTATGTAAGCAGAATCATATAAAACACAGAAAATAGCATGAAAAGAGACATATTTTGGCCCATCATTATACTCCACAGCAGGTTAATCTCCACCTAAATTAGTCCTGAAGGAGTTTGTCCTACTTCTTGAGAATGTCTGGTGATGGAGACACCGTATACTTTTGTAGGCAAAATGCTCCAGCACTGACTGGTCTTTAGTATTTGAATAATTTCCCTGGGAACTGTCTTTCAAATAATCATCATGCAATTAATTCTCTATGTGTAGATGTCTACAGGTACATATCAACAAAATCTGCAGGTTTCTAAGTTTCTGCTGGAAGATGTAGAGATCTGGATCTTGATTCACTTGTCTACAGATAGGTGTTTAGAGCCATCTGAGATGGAAAGACCACCCCTGATGTCTGACCTATACTTAAAGCCATTTCACTCTGTCTCATCAATAGGACAGGTGTGGAGTGCAATTTATTCCTTTCCTCTTTGTTGTACCCTTTACACTTACTTATCATGTTGCCTCTCATATTCTATAGGCTAAACCAGTCCACTCTTTCTTTAAACATTGTTTAGTCTCACATCACCTGTTTTTGTTCCTCTTTTGACTCTCTCCAGCTGGTTCACGTAGTCCTCATAATAAGGAACTCAAAACTAAATGTGGTGGAAGAGAGACCATGTGGTATTAAATGTACACTGCGTGAACCCCAGTTTATCTTTTAGGACAGTGGATGGGGAACTTAATCAGAGGAAAAGCTCCCTTTCATTACATCACCACTGAAGCAAAAGCAGTACATGCAGCTGTGTAGTGCTCGATTCAGGCTGTACTTACTGTAAAGCTGGGTGCCAGATACCAGTGAGCCACAAGGCCCGGAGAGTATTGAAATCAGCAAACATCACATCAGCAAAAGCGTGATGGCTGTTTCTTGATGATTTATGTCTACAATGCTTTGAAAAAGATGCTCGCAAGAACAAGGTTGTAGAATCATATAATTATGGCATGGGTTGGGTTGGAAGAGACCTTAGAGATCATCTAATTCCAGAATCTAGATCAGCTAGATGCCAGAAGTGCTCTTAACTTCATTATCTTGATCGCTAGTTTAAGAAGGTATTGCCTTCATTCTTGAAGTTGTGGAGTAGATGTTCAAGTTCATGTGTGGAGGAGGAATGCTGACAGGATTATTTTGGCATATATCTAAAAAGCATGTTGATCTAAAAATATGCTCCATTGTAGCTCATTGTTCAGAAGTATTACTCTTTTCAGTTCTATTTTTATAAACAACTTAAATGATTTATAATGGTTCCTTAAAAAAATTCCTTATTACTATAGTACATCTTATGATGGAGGATAATTGTTCCTGAATCTTTTAACTGTTCACGTGTCAATCAATTTATAAGAAGCTCAGAACAGTTTTATGAGAATAATGGAACAAATTTACAGTGGAGAGTGTTGTCTGAGGTCAAAGGAAATACAAAGAAAATACAAATTACTAAATTGATAGTGGGGCTGTGAGAGAATGCATAAGTATCTGCAAAGAGCAGTTGTGGTAAATCCATACCACTTTGATCATACCTTGATTTTAATTGCATTATGAAACTAATAATGACTATAATGCACATGTAACCTGGGATTCTAAATTTCACATGAATATAATTGGTTTAAAGAAATCATCACAGTTTGAAAGATAGAAACCAAGACAAGATAGAAAATTTACTTCATACACTGTTGCCACTGGTTGCTCATCTAGAAACATTATATTTAGCTCCTTCTGTTTTGATGTTCTGGGTTCAAAATCATCTGAGAGGAAAGCCAGGACATCATCTTCTCTGTGGAGACAGAGCTGAACAGTTTTTGCATCTCCAGATTTTCAGGACAGAGCCCACTGGAGGCTTGCAGTGGGCTTTTTGATCAGTTGTTTTGATGCAGTCAATATCCTGGGTGAGTCCCAGCTACGGCATGTGACCTGACACATGGACCGAAGGCTTTTATGTTAAAAACCTTCTGAGAATTGGTTGGGTTTGTGATTCTGAAATTGGAGACCATCAATTCTTGATGGATACCCCCTGCTTTATGATATTATCCAATAATATGTAAGATTTTCCACTTGCACCACATGTTGCAAAGTGCTTTGAATTCATATTGTTATTCATTAATAAATCTCTCCTGCAGTATTCTTTTACTATGATTGCAGCTACTTGATATACTTTTAAAATTAAGTTATTGGTAAATCAGAATCAGTTTATTGTTGTGTACCTACTAACTGCTTCTAAGTTTCTCCATGGTCTTTTGGGTATGAGTTTTATCTTTATAAATCTTTACATTGTTCAGGACTTGCTGACATAAAGGACAACCAGCTTCTTCCAGTTATTCAATTATTATTTATTTGTTGTATTATTGCTACACTTAGGGCTTATTATTAGTAGACCAAGGACTTGTTCTAGATGTTATGCAAACACAGAATGAAAGAGGAACTCTGTCCCTCCATAGTACCTAACCTAGGACAAGAGAAGATAGATGCCACAGTCAGAGACATGTGGTCTGAACAACCGTTGGTTTTGGAGGTATGAAATTAGATACTTCAAGATTTATGTGCAGGCAATGATATTTTTCTCATTTGAAAGTGATTTTGTACTGAAACTGTATGGTGAAGAAAGAGAAATCATCAAAACTGAATTGAAATCTCCTTTTAATCGCAAGTAATTTTTTTTTTTTCAATTGACATGAACACTTCTTACCCTGATTTGGGGTGGAGAACTTTTTTCAGTTCTTGAAAATTTTCCCCAGGTGAGAAGTCAATTTCCCATCTACCTCTTCCCTAGAGGACAGTGGGATGAGGGAAAACTCTTCAGGTCTTGTGGCACAGCCTGCACAAACACAAGGATGCACACAGCTCACTTGCCATCAACATCAAGCAGTTTTACAGTCAGTCTCCCTGATTTTGACTTCAAGTAGAACTTAATAGTAATTACTAAGCATGCCACCTAGTGATTTTTCAACATTTGGAGTTAACCATGTTATAGGTGAGCTGTGTCAAAGTGCAGCTTCTCTCTAGAAGCACCACAAGAAGCAACGTGATGAACAAACTGAAACCATGGCCCACTGCTTAACATGTGAGAGGTAGGGTGGGAAAAAGGCCTCGGCACTGGTTCTCTTTTTCTCTTGTCAAATGTCAGGTTAGTTTTAGTTACCACTCTTGCTTTCACTCGGTGTTTGTTCTGTCTGTTGTTGGTCTGAATTTGCTTGAGCGTTGCAGACTATTGAACTTAAGGCAGAGTGATATTAAGTAGGGCTGATTCTGTGTTAGCAGATGTGTTATTGTTTAGACACACTTGCAGAGTGAAATCTCACCGTCTATTTAGAAGTGACAGTGTGAAAAGATTAACATGTTAGAGAGGCCTGATGATTTCCGATTTGATATTTTAATATGTCCTGCTGCAAAATTTGTGGGCTTGATTGCTGTGTGTGCAATTTGCCAAAATTACTTATGCAAAACACGTTCTGAAAAGGTGGCATCTTAGGCAGAGGTGAAAAGACAGCTCAGAAATTCTTTCGTAACCCAAATATACTTGCCCAGTGCTAGACCTAACCTGAAAAAGGGATGGTTAATCTTTTAAATGTCTTGAAGTCCTCCAAAGTATTCCTGCATTCCACTGTTCTATACAAAAGATTAACTATGATATATTGTGATTGCCACACTGGTTCAAGTAAAAATAATACTACAATTATTTATTACAATCCAAAATTAATTTAGTGCAGGTCTAGAGGAAATACATAATGCCAAATGGAAAGCTGCTTCTCTGTCAGCAGCAGCATGTGGGTTTTCAGTAAATGAGGATATTTGGTGATGTTTCAGCTTTCACAGATGAAAGGTAGGAAAGATTTACATTTATACATAAACATGCACAGCATGGGGGAGGCTTGTCTGCCTCACTGCTTGCAGCAACTGTTCAAATGAAAATGAACACTTGTTAAGAGTACTATTCTGGGAAGTGCTAAGAGTCCACGCTGCTCACTGTGCCAACGGCCCCAGGAGCAATATACCTTAGATGTATGCCACAACACAGTTGGGCAACAAGTGTGTCATCAGCTTCAAAGGTTTATGGAGTTCAGTGGATTGCTTATTGATCATACATGAAAGAACTCAGCAGCTAGTGGTAGAGGTTCCACTGTGTATCAGAAACATCCATACTGTGTCCTAGGGAGAGATACAGGTTGGTAATGAAACACCATTAATACAATTACTAACCCAGCAGGAGGTACGGAGGTGGGAAGAGTCTGGCCATGTATCTGCCTTGGTACCAGAGCACTTGTGTTTCTGCTTTTAATGAAATCCTGGCCAATTTGGGACAGGCTGTTGCAAAATCCTCAATGGATTTGTCTTACTGGAGGCAAATCTGTCTTGGTGTTTGCTGAGAGGATGATTGCGGGGCCACTTGCTTCCTGGGATAGGTGGGAGAAACAGTGAGCTCCTGGGTGTCCCGGATCCATGTGATGCTGTAGGATCCTTCTTGTTGGGGATGGCAGGAATTGCTTGATGGCAACATTAGACAGGACAGCTTTGATTTTAGCTCATGTCTGTGGGTTCTGCCCCTGCTAACAGTCCTGCGTGGTGGGTGTGTTCAGGGTTCTGGTGCCTAGGTGTTCTGCATGAGGTTTATGTCCACTTTGCTTCCTTGGGTAGTTTCTCTCCACTGGGATTTTGGTTGGCAAAGAACCAAACCATTCCAAACCAACTGGTTTGGAATGGTTCCCGACCATGGAGAAAACATCCCCAGGCTGCTTCTTATAGCTACAATCTGTTAAAGACAGAGCTGGGTGTTCTTGGGACAATCTAATGTCATGTTAGAGGGAACTAAGTACTGAAAAGAAATCACAAGGCTACTGCCTTTGCCTTCTCTGGATCTTACTCAAAAGCACATCACTTGTTCTTGTGTTTGCTGCTTTTCAGTAGGTAGCAGTGAGTCTTTAATATGAAAGAGTTGCTTAACATCAGTCAGGCCATGAATTTAATCTTACCTCTTTCTGCAAGAGGCATTACTAACCAAAGATTAGAACCTTGCAGCTTGGGCTTGGCTTAGCCATTTTGGTAACAGTTTATAAGTATCTTGCCAAAATATTAGCGTGATATGTACCAGGACTGGCTCTAGGCATATCACTGCATGAACCAAGCCTCTTTGTACACGTCTCCAAATGTGCTGGTGAAGGCTGTGGTTGCAGAAGGACGATACTCCAGTAGTGGTTTGCATAAGGTTAAGCTTGTATCCTGTTCTCTGAACAGAGCTTGCAGCAAACCTGAATGAAACCTGCAGTTCCTGTCTCATTTTCTGTTAATACATTTTCAGGATCACCTGCTAGTATTACTGCATGTATATTTTCATCACACTTAATCAGTATGATTAATCTGCCATTTTTACACAAGGGACAATCTTCTATATTAGGAAAATGCCAGGTCCCTGCCTGAGATGTCACAACAAGTCTCCCCATATCAATCCTTATTTTGAGGATTAATTACATTTGATTGAAATGATGTCATACCCTGGGATTAACCCTCTCTGAGAGTAGGTGAATGATTCCTTCTTTAATGCAATTTATTGTTTGGCTGGGTGAATTATGTGTCTGGAAGAAGGCTAAAGTTTAAAGCAACAAGCAAAAATGCAGCCTTCTGGTCAATTGCTTCTCATCCATATTGGGCAGAAATTCGTAAGATACCCAGTTTAGTGCTCTCTAACTGGATTAAACTATGACTTCAATGTAGCTAATATCGGTGTGTCTGAGCAGATTTAAAACAAGATTGCTTAAGTACTGCTGGCAGTTTCAATGTGCCAACATGGTACCTCACATGAGCTGTGAAACCTGATGGCATGAATTTGGGGAAGCTTTAGTGACTCAGAGAGTTTCCCTACTGTTCTGTTGCATGCCACCGACACTTGGCGTCAGTCTGACTGCTCACGCATGTTTCTCAGCCCACTCCTGGATATCTAAATTATCTACCAGGGCTCTGAGGAGTCTGAGAGAGAACTGGTCTTCTTCAGGATCACCCCTAAACCTGGTGTATTTTTGCCTCTACTTTTCCAGCTACCCTAAAAACATTTGTAGCACTAAGAGTTCAGTATTGAGAACTGTATTTTTAAAAATAAAAAGTAAAAAATCTATATTACACTAAAGCAGAACATGTGAGAAAGTCACTGCTTTGTTTAAGGTCAAATACACAGAAATATGTGAGGTTCATTCTATCTTATTCAGCTACAAGGCTTTCAGGTTACTCACCGAATCCAGTTCTTCGATGAGTCTCACTCTCAAATTTGCTTCTCTTGAAATGTCTTCTGCTTTGGGTTCAAACCCATTCTTGTGTCATCATTTTTCTCCAGACGCCTTCAAAGAAGATTTCAAGGAGGCCCTCAAGTGGACCTTTGTAAAGCTATCTGTTGTCTTTTGGAGGACAGATTATAACTGCAAGAAGTAGCCACTGACAATGAAATTTTATGTGCCCATATTATTTGAGTATTCCTTCTGAGAGAGAATGTTTATGAAAGGGTGAAAAATCTAAGTGATTATTGGTGCTTTATAGACAATACCTATGAAGATACTGAAGTGAATCTGGGAGCAATAGCGTATTGGTAGTAAATGACTCCTCTCTCTCCTTGTGGTCCCCCAGATCTGGCTTTCTGACACTGGGATACTATGGTATGTGCTAGAAAGCTGATAAAACCTCATACAATTAGTTCTGTGCTGTTGGCAACTCCACTGACCATTGCACATGAAATAACATTTTACTCTGAGCAGATGCAGCCGCAAAACCTTTACTTTGGAGGTGCCTGGTTCAGCTGAGAAAGTGGCTTCATGGTGCAGCTTCTCACTGTTCATTCCTGGCTGCTCGTACTTCACTGCTCTGTTGTGGGGGTTGTGTAGGAAACGGAGCCTTTTGGGAAGGTTTTTTTTTTAAATTCTGTTAATGTAAACTACGATAACTCCAGCTGGTGCTGGAGTAAAGATATTTTACGTGCGCCCATGTATTTTTAAGAGCTCCAGCTAATGCTTGGGGGCGGTTTTTTATATATACTTATATATATAAAAATATAAAATTAAATACTTTCTGCATATTCATCTATGAACTCTTTGTTTTATCCGTGGAGTAACAATCAAATCAGGTATGTTTTTAAAAGCCTTTTCTTCCCCCACTGGATCCTGACATCTGTGTGGGTGACATTACCCATACCGTGTGATGTTCTGCACCTGTTGCTTGTGCTATTTATTGCTTTTGAATCTCAAGAAGTGCAGTACTTAACATATATATTGAAAAACTGTGTTATTTTGCCAGATTTTTCCCCCATTTGATGAATGTGGCTTCACCAGGAAAGATTTTGATAGAGGGTTATTTTTCCCCTCTGCTCAGTGATTTTGTGCCAGGCTTTATGAAATCTTGACCTGTTTTTCTGTCCGGAGAAAGCATGCAATGATGGTATGAACATTTACGGGAAAAATGACGGATCACAGGTTATGCACTAGTGGTTATGGGAAGAGCCCTGTTTGTTTCAAATGCAACTGCTAATGGGTTTTGCATTAAACTAAAACAAAGTTATTGCGGTCTTATTGCACTGACCTGCAAACCAGGCAGGGTCATGTTTCTGTTAATTCTGCACCTGCACTCATTGCAGAAAACTGTTGCTATAACCTGGTAGGTGGTGTTGATCACAGGAGCTCTCATGTGTGTTGCTTTTGGATGAAGTATCCTCAACCACTGTCACTTTTGGTGGCATAGCTCTCTACGAGTGACCACTCCGAGCAGCCGCTGTGCAGAGCTGCGGGTGCCTGGCTCCGTGCACAGCCCCAGCTGGGAATGGAGTGTTCCCAAAGGGCAGCTCAGAGTGACTATCCCACCATCACCTTTGTTTGTGCCAAGTTTGTGGCATGCTTCCCACATTGTTCTGGGCTGGGCCAGATGATGCCGTGTCAGACAAAGCCTGGTTTAGCACAGGCTGGGGACTATTCCCTGCAGGCAGTTTGGATGAGGCTGCTCTGTTGTAGTGGATAGAGGGTATCTACATGGATGTAGGCTGTGCTGTGCCAGTTGGTCAGATAATAGTCCCGAAGCTGTTTTATTTACTTGTACAGATGTGGTGTAATGGATAGAGAGTCAAATGAGCCTTACTACCTGTATTTATATATTCCTATGTCACACAGGTTTAGAAAGTATTACAGAAGTGCTATGAGAATGAATACATTGAGAAAAGGCTGTGAGATGCTCAGAAAATGTGGCTACCAGGACTACTTAAGCATTCTTAACTGGAGAACTTTATCACTGTATTTAATGAATCTCTGCATTTCTTGTCCTACTTTAATGTTCTTGCATGCTCAGTATAGGTGACACTCAATAAGCATGGAGAAGTACATGCATGTAAGCCATCCTCCCCAAAGATAGGAGGAAAACAACTGTGCCATTCAGAGCATGTATTAATATATTGCAAAGGACACAACTGTTTTAATTGCTGTTGGGAGAGAGCAAGCCTCTTGTTCCTACCTGTTGTTGTTCTTCGTTTCCCTGTTTGACATAAGGAAAAGCATTTGTAAGGCTCTCTGTAAAAACAGGCAGTGTGCTGCCATCCAAAAGCAGCTCCTTCTGTGTCCAGGGAGTCCTTTTGGTATCTCCTGCAGTGCTTTTAACACATAGCCTGACTGGAAGAATACAGCGTGCTGTTCCATCTCTGCTGGCCCAAAGGCTGCCCCTGATCATGTAGGCACAGGCCAAGCGGTGACCTGCCATATGCCAGAGCTTTTATGGCTTCATTATTATAACTCATTAGGTCTTAATCAGCTTAAAAACAGCAACGCTTGATTGTGCCAAGTGACGGTATGTTTGCTTGGTGACCATGCTCTGCTCTGTATTGTCTCCCTTCCCAGTACAGTGTCTGCTTCATGGACAATGTCCTCTCAAAGCCCTTTTATGACCCTGGCATAAGCTTCCAGGGCCCTCGCTGCTCCTGGGTGCTATATGATGGAAGATGTCCTCTGCTGAAGGACATTCTGAACTCGTGCTGTAACCAGGCATGATCCAGCTCCCTCAAGGTCAAAGGCAGTACTGTGGTCTGGGAGGAATATTTAAAGCCCTGAATATGCTGGAGCTTGTTTAATATCAGAGGAACTGGCACATACTAGCAGCTAAATAAATACCAAACTACCTGCAGACTCACAAACATGGATAGCCCCTCCAAGCTGAGCTTTTAGTTAAGAATCACTGTTCCCAAAATATCCATCTAGCTTGTCCCATGGGTCACCCCAGCTATCTACTGTATTAAAGAGACCAGGAATTACTTTCTCTTCCAAGTGAAAATATGTGGCAGATGCCAGCATCCTTTCCAAGGTAGAAGGCCAGACTGAATGTTTCCTTTCCAAATTAAAGGTCAAATGTGCCAGCAGAGAATTGCAGGAGCCAGAGCAAGATGCCGCTAATCAGGTATCTGAAGCATCTTGGCTCAGGCTGAAGCATGGGCTGGAGGAACAAGGGTCTGAAGGCCGTCTCTCTTCTGTTCTGCAAGATGTCATAGCCCTGAGCTCCCGATGTCATGGCCCTGAGCTCCAGCTCTCTGTGTGCCATGCGGGTTCTACTCATCAGCTTCCTTGGTCTCTGCGCAGCAGGTTGCCCATCCCTCATACTCAGCAGGGACTAGCTGCTAGTAGCCCTTTGAGAGTGATTACCTTGAAGGGCAGCAGCTCCATAGAGGTGAGGTGGGGGTAAGGATGTTCACAAAATTACCAGATTCAGTTGCTCAATAGTTGTGACTCATATTTCGCGCCCTACCACACACCCCCTGCACCCTGCGCCCATTGGTGCTATTTTCTTTAAAAACCCCATTTATTTTCCTTTCTGCCCCCCCCTCCCCATGACTCTATACTTTATTCCCCCATGGCAAGAGCTAGAAATGAGGCTGATTTGCACTAAAGGCCAAGCTCCTTACCTGACTGCTGACCCCAGGACTTTGAACCGGGAATGGGCTAGAGCTGGGATAACAGCGTGGCAGCTGACACCAGGGACTTGAGCCACAATTGAGGGTGGAGACCCCACTCCCAGACCTTTAGGTGAGTTTGGAAAGCAGAGAGGAATGGCAAAAACAGGCAGCAAAGTATTTTAGCAAGCTCAGAGAAGCGGGGCTGAGGATGAGGGACTCAAGGAGCAGTCTTGTAGCTCTGTGCAAATCTAAGGAGGCATTAAGGAGCATCAGGGCATTTGTGGTAGCTCCTCCTTCCTGACTCACTGGTGGGATTGCTTGTGTGTCCTGGTTTCAGCTGGGATAGAGTTAATTTTCTTCTTAGTACCTGGTGCAGTGCTGTGTTTTGGATTTGGTGTGAGAACAATGTTGATAGCAAGTACTCACCTTACATTTAAAACTGGTCCGTGATTAGGATTTTTTTCCCCCCAAGAGTAGTTAAGATGCTCAGAAAATTATGTTCTTTCTTATGTCTTTGCTGATGATTACTGTCAGCCTGTTGCAGACATTTTGTTGTATATGTCAGGGTTAGACCTGCTGTTAGTTGGTGTCCTGCATGGGCTTGCTCCCAATCCACTTTATAGTGCATCCTGCTAGCTAGACCTGAAAGACCATTCAGATAAACTCCAAATGAACTTAGGAGAGTGCAATGCCTTGAAGGGGACCCTGGTGATTTGGGCCAAAGAGGTCAGGTTGTTTCTTTTCCACTAACTCTATTAATGAATAAAACTAGTGCTAATCACTCATCTTCTGAAAATATGCCACTTAAAGATGTCAAAAATTGGTACTGTTGTTTTTTGTTTTGGGTTTGTTTTTTTTTAAAATTTGGACTGTCATTTATTATGTGTTCATTCTTTTTGTCTAAGAAAATTGTGAAAATGAAATGGAAAATGGGTGAGCCCTAAAAACTGTATAATAATCTTTTTTCCCCCATTATGAAACATAGCTTTTCTATTAGCTGAACTCTCCAGGTCAGTTCCAGCAGCAAGTCTGAACTCTGCCTGCATTTAACACCTCTGAATGCTCCTGTGGTCAGTACTTGTGGTGATAACCAGACCTAATTTGTAGAAACACTAGGCAAGAGAAGGGAAATTCAGTCCAGACATTTTGTCCTTCAAATTATGGGCACAAAGTTAATAACATAGCTAAGACCTTAATTAATGCTATTTTCAATCCTCTTTCTGAACCAGAACTATTGACATCTCTGGTGTAATCTCCTGAATGCCACCCCTCAAAAGCCTTGCTCACATACCCCGTAGTAGGAACCAGAGCACCTGAACATATCCTTGTTTTTTGTCCTGTTCAATCAACCTTAAACACAAGTAGCTTTGCCTCAGCAGCAATGCCTTGGGTACAATCCCTTGTGCTCTGTGCAGTGACTCAGTACCCTGCACTTTGCTGTGAATCTAACCTTCCCTTTTCTTTCTTCAAAGCCCTCGAGGGTAAAAAACAATTTGCTGGTAGTAGTTCTGCTTCTTTATGGATGGAATATTCTATTTATTTCTAGAGATGTACATTTACCTTTCATGTCCTTTTCTTGTTAGCTAAGAAGCTATTGCAGGAGTTTATTTTTCCCTTGGTGGATTTTCCCACATAATTAGCGAGAAATGGCAATTGCAGTGTTCACCATGTACTTGTACTGTGGACAAGTCACATTCAAGTACTATGAAAATTGTAGTGTCATTTCCCACTGAACGTAACGAACAGTATCGTATCACCTACTGAGTGGCAATCTGTGAAGCACTGACTGCTCAGGAGTTGATGCAGAATGACACTTCAGTGGTTGATGCTCTCTGTTTATTCACAAAGCCCAAGTAATATAAATTTGTAGTTGACAAGACGATGTATAGGGCTTAATTTTTATTTCATAGAGTCCTTCTGGAGGGGCTGTGATGGTTTTGGTCTGTCCGAAAAAGTGTCTATCAAACAGCTGTGGGAGTGACGGCTGTACAGGGCAAACGTGAGCCAGCATTAGCCAGCCATCTCACGTACTGGTAGCAGGCTAGCCATGATGCTTCTCTGGTGCTGCCCGTTCGCCCTTCGTCCCAGCCTGCTGATTGAAGCTGGCAGCTTTTGAGATGCAGACAAATTCCCATTAATAGTGGAACCGGGATCAGAAACCTAGTCATTTCTAAAATTACTGTGTCTTGAGAGGACTGAGATAAATGGGCATCTTGGAGGATAAAAAGTCTTCTTCAACCCCTTTGGTTAAGCCTTCCAGTGAACCCACTTACATTTTTGTTGAGATAAAGCAGAGAAACACTCACTGCCCTGTTTACTGTCTCCCCAAGCTAATCAGGTAAAGCTGAGGACCCAAAGTAAAGGATGGTCATTAATTACCTTACAAACTCCTGGTCTCCTCACTGAGCAGTGCCCCTTAAACAAAGCAACGATTTATTGCTGCTACACCATGCAACGCTTCCTCATTCAGTTGGTATGCAAGGGCATGTGTTGCATGGCAGCAATGAAATAGGATGCAAAGGTGAAAATAACCATCTCAGTCATTTACTGGTATCTGACAGCCCTAATAACAGTAATTTAAGAAATGAGTCAATATTTTTTACAGGAGGCAGTAAAAGGCCAGTTTTTCACCATTAAGAGAATGAGACTTGTATCCCAGGTGTCCGTTGTGCAGTTACGTGTTCTATGTGCAACATCCTGAGCATAAGATCTGAGTTTAAGTGTCCTGGACAGATTTCGACTCAGGAAGAGTACAAAGGTTTGATCCCATGGTCCTTCAAAAACAAGAAAATTACTGTACTGGACTTCCATCTAATACAGATAAAGCTCTAACATGGATTAGTTAGATTAACTTCAATCTCTGTTGAAATTAGTGAAATTGCTAAGTATTGACCTGGGTATAGCAGCATAGGAAACCCCGGCTTATTTATGCAACATACCTTAGTTCTCAAGTCTGCAAACTCTCAGCCTGGTCATAGGAGATGCTCCTTGCTATGTACTTAGAAATCATGCAACAGAACTTGCTTTCTACTTGTGGCTTTCATTGTAAATCAACTCTAATATTTAACAGCTTTCAGCCAAAGAAATCTTCCATGTCTTTATTGAAGAAGCCACTAAATGATTACTTGTTAGGTTGTATGAAACCGCATAGGAAACCAACTGCTGTTTGTTTTAAATGGAAACAGAGTCAGTATCCTTTTAAACAGATGTTTTTGCTAGTAGTGTCAAAGCTGTGGACGCCATGGGACATGCCATACTCTTGATTCCTAGATGGGAACCCAGGTGTGATATTGGATGCGCTGGCCCCTTTTCTTCTGTCTGTTTCCTACATGGCTGAGAATTATAGCTGGGAAAGAAAAAAGGGCTGGGTGGCTCTTTGCAGATCACCTAGTTGTCCTTTTACCCAAGGGAAAATGAACTGTAAACTGTGTCATCCCTCAAACATGTTTCTCCAATATGTTTTTGAGGACAATGGAGGTGGGCAGGGGTTAGCTGAGGCCTCACCTGCTCTGAGCTGGTTGTGATTATCTTCCACAGCTTTCCTGCCAGTTCACTTCCCATTTATTTGCTCCTGGGATGATTTATGTCTTTTTGCAAGAGTTTGGCTTCTTTTCATCCTGTCCTTCTCTTTAACTGTACACTTTCCTGAGCAGTGCTTCATTTTCTTTCTTTATATCTATATCTGTAAATGGGAATTATGGACATTTGGAAATATATCCATTACTCTAAGGAAAAACAGAAATTATTTTTCTGATTTTGTTGGGGGGTTTTGCTGTTTCTGTTTTTGTCATCTTTGTTGAAATGTGGTTAAGCACAGGAGGCTGGGAAAGAAGGGCAGCACTTTTCATCTAGGTTTGGCTAATTCATAGCAAAGTCCCCAGCTGTACTAATTGAAAGTCATTATCATGCCTCATGGTTATCTGTATAATACAAATTAGCTGGCTGTGTTGTGGCTGGGTGCATCAACTGTCATGTCGCCCATGGTAGGAGGAACATGGGATGTGACTTAGCCTTTTACTCGGGTATAAGCCTGGTCCAGCCACCCTAAGTTCAAAATAAGAAGAGAAGGTGTCACTTGAGGCTGGTTCAATAGATGAATAATAGATTTCAGCATTTGTAGCTAAACTCTGACACAGTCCACTTGCAGTAGATTTATGAAGACATGCAAACCCAGAGAAAATGGTATTATTTATAAGAGAGTGTTACAGGTGGAACAGATTAACTGGGATCATGGCCATATCTTTTTAAAATTTCAGTAGCAGATCTACATTTCAAATGGTAGTTTCTTTCTGTTTTCTCTCAGCTTAATTTCTGCAGGGCTAAATTCCTGTTTTCAGGCTGATTTGCACAGATGGATTATCTGGCAGAATGTAATACAGGCTCCTGAAAGAATCAGATTTGTGTAGCTGGTTGCCATAATTCACGACACATTTAAGGCAGTAAAATTATGCAGCAGAGGGAAAACAGAGGAGAAAAGACATGAAGCAGAAGAAATGATGACAAGGTCATTTTAAGCTCATTGAAGTGACAGGAAGGAGATGCATTGATTTCCATAGCCTTTGGGTTGGGCCTATAGGAGGCAATTTATGAGAGCCCGTGGGCATTGGGGTGAGTTTGTCTCTGCAGTTTATTACATCTAGTGGGATTACAGCAAGAATGAATTTAGCAGAGTCATCAACCTCACAAAACAACTCCTTGATGTGCTGTCCCTTCCCTCCTTGTATTTTGCTGTTCTTCCTCTGCACCCTGATTTTGCAGCACGTGGAGTAAGAGGCAGGTGCCTTTCAGGTGAGATTGGGACAGGGTAGTGAAGGCTGATCTGATTAACATGCTGAGGGAAGGGAGGGTAGGTCAGAGAGGAGAGGTGACATCATGGAAGGTTAGCCTCAGAGTCCTCTGCATGAGAGCTGCAGGCACTATCCATTTCTCTTGATGTTCCCTGCATCTATGCAAGGAGTGGAAAAGAGAATTTCTCCAGGCCTTTTAGATCCATGAGTATTGCTAAGCTCTTAAGAAATAAAACTCCACAGAGGTTATTCCAGCTTTTTCAGCAAAATAGTAAAAGACAAGACATAACTGTCCAGCATTCAAGACAGGACTCAGTTTGAGATTATCAAATCTAAATGCAGGGGACTGAGAGCACTAGTGCTGAGGACCCCATCACGGGTAATGGCATCCCAGCTGAAACATCCCTGGGATGGAGGGAGCTGCTCGGCATCCAGGCATTAGAGACCTGCATGCCTGGTTGTGTGCCTGCACATAATCTCATTTAAGCTGCCTGGCCTCCAGCAGACCATGGTCCCTTGTAGGCCACAGGGTGTCTGCCAGCTGCACGTGGATGGCTTGGGTGTCCCATGGCATCCCAAACAGCATTCATGTATGGAAAACAGAGCCAAGCAGTGGGTAAACACGTCAGGGTGAACACAATTATTCTCTGGGCTCTGCTGGATGCGCTTGCTCAGAATTCAATCCGGCTGTCTGCACATAGGTGCCTAGTGCTAACTGAGGTGCCCTGTCCTTGAGTATCCAAGACATCCACTTGGGCTGGTACATGCGGCACAGGATTCGTAGGAGACTAATGCCTTCTGTAAGAGAAGCTGGGGACCAGAGATATCAGATGGCACTAAACACCTATCTGAACTGAGTGCTGTATCTCCGCTGACCACAGTACGCCCTAGGTGTCTAACTCACATGTAGGCATCTCTAAGTACATGGATGCTCTGCAACTGTTTGCTGCCTTGGGTTGACTACCCTTATTGCCTTAGCTAACCATACCTTGAGAAGGAGCAGCAGCTGGTAAACCCAGAGGCACTTTCACTAAATGAACC
>JAVJGJ010000014.1:18421877-18433088 GCA_035590215.1 Microhierax caerulescens | reverse complement strand
TCCTCACATTTGAACAAAGAAGGCAAAAATAATATAATTATGGACCACAACTTTTATTCTTTACTTAGGCAAAACAATGTTCAGGGTTGTTGGCAGTACTGGTGAAGAGCATTGCTTTATATTGAATAATTATTTAATACTGTGTATTCATGTTAAGATGTTGCAGCCATTTCCCAGGAACTAATCTCTAACCACAAGAATGATAAATTGACTGACATCCATTGATTTGTTTGTGACAGTGTTTAAAAAGTGGAAGTTATTAAAGCACTATTTTGATCAACACGACTTCACTGATTATATATCTCATCTATCTCATTAGGTTGATTTCCTGTTATATTATTAACTCTGAAACTTGGCTTCTTCTAACAAAGAGTTATTTCTAAACTCAATATTTCCATTACGCAGTTAATTCCATCTGTTTTTTGCACATGTGCTGGTTACAGCTGAAAAGTCAGTGTTGGCAACATGGTATTATGTGAAGTGCCAAATATAGGAGATGAGGTACTCAAAACTGCTGACTGATTAGTGGCAGTTTCCCTTCTTATACTGCAGGGATGCTGGAGAAATCCATGTCACCAGGGCACAACATCACCCGGGACATTTTCTCCGCATCTCCGAGACCCCCTCTGTGGGACCTGTACCTGTCTGTGAGGCACTGAAGTCATGGCAGGCAGGCTTCACTTCACCTACCTTCAGTCAGCTAGAAGTAAGGACCAGGCTAAGCTTATGAAATAGCCTCCGCCAATGGCCAGGGAGGCAGAGAAAGGCATTTCAAAGGGTGATTCACTTCCCCCATTGACTAGGGAGGGAACTTAACCATTAACCAAGGCTGGGCACCTAGCTTTTAGACAGCTTATGCGACATGAATACCTCCAAAGTCCAAAATCTGCAGCAACATTTGCAACAGCTCTGGAGCCTTTTGGTCTGTACTTAGAAAATTGCTGCATCTGCTGTGATTTTAAGTAAAGGCCTATTGTGAGCAAAATTGAGGCTTCAGTAATAAGCCTGACATTTAAAATTGTGTTAATGAATTGAAAGACATGGAGAGACCATTTAAAATTACATGCCTTTCTATCTGTGGGCTGAGTAACTAATGCTGGTCTGGTTACTAATTTCTGCATAGTTTAGCAGGGTACTCAGCCTATTATCTTACTCATTTCATCTGGTGCAGAACTCAAGACTGACAAGTACCACTGCGCATATCATTACCAATTACTGCCACTCTTTCTGCAGTTGTCTTAATTGTACTTCATTACTTGTATCAATATCTTGCATTTCAGGACTTAAATAAAATGGTCTTAGCTTTAAAGGTGCTAGTGGAGTGGCTAGTTTGGACCTCAGCATCTCTGGAGACCGTTTAATAGTGAAACAAGTTTGCCAAAGGCAGAAAGCTTACAATTTGTTCTTCTATCAGTTATTAACTTTTCTCTAAGTGTGACTTTAACATTTATTTTTCAGTCCAATGAACCATATGTAATGGATTGTATTTTGATTACCACCTCTGATTTTAGAGATTTTAGAGTGAGGTTTGAATCTCCTAAAAGGACGTTGTTTTTCAGTCATACGAACTTGTAGCTTCTTTTTGATGGGACCAAGAACCTTAATTTTCCATTTTGAGTTCCCTTTACAAATCCAGGGTTATTGGTTTAAATAAGAAAACATAACAGAAGTACTAAGAAATGGGCAGTGGTTGCCAACTGTATCCTACATTTCATTAGGGTTACAAAGCATTTTGGGAGTCTTTGGAATGATGATATTTTAGAACACAAATCTTGGCCAGTACCTTTCAAAGCTGACAAATTATTTGGGACATCTTGTTTCTTAAGTATGCACCTTGACACCTTGGCTAAATTGCTGGATTTGACAATTGTGCCAACTCCCAACCTCTAAAAGTCAATTCCTTTCATTCAGCTGAATTAAAACTCCAGAAACATTGACCGCTAAATGTACTGGTCTTATGCTAAGGAGGAAAAAGGCATTCTTCTTCCTTCCCATGCTATTTTTCCTATCAATCAGATTAATGAGCAATCTTGACTTAGAGATTTTCTGTACAAATTTTCTTTTGACCTTGAATATTAAATTTGCCTCTGGCAAGCAACTCCTCTAAGAATTTAAATATACATACTTGGGATTTCAAGGTTTGTGTTTATATTTGTCCTTTTTTATTTGGTGCCAATAAGTCTTTTATTGCAGAATTATTTCTCAACTCCTTTCCAATGAATATGTAAAATTCTACCTATGGCAGGGAGAGATCTCCCTTTTGCTAGGTATATCTTTTGCATTATCTTCTGGATTTGAAATATCTTCTGATCATTTTGCCCTCACATCCCAACTGTAGTGACACAATTTTGCACTTATGATCTGCAACAAAAGCAATTCCAGGTTTCCAAATGCCATGTTAAGAAGTCCAATTATTTCAAAACAGAAGCAACAGGGGGCTTGTCTTCACTGTGTTTCATCAGGTTCAGAGAATAGAATTGTGATACTATGTTGATTAAGGCTGCTTATGATACAGTCTCATATCCAGGGCTTAAGATTGTCTTCAATGAGATGAAGGAGAAACCCACCACCTATGATTCCAAAAAGTCTCTCTTAAACAGGAGTACCTGTATTTGGAAAGGTGTATAGCCTATTATTTAGTCTTCTTATTTTAATGTGTAAGTCTGAAAGCTCCATCAGACACCACTTCTTTTCAATGATCTTTCCGCCCCTGCCCTGTTGCTGCTAGTAGCTGATGGGAACATCACCTTTCTGATGCCAGGCTGTTTTTGGTGGGGAGTGCTTTATTCTCTTTGGTTACAGTCCAGCCTCAGACAGCTCAGGGCTTGGACAGCTTGCTGTCTGCCTCACAGCCTGTAGAGAGCCACTACTTCTGTGACACCGAAAGCTGCAGCATTCCCATAATATGCCATTCCCTTGTGTACCTGAGGTGATGGCTGATGGGCCTTTTTGGTGCAGAACAGCTTGGCAGGGAGGGCAGATGCGGCAACGTTCTTGCCCTCAGGTATGAAGGGACTCTGCTGCCTCCTGAGTGAACAGAGATTGAAAGAGCTGATGAGATTTGGAAGATTTTGAGAGACTTTATGGGCTGGTGGGTAAAAGCAAGCCACTCCGTTTCTTCTCTGAGGCTTTCCTGCTTTTCCCCACTGCTCTCTAACCCATCCTGGAATAAAAGTGAGGATGCAGGAACAGTCAGTCAGAAACAGATATTCTTGGATTAGTCCTCCATCAGAAAAATCAAGAAAAATTTGTCTGATTCTTGGAGAGGGAGGCTTTGTGCCACCTGCAAATCAGGTCCTGTATCCAGTTTCAGGTCCACTTTCTCAAGCTGGCCCTCCAATAGGGCCAGAATAGGTCACCAGAATAGTGACTGCTCTTTAAAATGTGGACATTAATCCTAAATGCTTCACACTGAGGACAGAGCATGCACAACTGGGATTCAGTGGAAGAGACATGAATATTAAGAGCTTAAGGGATGAATTTGTGGATTTGTCTGATGTTACTCTGTTACTTACAGAGTATATCACTTAAGTGGACCGAAAGTTTCAGCTTAGTTGTAGAATTTGCATCGTGATGTGAATGGAGAGGTGGCAGAAATGTTTGCCAGACATTGCAATGAGCACATCCCTTGGAAGCACATCTGCAGAAACTGATTCATTGACTCACTGAATTAAATCATGCTTTCAGCATTAAACTGGAAACGGCTAAGTATTTAAAAGAGGTGCCTATTCCCAGGTGCTGATAGAAAGAATATGGCCAACATCTTTAACAAAATGTACCATTATATTTGTGACAGGTTTCTGTCCCTTACACTTCATGAATTATTATCAAGTTTGACAGCATAGGAAGGCTTTGATCAAACCAGTCCAGTGCTTCAACCTTGCCCCAAAATGGCAGACAGGAATTTCTGGAGAAAAATGAAACAATTTTCCTCCCTGTTTTGGGCCACAGTATGTGGAAGTGTAATTGCTGTTCCCACATAATTTTCAGCATTCTTCTACTTGTAATAATGGAGCCTTTTCCCACTTTCTCTTTTCTTTTAAAAAAAAATTAAAATCACAAAGGAGGCAATACTTCGAAGAGACAGTTGTTTATAGGCATACCTTTTGTACAGGCTGATTAGGAGCCAGGGTCTAGTTGCTGAAGTCGGTGCAAAGCCTCCCACTGAGCCTGATGTCCTGCACTGGCACATGAACCTGAGCCCCAGCATCACCCGGGGGTGACCAGTGCCCCCTAACAGGCACCCACCACAGACACTCCAGCAGCTTTTTTGTTATTGGCGACTTCAATCGTGGGGATGAACTTCCCAAACTCAACGCATGCTGGCAGCAACTTGACAAGATAACGGGTCTGTCTGCCTGCTAGGTCCAAGATAAGTTTTTTCTACTCATTTTCAAAATGCCTTATAGTAATTGTGCCTCTTCCCTTCTCTCCTTTGCCATTTCTTTGGTGAAATAATAGAGTCTGTAGCTGTCTGTCTGAAGAAAACATCTTCTCTGTTTCTGAAGACAAGCAGACAGTACTTTTGGGATAACTTTCAATGTTAAACCTCAGCTTGCAGAAGCTTATGATTCACAGGATGCATATAAGTGCTACCCACTGTTCACCACCTCTTGCTGTTATATAATCTTTCAAATCTCATAAACACTTCTAGGGCTTTGTCATGTTCTCTTTGTTCAGGTACATGAACAGTCTTCTGTAGGTTAACATGTAATTGATATAGTTTGACTTTCATTGTACTGCAGATTTAAATCCCCATGGAGGGCCCTAGTTTATCAGAGGTGAGAAGTCTTCCATTTGGGATAAAAAGGGCTCAGCTCAGTACAAACCACTCTAGAGCGAGGCTAAAGGGAAAAAAACCCCACCCCTATTTTAATGACAAACTAAAGCTGGGAATAAAGAAAAAGGTTTGTCATCAAGACTTTGAGGCAAATAATAGAAAAATCTCATTTCTAGGCCAGCAGACCCAGGCTGTTGCAGGAGAAAACAGTTTAATGGCAGAAAGGCAGCAAGCTGTCAGACGGAAAAATTATCCTGTCAGTAGACCCCCTCTCCCAAGTGAGGACTCTGTACCCACTTGCATTGGAGATATTCCCTCTGGGACTGCTGTAGGGAATTTCTCCCCATGGATGGGAAGAAGCAAGTTAAAATGGAAGATACTTTGCTTGCCAAGCATATTGATAATTGGGTTTGTGATGCCAGCTGGATGCAACAGTGCAAGATCTTGTAGACCTCTGCAGAGGCTTGTAGGGAGTAGCTGAATGGTGGTTTGCCTTTTCTCGTGGCTGTCTTTGCCGAAATGCTCCCAGTGCCAAGTGGCAATGCAGAAAAATTGAAAATCAGTCTCAGGTTGTGTTTTAGGAAATGAGGAAAAGAAACAATGCAGAGGTCACACTCATCATAAGCTTTTGAAAATCTGGGTTCTACATTTAGAAATGTTAGAAAGTGGTGTTCAAAATAGAAAAAGTCTGGGAGATTAATAAAGAACCGTGAGAAAGCAAAGAGGTATAGCATCTGAAAAGGCATGTCATCTGGGGTGAAGGCATGAAAAAATCTACATCTTTGTATGAGTGGTAGTGTAAAGACTGATAACCCAGGAGAGAAACAGCAATGATCAGTCTGAAGCAAAGTTCTATTTAAACAAGGTGCATGTCTGTACATACATACAAACACACACACACACACAGAGGTAACTGTATAAAGGGGTATGTGCTTCCACTGCAAGCTGAAATCAGGGAATGGGTATGTTTCCTTTTAAATTTGGAAGTTGACGTAGCAGACACCTCAGAACTGGAAAGGAAAAACTGATAATCATTGGGATATTGTGTCACCTAGGAAAAATGATTACCAAAAAAAAAAAAAAAATGTGGCGTCCAGCTCTAACAGTAGTGCTATATGGTAAATAAGACATGCAGTCAAATCAGATAAATGTTGATCTCCAGGAAACAGTGTTCCCAGCATGTTGGTACACATGGGGTTTAGAGGTTGCTGTGATGAGCATCCTGCTGCGAGGGCTGCTCTCAGGTGGGTGCTGTGCTGGGCAGAGCCAGTCATGCCCCAGGCATTCCAGGGCCATGGTGCAGCGCCCCGGTGCTGAGGTCTGATGGGCCACAGCCCGATGCCTCAGGGCTCACAGGACACTCATGCTCATTAATGGAGCCAGCCTGTCCCCCAGCTGGGGGAGCAGTGGTAGGAAGCCACTGATTTGGGTATTTGGGACCCGTTGGGCTGGCTGGTGGTGCGGTGCTCAGAAATACAATTTGGGCATCTTCCTCAGGTTGAAACAGGAGTTTCAAACTCTGCTTGGGCACAGAAGAGATGAGGACAGGGGACCAAAGTTACCACCTCAGTGCTGAGGAGGCTGCAGTGGGAGGCAGAAGAACTCAGGCTCCACTGACTTCCTTGCTGCAAGCTACAATGAATGCAAATCAGTCATCTCTCAATGAAAATTTTAAGAACAACTTAAAAAAAACCAGATACATGATCCATTATTAAAATAAACCCATGAAAAATTAAAGTATGTTGTGACGAAAACTTTCAAAATGTGTTCTCTTATTTTGTGCAGCCTACATCATGAAGCTAAAAATGATACTTACATTTCAGTGTTACTATGGTTACTGATACTATTCCTCTGAGTCTTCAGAGGAAATGAATTGATTGTGTTAAGGAGGAGGCTGTGTACAGGAGATAACCTTAGACCTTCATGATGGTTTCATTTATATTGTTCTGATTTCAAGCTTTCATGGCCTAATCTGTACCTAGGTGAAGTAGCTGTAGTTTCGTTTTTCTGTCTTTGTACAGACAAGTTTAAACTCTAACAGACAAAGTTGAAAGTTTGGTCCTGAACTCCCAATACACAGAATCTGTTGTTCATTTTCTATGGGTTCCCAAAGCACTCCATGAGCTAGCTGCATTGTTGAATGTCCTGGTAGACTTTCTTATTTGGTGAATGTCATATATTTAAGAATGCAGAAGGTATTTTTTGTAGTAAGGATGATCTTACAGCCAAAAATATTTGTTCTTTGAAGTTGTTTTCTGTCTCCTTTCTCCCAGCCCCACACTGACTCCGTGTGCTATTTGCTGTGACCACAGCACTGCGGGGTAGCTCAGGCTGGGAGGGACCTCAGGAGGCTTCTGCTCCAGCCTCCTGCTCACAGCACGGTCAGCTCTGAAGTCAGACAAAGCTGCTCAGGGCTTCATCCAGTTGCAGATTGAAAACCTCTGAGGATGAAGTGTTTGTTCCCACCCCAAAACACCTTTGACTTCAGTGTACAGAAGAGACAAAAAGGCAGAAGAGGAGCCAAGTCGCAGGAGGGGAGTAGGGCCATATGGAGAGCTGGTGACAAAGCCAGGAGCAAAGGCCTGAGCTCTGGTACTCAAGTCAAGTCAATAGAAGTCAACAAATTGTTCCATAAACACTGATTTTATGTATTTTCCAATTTCTTCAGAAGCAACACAGCTGTGCAGCCCTTCACTGCAGGCAGGCCTCGGCCTCTCCCTCGGGTGCTGTCTACTAGTGGCACGTGCAGCCACGTGACAGTTAAGAAGACCATCTCACAGCTTTGAGGCCGAGAACCCTCAGGCACATTTAGCTTGTGCCTGTGCTGGGAGAGGCTGAATTCATTAAAGCAGACATGGTTCTGCATTAATCTTCCTGCCTGGTTGTGCTGGATGGCAGGGCTTGTGGCTGTTGGCACATGATGGTGGAGCAATGCCCCCGGGGAAGAAAGATAAGAGATGCTACTGCTTGGCCATAATGCCTTTCAGTGATGAACTGCAAGTGGTTTGAGGTGAGTGTGTGGATGACTTAAGGTAAGAAGACATGCAGAACTAGCCTTCTTGTCAGTATGTTTGTGGTGTAATCATGCTGTGCTGACGACACTCATCTTAAGCTGACGTTAGTTATATTTGGAGCCTACTTATAGCAGTTTAAAGCTAATGCACATCTTGTCCTACAGTCTCACTAATGAGACCATTTGTTTCTCAGCTGGAGAAAATGAAAGCATATGGAGTGATTTAAGACTAACACAATACTGTAGGGACAGCTTAACTTCGTCTAAACCTAGTTTAGATTAAATCAAATGGGTGGTGGTTTGAAATCACACACACCATGCCACAATGCTTGTGTTGTTTCCATTAACTCTGTCTGGAAATCACTCCAGCTAGATCAGGGCATCCCCTGGTGTGATATAATGAGGTCTCTCCTCAGATGAGTTACACTGACATAAAGAAGCTATACAGGAACGGTCAATGCAGCATTAAACTGTCTGTAAACAAGCCTTAAGGCACAGCTGATTAAGATGGCCTGCTCAGGGATTTGCACTGGTTTAAGGAATTTGGTTTGTTAATTGAATTCCATTAAACTACAGAAAGTTTTGGTTTTAGACAAAGCCTCGGGCCCTGATTTTCTGTTTGGACCTGTCAGTAGCACTGGCTGAACTGCTTCTGGTGAACACTCCATTTGCAACAGCTCAGTGTTGGTCATCGCCAGACTGTTTGACTCAATTTGCCAAATTGTTTCCCTGAAAAGCAATTCCAGGAGCTGATGATGAGGTGGTCTCCTATTTGTGATCTCTGAGCTCACTAGCTACAGCACAACTCAGGGTAAAACCCAAGTTCCCTGTGAGTCATCTGTCTAAGGGGATGTGAACTGATAACTCTTTGGCTGAACAAAAAAGTATTCTTCCTCTGCTTTGAGAGCCATGTGCCCTGGGCTCACCACAGTAACACCATTTCTTGTGGGGTTTTTTTCACTCAACAGCTTGGAGTATCCTGGTACTGGCTGCTCCAAGACAAAGGAAAATTAGCGGGCAAGAGTGGGAAAGCAAGAGGAACATATTGGCTGAGGTCTGGAAACAGATTTGTCAGTGCCCCTTCTGGAGACCGTGTTGGTTAGGTGGCTGTGCCTTGTCTGAGCGAAGACCATGGGCTATGCTGGCTCCTCCTTAGACATGAGGTGACACCGTAATCTGGACTGAAAGCCATAAAAAGGGGTTTTCTCTAGAAACTAATGTGAAGATCTGGTATGGAGGGAAACCTGCGTGCTCTAACTTGTTGGGTCACCGTGCTCCCAATGCTGTTTGCTTGTGCCATGTTTAAAAAAAAACAACAACAAAAACCCCTAAACAAAAACCTAGGAGCTTTGGACAACAGGGTAAATCACTGTGACTGGGACGGGTATGTGGCACAGAGCACAGCAGTTATTTCTGTGAATTGCATACTTATATAAATGCCAGAAAGGACCTTTACACGATGTAAAAGCAAACAAATCTAACGCAACTTAAGCTTTGTCTGAATGGTCCATATTTTCCTAGAGTGCCAAATATGAGCAAAAAGAAATAACCCAATGAGTAAACTGTGTACTGGCCTCCTAAGTCCTGCCCTGGGAGGTTTCACTGGCAGTGATGATGGAGCATCTTCTGAGGGTGTCAAAATTATCTGTCTCATGGGAGTAGCAGTTTGGGTGACTACCCTTCCATTTTCCTCCTCGGGTGTGCTCTCTGCTTAAGTGACACCTTCCCAGGGCAGCACATGTCCTGCGACACCTAGTGGTGATGGCACAGCTGCTTGCTGTCGAGAAAGAGATGTGATGCATCCCAGGCGACACAGCCCCTCTGAGCAGGCTGGCTCAGGGAGCAGGGAGCAGAGGGCTTCATCTGGGGAAAGGCTGTGTTACCCCTTGGCGTGGCATGCTTGTTTGGTGCAAAGTGGGAAATACCTGGCATGACATGGTTGATAACTATGTTTCAGGTGCTTGCAGGTCTGAGGTGCTGCCAGGATGATGTGAAACCCTTTCCCTGCCCTGGGTACAGACCCTGTGTGAGGAGGAAGAGCCCTTCATTTCACCTCTTGAGGGAGAGATGGTGTAAGATGCTAGGAGGTGCGTAGTGGATGGACAGGTGGACAGATTGGGTGTCACCTCCTCACACCGCTGGTGCTGGCTTCCCCTGGGTCAAGGGCTGGAATGCACACAGGGCTGAGCTCCGCACCCTCAATGGGATTTGTGCTCTGCTGGCTTTGGGGCAGGGTGTATGTTTGGCCAAGGTGTGTGGGTGCAGCTGGGTGAGAAAATACATCAGCACTTCCTCAGAAATTTTGCAGTCTGTGGGTTGGGTTTGTTTTTTTTTGTTTGTTTGTTTGGGTTTTTTTGTGTGTGTCTGTTTGGCACCCTGTAAGAACACGTGCACCTGGCTGCACCCACATGCTGCTGCTGCTGGGGGCACCCCAGGGTCCCTGGGCCTGCTGGGGTGGCACGAGGGGTATTTCTGCAGCACTGCCTGCAGCTGAGTATGTGTCACGGGTGGGTGGGTGTTCGGGGTGGGCATCTCCGGGCAAAGGGCCGGCAAGGTGGGTCCCCCTGCGGCCTCGGGCGCCGTTCCCGCTGCTCAGCGGGGGGTCCCCTGTGCACATGCAGGGCACCTCGCAGGAAAAGCAGATTTGGCATCTGACAGGGTGGGATTTTCAGCGTTTAGGACGGCGCCGCCTAGCGGGCTGCCTGAGTATTGCGGGCTGCCGGAGGAGCTCCCGTGCCGGCGCAGCGTTTCTACCAGCTGGTGGTGGAGGGCAGACAGCGCTGCAGCACCGCCCGCACCCGCCGCCGGCCTCGGGGTGCTGGAGTCTGGCCCAAGGGTGCTGGAGTCCGGCCCCGGGATGCTGGGGTCCGGCCCAGAGGTGCTGAGAGCCAGCCCGAGGGTGCTGGGGTCCGGCCTCGGGGTGCTGGGGTCAGGGTCCGGGGTGCTGGGATACGACCCCGGGGGTGCTGGGGTCCGGCCCGGGGGTGCTGAGAGCCAGCCCGAGGATGCTGGGGTCCAGCTACAGGATGCTGCTGTCTGGTCCCAGGAGTGCTGGGAGCCAGCCTGGGAGTGCCGAATTCCAGCCCTGGGGTGCTGGGGTCCAGCCCCGAGGATGCTGTTGTCCAGCCCAGGGGTTTTGTGGCCTCAAACCTAGCTAACGGCCTCAGCACAAGCACTGCTCCCCAGCCTGCTGCAAGGCTCACTGCTCCTTGTATCCCATATCCTCAGGGAGATTTTACTCCATCATTCAAACTGGAATAGGGCAATACTGACAATTCTCTCCAGTTATGCCCCCTTTTCTTTTCTTTTCTTTTCTTTTCTTTTCTTTCCTTTTCTTTCCTTTTCTTTCCTTTTCTTTTCTTTTCTTTTCTTTTCTTTTCTTTTCTTTTCTTTTCTTTTCTTTTCTTTTCTTTTCTTT
>JAVJGJ010000014.1:18393473-18409173 GCA_035590215.1 Microhierax caerulescens | reverse complement strand
TTGTGGTGTCACCGTGTGTCCTTTCCTGGCTCTGCTCTACCCATGTCTCATGGCTCCTCCTGACAAATGTGTGACACTTGCAGCAGCCCGAGCTGCAGCTGCGCAGCCAGGAGGGCTGTGTCAGAGCTGGGCTTTGGGGCCTTGGGCTCAGGCCATTGACCCCAAGGGGATAAGAAGGCGATGACTGGGACTGCAGACAGAGGTTTACATCCCCAGCTACTGCTGGAGACAGTTTCATCTGTGTATATAGGCTGGTACATAACTTTTGTAGCTGCAAATCAAGCCCATCTGTATGATTTACTTTCTCCTCCTACTGTTTCCCTTTATTAAGTTAAATCAATCATCCCACTGCTCTGTGATTTATCACTTTTTGTTTTTCTGTGAATGTGTCACAAAGCAAAAAATTGGAAGTTTTGATGCATTGGTAAAACCAAGCTTGTCTGCCTAGGGTGAGATCGGAAAAATTTAGTTTCCTCTTGAGTGGATTCTGACAGATGATATAAATTTCTATCCTTCCCTCTTCTTCCTCCTCAACCCACACCTGGCTGCAAAGAAAGGCCTTGAAATAGGTGGTGGCCAAGGCTCAGCTGTTTCCCAGTCTGTCAGTTTGTCCTGGCACACCTTGACCTGCACCCTGCAATACTTGCAGCACTTCAGGGATCTGTGGCAGCTCTGCATAAAGCCATGGATGGATGGATGGATGGATGGACGGATGGATGGATGAAGGTGAAGAACTCAGCCCCATCCCAGGTTGCCCTGATGGCCTCCAACAGCTGAGTTTGGCTTGCACTGGCCATGGCCAACGAAGCATTCAATGACTCCAAGGATGGAGATGCCATCAGCTTGCTGTCTGGGCAACATTATGTGGTATGGTCAGTCTTTGTCTTCACCAAGGTTCATCCAAGGAAATTCTGGCCGATGTGGGAGACCTTGTGCTGGAAGGGAATGGAAAAGAGTTTCCTATTCAAGCGGAGGGCGAAATGGCTGGCCAAATACCAAAGCCACAGTCTGGGGAGCACTTCAGTCCAAATGCTGGCTTCCCCACCACCCCCTGTGCTCTCCACTCCAAACCTTTTGTGTTGAAGAAAAAGGCAGAGGGTCAGGTATGGCTCTACCATGGCCTTTTTCAGAAATGGAGACATCATCTCTCCCCGTCTCTCCCCATCACATCTCTGTGATGAGCAGCTCCCATCACCCCTGTTTGCTCCGCGCTGCCACAGGATATCTGTGGCCATAGGCCCTTAGAAATCCATGTGAAGGGTTTACACCTCCTTAGACCTATTAAAAGCCCTTTTTGTTTTGCTGAGAGAAGGTCCACTGTGTGTCTCAATCACTTCTCCTTGTCTTCTGTTCTTCCCAAGGGTGGAAAAGCAGCTACTCTCTAAGACCAACTTTTGTCCTTTCAATTGGAGGCTTGTGAGGTAGTGGGCTGAGATGGTAATGATGTTTATTAATTAAGCAAAACACACATCTACAAATCTTTTAATACCTTAACTACCTTATAAATGCACTACTTTTTAGTAGCATAATTCACAATTGTGTCACTGCAAGTAATACAGAGTGATTAACCTATTGCTTATTATTAGTATTAGTACTGATACATAATTATATTACTCTCAAGAAATCTTATAAATCAAGCACTTTTTAACCTGCAAGTCTATTGACTTTCTGCCTGCACTTGGGTAACAAGTCTATCCTTCCTTATAAGCTTATGAATCTTTACTGCACCCTCTCACACCAAGTCTTGTGGACCAACCTGGTGGAGAGACCAGCATGTTCTCCAAGGGGGGGGTTCCCTCCAGCATCTCTGGTGGTGTTGGGTCCACAGCTCAGCCTCAGCATCTGCACTCCTTCCATCAGAAGCTTTTCACCCTTCTTTATTCTCTACCCAATCTTAAACCTCATTGCCCACTTTTTTTTCCTTTTGCCCTTTTCCTGAATCCACATTTTTGTCTCCCTTGTACCTCTTTTTTGCCCTTCCGACTCCTCCCAAATAAACAGTCTAAGCTTAATCAGTCGTTAGTCTCAACTCTGCTACATTCATACCCAAATCCAGGGTTTCTGACACTGTCACTTGGCCATTTTAGGCCTACTATGGTATTACTGATACAATTCTTTAGATGAATTACGTGTACAATACTCCCTTCTGATGGTGTGGTCCACACTGGTAGCATTTGATTTACATTTTATGATTTTTTTTGGGGGGGGCACAATTACTGCATTTTAGCCTTACCTACCTATGTTGATTATGCAAAATCTGTTTCTCATCTCAGGTGCACAGCCTGCATACCACAACAACGAAATTTGTGCATTTTGTTCTTACATCCTATCTCTGTACTGGAACAGTTTTCAACATGCTTCCAGTTCCTATCAGAGGTCTGGGCCAGTTTTGGAGCCTGGAGCAGGGCCCCTGGCTCTCAACCCCCAGACTTAGAGCAGACCCCACATCCAAGTCTCTACAGAGCTACTCCAAGAAGACATCACTGTGGGAGAGCCCAGCTTGTTTATTTCCACAGAGGCCTGGCTCATATCCCTGTGTCATCCTCCTCTGGCTTCACAGAAGGAGATGAGCCAGTTGTTCTACATTTTGCTGCTCAACCGCTAAGTTGCAGAGGGGAGAAGGGGAAGCCCAGGTTTTGCTTTGCACCAGCAGAAGAAGGACATGTCCTTTCCTTTCTTCATGGGCTTATAGCACCTAAACCTGTCTGAGCTTTACAACTTGTGCTGTACGGCTGTGTGTTCTACCATGGCAATAGTTTTTGTGTGTGCACATGTGTATATATGTTTATACATGTGGATGTATGTGTGCATATATAAACATATGCATGCGTATATACATACACATCTATATTTTTGTGTGTATATATATATACACACATGCATATATAGTGACTAACACTAGTAAAAAGTAGTTACTATATGCAGAATAAAATATGTATGACCCTAGAATAAAAATGCAAAGAGGAGTACAGACATAGGGTAAGAACAGAGGCCTTGAAAATACAGGCACAAGATGTTATTCAAAGCCCCGGGACTATAAATTACCAACTCTCAATCATCACCAGAGGAATTCAGTCTTGGGAACTGGGATTAATTTTGGGGATATCAAAGAAAACAAAGACTTATTGGAAGCACAGCATGTACTACTAGGTCAGGATGACCTTAAGACCTGATGTGGGCCAGCTGAAAGGGTGACTTATAGTCTCTTTCAAAGTGAAGAGTCCCCAGATATGGGTATAAAATATGGGTCTTTACCGCAGCTGTGAAGTGCATAATTATTGTGGGTGTACCACTGCTGATCCGTTCTGCAGTGCTGCAGCTGCTGTAGGTTTCTTGCTTTTCCTTTTATTTCTAAGTGTATTTTGGCTTACGTTGCTTTTGCTGCCTTGAATATGCTATCAAAGCTATTAGGAAAAAGCACAAACACAGTACTAAACATTAAAATGAGTTTCCCTTCCCCTACTCCTTTCCAGTTGATTGGGTTGTTTTTTTTTTTGGTAACCTGCTCTGAAACTTAAATGCAATAAATTGGCAACAAACTGAATGGTTTGTGGGGAAATTTTTGTCAGGGAGAAGCAGGCATGGGGCTGTTCCACACAGGAGAATGAGCTGGGAGAAGAGGGTGACCCAAGCAGAGGCAGGACAGTGTCCCCACCAACCTGGCACAGTCCCACAGAACCTGGGCAGAGCCAGGTTCTATTGACAGCCCAGTGATCACCAAACAAGGTGAGGTGATGAGACAGGTCCAAGGTCAATGCAGGAAGACTAGGGAGCAAATCAGGATTGTCAGGGCTGGACACCAGTGCACTTACAACATAGCTCAGGAGGGGACAGAAGACCCAGGGCTGAGATTAAGTAGAGCTCCTGGACCACTGGGCAGTGGAAATCCTGCATGAGGACTGTCAGGACAATTATGGCACTCAGGGTGCTGAACACTGGGTTGGAGAAGCTGCAGGTGAGTAAATTCCTGGAGGACTGGCAAGAGTTAGGTTGGTCATTCCTGGATGTAAATAGGGCTATGAAGTTTGCTGGTCCTCACAGCTGCTTTCCAGACGGAAACAACATCCTTCAGTAGCAGGTTTGGACTTAAAGTGCCTGTCAGGTTTGCAATGGAGTCATCATCTTGCCTGTCTTCCAGGAACAATCTGAAAGTTTCCTTTAGCCTGTGGGTGAGACAGATCATAATTTTAAGTGTCTGAAAGACTGCTGGGTTTCCAAATGCCCTGACCTTGGCAGGCAATGCCAGCAGTCAATGCCATTCTGCACTGGTACACCTGAGATGGCCTTGCAGCTGGAACCCGGCCAGTGTTCTCTGGGATATCTCCAGTGGTATCAGACAACAATGTGGGCAACTGTTGGTCAGCATTGTCAACAGAACCCATGGGCTGTGGCCTCCTGAAAGGTGAGCTCTCTTGGCTTCACTGACTGCCTCTCCCATCTCAGATATAATGCAGCATGCCAAACCTATCTGTACTCATCTCCATATATGCCCAGCTCCCTCCTTCATGGGGTCTGTCATTCTGTCACTGTGGCATTAGGAAACCTTTCTCGTGCAAGAAACAGGGAAAGGGAGGTGGTGTGGCCATATACTCACATTAGGGTTTCTCGGTGGTCTTGTATAGGGGGCACCTTTTTTGTTCCCTTACATGATCCCTCTTTTTTTTTCTCCCCAGGACAACACACACTGAACTGTATGAACAAGAATGTAGCTAGCTGGTTAATTTTTCTCTTTTGCGAAATCCCATCTGGAGGATTGTGCCTGATACTGTGCTCCAAGTGCAAGAAAAACATTGATCTTTTAAGGTGAGTTCAGTGTAGCGCAACCAGTATGATCAGAGGTCTGGAGCACAGGACATATGAAGAGAAGGTAGAGAACTGGGTTATTCAGTCTTCAGCAGAGAAGGTAAAGGGAAACTCTAAATGCATCTTTAAGGATGTACTGGGAAGGCTGCAAGAAGATTAAGCCAGACTCTTCTTGAACTGCCCAGTGAAAAGACAGGAATTAACAAACACAACATGCAACAGTGGAAATCCTCACTAAATGCAAAAAAAAAAATAAAAAAAATAAAATTCTTTACATGGGTGGTGCAGCCCTGGGACAATGCAGAGGACACAACTGGACAAGTCCTTGAACCGTCTGCTGTAGCTTTGAAGTCAGACCTGCCTGGATCAAAAGAGTAGACTATAGACTTCCAGAGGGCACCCCCAACCTCAGTCTCCATAACCATACGATTTTTAGTGGTTCTTTTGCTTCCCTGTGACATGCCAGTTGAATTGAAGGTACTGGGTTTTTTGCTGTATTTTACTCCCACTTCTCTTTACTTGGGCATCACAAAAAAACCTGATGGTGCTCATCACAGCTGCAGTAACTCCTGCTTTTGGAAGGCATGGACCTTCGGCAAGTTTCAAGAGCCCACCTTAAAAAAGGACTTCAAGACACCTCTCATTTGGGTCTAAGGAGTTGGTATCTACCCCAGGAACAAACCAAGAAATATCTGCTCTTACCCCCACTGTGGATCAAAGCTATCCAGAGACACAACGATCATCTCATGGAGCTCAATGAGGAACAAGTCCAGGTTAACTGTCGAGAGTGCAGTAGTCAGAGCCTTCTCCATCTCTGCACTCAACTCCTCATGGTACTGCTCAGGAACCAGGCAGAAGGGATTCTGCAATGACAGACAACATCAGCAAGACGATGGCCAGGGACTCCCTGCAAAGACCATCTCGGGGCTACAACTGATGGAAGAGGTGTAACTGGGACCCTCTTCATTCCTGACTCTTATGCCAGGGACACCAGAGACCACAGCACCGGCTGCTGATGTGACCCATGCCAGAAAGCACCACTGTTTCTAGCACAGAATCTTGTGGACGACCTTTTTCCAAGGGTCTTATGTAATGTAAGTCACATAAGACTTAAGTAGATGAATATTGCTTGGCTCCTGCTGAATGGAAAGATATAAACCCCACAAATTATTCCTATTATTTTCCTACCCATTTCCAAAGTTTTCCACAGAAAATGAACTTTGTAAAAATTTTTCTCTCTTCCCCTAGCTCTTGTGGACAGTTCTGTGAACTGAGCTCTCTCTTTCACCTGATTCATCTGCACCAGCAGCACAGATCTCTTTGCTGACAATGTCTGCCACAGAGACAGGATGTGCTTCAGCTGAGTGTTCAGTACCACCTGGAGGAGGAGAAAACAGATGGACAATTAGTCAACCAGTTCCTGCTTGTCAGAAAGGCTCCATTGGCCATCTTCTGGGTTAGGTCACAAAAAAGTGTGTGACTTAAAAGGTGATGTCTTAATTCTTAGGGGAGGGTATGAAGGATGGAAACATTCATCCAATTTTTGATTCAGTACAAGCAAAGCGCCTTGCTTACCGGCATGTCTCTGAACTGTTCTACACCTGCATCCATCTTCAGCTCATTTTTTACATACTCAGACAACTGACGCTTTGGGTCCTCACCGGTCACGGCCAGGAACTCGGCAGCCACTTTTAAGGTGGCAAGTGTTTGGGAAATAGCATTCACTGATCGGGCTTCTTCCATGATCTGTTTCAGCTGGTTCACACTTAGAGATTCCTATCAGTAGGAGAAATATAGCCAGACTGTGACTCTGACACATGAAGTCTGGGTCCGACAAGTGTGTCTGTACAGCAAAGTGACGGTATAACCTTTGGTACCAGCTCTGCCCTCTTATCAAAGGAGAGTTAGGTACACCTGGGTGATGTCCAGTGTTTACGTGGGAAAGACACAGGCTGTACAAGGACATGGGTTCCCCAGCATAGCTGTAAGCAGGGACAATAACCTTGAAGCTGGCACTTGTGCTGATCCACCATGCCAGTGCATGGTGTGCTGTGGTCACCATATCCCCTTGGTTTGGACACATGTACAGGTGACTCCACCTGAGTTGCCTGAATTCCCTTTAGAGCCAGCAAAGAAAATTGGCTCCCTATGAGGCTCCAGCCATCTGTCTGGTTTGTACTCAGGTCTTTTTACACATCCTGCAGGTGCCATATTCTTTGTTGAGCTCTCTGTCCCTTGGGGTGGCTTATTAATAAGTATTACAAGGCAGAGGAAAGCCTGGATGGAAACAATTGTAAGCTCTTTTTGTACCTGTTCCAGCTGTTCTCTCACTTTCATTTTTGTGTGCTGCAGGGTCTTCATGCTGTTCAGTGCAAAGGATGGAGCGGTCTGGAAAGCAAATGAATGGCTATGAAGTATCACTTGGCACAGGCCAAACTGGAAACTTGTGACCATGCAGTAGGACACAGCTACCTGTGCCTTGGGCTGCAGGGCCAGTGGCAGTGATAGCCTAGTGTAGGAGGTATAGAGGAGGAGAAAGCAGGGAGGGGCTACCCAAGTGGAATATAGAGACACTGCTTGGGCATGCAAGGGTGAAGTTTGGAAAGACAAAGCCCATCTGGAGCTGAAATTGCTGAGGGATGTGAAGGCCACCAAGTAGGGTTTCTACATCACTATGTCATTAGCAAAAGGAAAACCAGATAAAAACTAGGTCCACTGCTCAACAAGGAACGGGACCTACTGACAAAGGGCATGGAAAAGGTATTCATTGAGATACTTGGCGCTTCCTTTGCCTCATTTTTTACTTCAAATGTCTGCTTTCAGCCCTCTGTGTTTAATGGCAAAGTTTAAAGGCATGTCACAAAAACCAAAGAGGAACAAATTAGGGACTACTGAGATAAGTTGCTGTTGTGGCAGCTAAGTCCGCACTCACTTCCCTGCTCTCCTTACCTTCAGTGGGATACAAAAAAGGAAAATAAAAATAAAAGTGAGAAACAAGTTATATAAAGGGAATCACTCACCACCTCCCATGGGTAGACTGATGAACCTCCCTAAAACCCCTTTGTCTCAATTTTATTGCCAAGCATGACTTTATATGTCATAGAATAATTCTTTGGTTAGTTTCGGTCACCTGCCTGGCTGTGGCCCCTCCCAACCTTTGGCACATCTCCTATCTATTCACTGAGGGGGAGCAGAATGAGAAATGGAGAAGGCCTTTGATGCTGTGCAAATACAGCTCAGCAATAGCTGAATCATTGATGTGTTATCAGCACTGTTTTGCTCACAAATCTAAAACACAGCACCATATGAGCTGCTATGATGAAAATTAACTCCGTCTCAGCCAGACCCAGCATAGCTGGGTATACACAGGCCCATGGAACCAGACAAATGCATCCAGTGGTGCTGAGGGAGCTGGCTCATGTTGTTAAGATACTTCAGCAATAATTGATATGACATTTCAGCAAGTTTGTGGATGATACCAAATTGAGGAAAGGAGCTGATATGCTGGAGGGCATGGCCACCATTTAGAGGGTTCTTAACATGCGGGAGAAATGGGCCAACAGGAACCTCATGAAGTCCAACAAAGACAAATGCAAAATCCTGCATCTGGGATGGAACAATCATATGCAACAGCACAGGCTGAGAGAAGACCAGCTCTGGAGCAGCTTTGCAGAAAAGACCTGTGTGTCCTGGTGGACAGGTTGAACAGGAGTCAGCAGTGTGCATTTATGGTGAAAAAAGCCATGTGCCCACCAGGCTATATTAGCAGGAGTGTAGCCAGCAGGACAAGATAAATGATTTTTCTGATCTATTCAGCATTTACAAGATTATGCTTGAGTACTTGAGTTTCAAATTTGTGATTCTTCAGTACAAAAGACTTTGAAAAATTGAAGTGAGTCCAGCAGAGACAAAAAAAGATGATTGAGGGGCTGCAGAACAAAATGCAGGCGATTGTTCACCCTGTAAAAGAGAACTCTATGGGGAGATGCTAGTTGCTTATCCACTACTAAAAGAGGGATCGCAGTGAAGACAATAAGGACAAGGGGCAGCCAGGGATCTCCTACTTAAGCATGCAGAAAACATTTTCATGGTGAGGGCATTAAAACATCAGAACAGAGGGGTAGAGAGGTGGTGAATCTCTATCTTTGGAGATTTCCAAAATCCACCTGTACAACACCCTGAGCAATCTGCTTTTGCTTTGAAGTTAGCTTTACTTGGAGAAAACAATTGGACCAGAAACATCCCGAGGTCTTTCCAGCCAAACTCTTTCAGTTTCTGTGTGACTGCATGTCAGTTTCTCTGCTTATCTTACTCTACTTCTGGACAAGGATGTAGACCTGAATCACTATGTGACAGCCATGTTATAAGGCCCTTGAATCCTTCCTTTTTTTTCCCACTTCCTTGTGGCCAGATTTTCACACTTCACACATCCAAACACCCAGTAGGCACTTCCTCTGACATAGGAAATAGCTGGGGCAACCAGTGGTCGTAGGAGAACCTCAGGCGAAGTTTACATAACTGCCTGAGAGTTATGGGAAGTTTTTTAAGGGGCTGAAAGGACTTAGGTACCTAAATACATTGCTGCCTCGCAAGCCTTAATTTTTTGAGGTACGTATCTCTGGCCCACCTTTTCAGATGGGAAAAACTATTTGCAGTTCTTGTCCCCTGAGAGCTTCCAGAGAAAAGCCAAAGGCTAATGTGGATAAGTGAAGATGAATAGCATGGAAGAAGGCTGGCTTCTCCAATACAGCTCAGAGACTCACATTAGACTCCAGCCCTATACTATGCCCAGGAACTCAGCTCTCTTGAGTCTTTTTAGACCGTATCTGACGACTCCTTGTTTGTAAGAAAATCCAGGCCAACCTCCCCTGCAGGCTTTGAATAGAAAAGCTCACATTGCCTTTCACAGCACCAAGGTTTGCTGAGCACAGAATGGTTTTTGATCACACAACTGTTAAAATCCATGGAATGCAGACAGATGCAGAGTGGTGGGCAAGCACCTTCATTTGTGTTTGCTCCAGCTCTGGAGAGGTGAGTACCAGGTGCTGGAAGCAAAATCCTACACCCTCTGCTGGCCTGGAGCACTGCAGTTTGGCTTGTGCTGAAAGGGCATCGTGCTAAGCTCACCTGAGCTTTGATGATAGGTTTCCCACTGATAAAACGTTGGATCACTTGCCGCTGCAATGCCTGGAAGTCAAAATGGGTTGTCTTGGTGCCATTTTCATCTATCACATATTGGGAGTTGGCCAGTGTTGCAATGATCAGATCATTCTCAGTTATCTTCAGCACCGAAGATGGTTTCACTTCTTCTGCAGAGATGATCCTGGGAGAGAAGAAGTTACCCTTTGCTGTTAAGGATAGCAGGTTGTTTCTTACCTCATGCCACTTTGCAGTCAGTGACACGTGCAGCTCTAGACAAGTCCTGATTTGCTCCAGAGAAATGGTTTGAAATGTACCGTTGCTTTCCCTTTGTGATCTGTGTAGCTGTGTCCACACAACTGTTCTGGAGCTGTATGAGGAGGCTTGTCACAAGGTGACCGACAGAAAGTGGAGTTGGGAGGAGTTTCAGGACAGGAGTGCTGGCATTGATGTCCTTTGGCAAGAGGTCCAGGGGGACTCTGACATCTGTAACAAAATGGAGGGTTTCTCTTCTGCTAGTGTGGTGTTAGGAAGAATTCTTCCCAGGGGAAAACTCTGGCTAGACTTTGTTAAAAGCTTTTTGAGGTTTTTTATATTAGGTTTTGTGGTTTTGGAAGGCTTTTAGATTTGTTTTCAGCTAGAGGGTCAAAATAAAGTGAGCTCAGCAACTGGCATGGATTCCAGCCTTGATCAATGGCTTAGAAAAGGGAAGTAACAATACCTGGGAAGTCAAAATACCTGAGCACAGTGGTTTCATTCTGATATTGCTCCAGACTTTCTGGATGGTCCCTATAGCTCGGCAAAAAGCTGAACGCTGGTCCTCTTCAGGCACAGAGTGGGAAGAAAAACAGCAGTGTCAATGCATGATCCCAAGAGAAAACAACTGAAAAAGGTTTAATCTCCTTGAAAGATATAGCTTATAGTGTACAGCTACTCAGTAAACTGTGTTAGGCTGCACCTTGGTTGCCATTCACAGCTGTGGCTCCAAGCTTAACCAGAGTTACTTTTTTTCTAGCTCATATTATACCATACCTGTCATCCAAAGGGTGCTGAATCCCAGTTCATGCACACCATGCTAATATACCTGCTTATAGTCTTAAAAACTTGTCTCATGTATGTAGCCCATTCATGGGTGAAACAACAGGACAAATCTACAAGTTTCTGAAGTCCTGCTGGCTTTACCTACTCTGAGGGTGGGGGGCAATCTGCCTAAGACACGTTCCAATGTTTCAGAGATCATGCCAGTACCTCAGAGTTCTCTAGCCTCTCCCTCAAACCCCAAAGATGGCCATAAAGATGGAGATGACTGACAGTCACACTGTGAGCTGCTGTCAGGCCTTACTATCTGTGAGCAGCCTGACCTGGGGACTCCACCTCATCCCTTCTGCATGGGCCCAGGAGATACATGTAGGCTCACAACAGTGCCTGAGTTGTAAGAAGTCATGTCTCCTGGTCTCATAACTTATTGACTGGACTTCTGGATGACTTCTGTACTAATTTCCTTGCCTTGTGCTATGATCACTGGGCTGTTGACAGAACCTGGTTCTGTCAATAGCCTGGCCTTGCCCTGATGCCATGGGACTGCACCCTGATTGCTGCCTGGTCTGTGCTGTGGTCACCCTTAGGTTCTGGCTCATCTTCCCTTGGAGCAATCTTGTGTTTGCTGGTCCCTCACAGCTTGCAACAGAAATCACAGGTCCTGCTATAACATCAGAGGAGAGCATGTGGGTGTTGAGGAGTAGTAGAGGCCAGTTTACTAGAATTAGAATATGTCCACGTCATACCTGAAAGTTCTAGAAACTGTTGTACTGAGTATGTTTCCCCAGCATGGCTGTTCTGGAAGAAGTGGATCAGAGCTTTCTGCAGACTGAAAATGTCAGGCAAGTGTTGAACATGCTGGATGTTTTGGAGCTGGAAGGGAAAATGCAACATGACTTTGCTATCCACACACTTATCTGAGGAACTAGGATTGTGTCTGGCATTGTGTGGCATTCAGGAGAAGGGCTCTGTACTGGGAAAACCAGGGAAATGAGTCACCTTAGTGCCCCACTGACACCAATAATGGTGAATCCACATGGTGCCTGTCTCTGCTTTGAAAAAGGAGGAATGTTTCTACAACACACCTTAGACATGAGCTCCAGAAGAACAGGATAGTGGTTTCTTTTGCCTTCTTGTTGTTCTTGCTGAAGGAGATGCATCAAGGTTTGGATGGACATCTTCTGTTCAAATCTCCACATGTAGGACAGGCCAATCAGTCCAAGGTTTGGCTGGTCTTCAAAAGGAGGAATCTCGCCGTAAGCTATTTGTAGGAGCAGGTTGGAGCTCTGAGGATCTCTTATCCTCTGCTGTTTGACAGAAGCAAGGCTCTGCTCCCAGGCCTGTGGAATTTGAAAGTTTATTAGGAGCTGCTTTTTGTTACAAAAGTGTTTGGGAGAACTTACAAGTCTTCTCATGAGGGAAGATAATGGCGGCTCTGAAGAAAGGGAAGACACGGCAAAAACTTCATGATGAAAAATGAAGCTTGGACAAGAACAAAATTGCCCAAGAAGAAACCAAAAGGGGATTTTCTTGCCCTCCAAGGCAAAGAGCCATTTATTTTTTTTTAAAGGGGATTTGCATCAACATATAAAAAGCATCTTGAAGAAGAGGTGATGAACCTGTTCATTGCATGTGGGACTGTCCTAGCTCATTGGATCACATCACGTCAGAGCCTGTGTGGGCTCTGCAGTTGATACCTAACAAAGTGATTGTATATGGAATCCCTGGAAACACAGTGACTAGTCCCTTGCATACCTGGAAGAATGGCTGAGTCAGTGTTTTAAAGCAGGTTTCCCACTCCCTTCGGTCTTCTTGTCTAAGCAAAATATTGAAGGCCATGTTTTGCCCTGTAGGAATTGCAAAGCAAAATAAGGACCCTCACCCAGTAGACACTGGAATCTGTGGAGAACAGCTACAGTCATGGGATGAAAGTCACCAGTTCCAGAGGCCATGTGAAAACCAATCTGAGGTAAGCCTGTTTGTACCCTCCCAATGCATGGAACGTACCTTTACCCATTGTACTGTTGCTCAAGTGCTGGAGAAACAGATGGATAGTCACTGTGGCATCCTCCTTGTTTCTGCTAAGTGCCACTGCCAGGCATTCAATATCTTTTTCAAGGTGGTCCCAGAAGAATTTTGCCACATCCTTTGGCTTCTCTGTCATGAGACTTAGAATTGCCTGGAAGACAGGATGGTTTTTTAATTTAGCTCTCAAGAAAGATTCCTCCCAGAGTAGGGAAGAAACTGTTCATCATGTGGAAGCTGCAGGCTTAGTGGAGTGGACAGGCAGACAGGAGGTAAGGGAAGGAAATGAAGCAAGGGCTGTCTCACCTGTTTATCTGTATAGATCCCCAGCAGCATGGAAGAATGCAGCAGAGCTCTTGCAAGACAGACGGAGGCAGGTGACAGGTCCCTCTCCAGTTCAATTCTCCGTATTGAAGGGCTTCCAAGAATGTATCCTTTCCCTGTTTTATCTTCCGTGCTGTGTTAAGGAAATGTAATTCAGTTTACACTCTCAGTGACTGGGCTCTTCTCATATAAGCTAACATTGACAGAGGCTTGGCCATCACTGGGCCAGAACAAATGTGAATGTGGCATGAGATGAGACTTTTGGATGAAAAGAACTGCTGCTGAAGAAATGCACTTTCTAGCTGTTTCATGCCACTCATGCTTTCTTTCCTTTCTGTTCCCCCCAGCAGGTATTTCCAAGATTTCTTCCTGCAATTGGATCCTGGGTCACAAAGACCTTGCTCTGCCTACCTACAGTGTTTCCCCTGTGCCCAGAGAATGGAAAGAGGGTCAAGTGGCCGCAGCTCTGTTCATCTCTTTTGGGCTCTAGAGTGGAGAGCACTAACTTACATTTCCTTCCTCACAAAACCTCTCTCAGGTTTGTGATTAATTCCTCCAACTTTGGCACCACATAGGCATTGTTTGACTTCCCCAGGATGCCCACACTGTAGGTAAAGAAATGACAGCAGGGTAAGATGTAGGGCAAAAAACAGCAGACAGAAGATCCTCAGCATTATAAAAAAACAAAAGACACTTACGTTGGTGATGATCCAGTATGATCCGCACTGACAAACTGTGTATGAAAAGGAATTAGAGTAATCAGTCAATTTTCTTCCAATTACCAAATCATTTGTGATATAAGCACAGCTAGAAATTCACTGGGAGGGCAACAGGCCAGGCTCATTGCAAGTAAGACCTTCTTCCCATCTACTGGGATCTGGTCTCACAACATGGTTCTCACAAGAATTTGCTATAAATGGGCCTGGAGTTGCTGCAGCCAAAAGGAGGTTGGTAAAGTACTCAGCAGAAGCACAGAGGTAGCTCTGAAGAAAGGCACCCTTCCCTCCATCCACTGTTCCTTTCCCTTCAACCCCTGGCCAGTCTATCTCATGGCACATTTATAGCAAGTTTCCTGTGTCTGACATCCATATACCTGGACAGAAGCAAAATTTCCCCAGCACTTACCCCAAGGTGTATCATATTGACCAATTTTCCAGTTTTTCTTATCAAAAAGCAGGTCTTCAGGCATGGTGGGAAGGTAGGACCCCTTAGAAAGAAAACACAGGTGTAAAGAAAAAGTTGAGAAATTATGTAACAATTTTCCTAGTTCACTTCTCATCTACTGGAGAAATAATTTCTTGAGGTAAAAAACATTAGGTACAAATGAGTACATGAAAGAGCTTGACAGAGACATAGACCAAGGGACATAGCATTATATCAGCTGGAGATACATTGGGGATGGCTGGGTTTACAAGAACAGCAACACCCAAGTTAGTGTCTTCATCACTTCTTTGGTATCTGCCTACCAAACTGAGGGTTCAGGGGGAAAAAGCATAACCTGATACCGTCTCCCGCAACATCCTTATAGGTAAATTCACGAAGTGTGGACTAGAGGGAACAGTGAGGTGGATTGAGAACTGGCTGAGTGGCAGAGCTCAGAGGGTTGTGATCAACAGCACGGGGTCTCGCTGCAGGCCTGTAGCCAGCGGTGTTCCCCAGGGGTCAGCGCTGGGTCCGGTCTTGTTCAACCTATACATCAACAACCTGGATGAAAGGACAGAGTGTGCCCTCAGCACGGCAGCTGACGATGCAGCACTGGGAGCAGTGGCTGAAGCACCAGGAGGCTGCGCTGCCATTCAGCGAGACCTGGACAGGCTGGAGAGCTGGGTGGAAAGGAACCTCATGGAGTTCAACAAAGGCAAGTGTAGGGTCCTGCACCTCAGGGGGAACAACCCCATGCACCAGGACAGGTGAGGGATTGACCTGCTAGAAGGCAACTCTGTGGAAAAGGACCAGGGAGTTCTGGTGGACAGCAAGCTACCCATGAATCAGCAGTGTGACCTTGTGGCCAAGAAGGCCAATGGGATCCTGGGGTACATCAGCAGAAGTGCGGGAGGGAGGTGATCCTCCCCTCTACTCTGCACTGGTGAGGCTACATCTGGAGTGCTGTGTCCAGTTCTGGGCTTGCCAGTTCAAGAAAGACAAGGAACTACTGGAGAGAGTCCAGCAGAGGGCTATGAAGATGACGAGGGGACTGGAGCATCTCTTTTGTGAGGAAAGACTGAGAGTGTGCTGGGCCTCTTTAGCCCAGAGAAGAGAAGACTGAGTGGGGATCTCATCAGTGTCTACAAATATCTTAATGGCAAGTGTCAAGAGGATGGAGCCAGACTCACATATCACACCCTACCCTGTCCCTCATCTTCTCCAAGCA
>JAVJGJ010000014.1:18378362-18393431 GCA_035590215.1 Microhierax caerulescens | reverse complement strand
TGAGGAAGAGCAGCTTCACCTTGAGTGTGACAAGTGAGCACTGAAACAGGCTGGCCAGAGGGGTTGTAAAGTCTCCTCTGGAGATTTTCAAACCCCGCCTGGACGTGATTCTGTGCAACCTGCCCTAGAAGAACTTGCTTATTTGGCAGGGGGATGGGACTAGATGATGTCCAGAGGTCCCTTCCAACTCTGACCGTTCTGTGATTCTGAAACCTGGACACTGCCATTGTCTTCACAGCCAAGAGATGTGCAATGCATATCTCAGTTGCTTTCTGCACTCCTCAAATAACGGGAATAATTTGTGCATCATTAGATGCAAAGTGGGGTGTAGTCTAGTAAAAAGTTTATTTTACCTGATGGCTGGCATATTCGTGATCTAGAAGGAAGACATTTGAGCTACAATATGAGTCATATAAGCTCAATCAACAGTTGATATTTGGTTGGCCTCCAGGCTCCCTTAGATTGAACCAGAGAGAGATGGGCATGTCCAGCAGGCTGCATCCCTTGCTTTCAGTACAGATAGTGATGAACAGTCTCAGTTTGCTCCTCGTGGACTGTCGGGAAGGGAGCAGAACTAGAAGGCTCCATATGCTGTTTGCAACAAACCAGAAAGCTGCAAACTGACCTAAACCAAATCTGGCTGTAAGCTGACAGATCTGGTTGTGTAAAAGCAGGGCCCAGCCCAGCAATGTTATCATGAAGGGAAGTATCTGTATTCCCACATCTTGACTTACCTTCACCACATGAGGCTTAAAGCAGATATTCCTGAAAAGTTGAGTGAGGGGACTTTGGGATAAGACCAGAGTAAATGCAGTGTGAAAGACCACCTCCATCAAGACATTGTTTTTGTGTCTGCACAGAGCATCCATGATCTTCTTCATCTTTTTTTCCAGAGTCTCTTCTGGGAGCATTGGTGTTTGGAGGATGTTTTCCATTTGTTTTATGACAGGCTAGAAAACAAATTGAAAAAAAAACCCAGATGGAATCTAAGGAGTCCCATAAGGCATCTCTTCATGTGGTACCCACTGGTAGGGTTAAAAAGTGGGGTTTTTTATATAAATGTGATGATCTGTGTCTCCAACTTGGGAAGAAATTCCTATATCTTTCTACAAACACCCCATAGAAATCTTCTGTGGGAGACACAATGGATACTCACCACCAGTCTCTGGACTTCCTGGGGATCTTTGTTAGTTATTTGACTTTTTGCTCTGTCCAGCACTGATAACATCAGTGTTATATTTGACCAGGTACTCATATGCTGTGAAACACAGATGTAAGTTACATTATTATAATGAAGATACCACCAGCATGTAGAAGGTTATCTCAAGCCCACTGAAGCATTCAGATGGACCCCTCACAAATGATCATGCTATTTTTATGTTATGAATATTACAAACTGGTTTTGCATCTTTTAAAATTTGTATTTGTATTATGGGAGCAAGCTCGAGGTGCTGCAGAGATATGGGGTCTGAAATCTGTTCTGTCTGAATTTTACTGTGCAATTGTTCCATTTCTGCAGTCTTTCAAATACACAAATAGGTCCCTCCAGGGGAATAGTCACATGCTAAGCAGGTATGAAGGAAGAATGAATTGTCCTCTAGAGGAGGTTTTATCTCTCCTTAGATTGGAAGGAAGACCCTAAGAAGATATTTTTCATTACTTGTACTGAATGAAACTGATTTTTCATTACTTAATGAAAAATTACTTGAGTGTTTCCTATCTCACTGGCTCTGATAAGGTATACAGGCTACAACACAAGATACATTTCATCAGGCAGGGTTCAAGTTAGCCAGCTGTACACTCTCAGAGCTGGCTGCAAAGAAAAGCCTGGGTGCATCTGCATGCCTGGATCACACTACTTCAGTGACCTGCAGATGGGCTTTCAGAAGACACTCACCTGTGAAATTTCAACCCCTCTGGGTAAAATCCATTTTTCTGCCTGAAGAATCTCCTGCATTGGCATGAAGCCATAGTTGTTATGGAGATTTTTAATGAGGAATATTTGAGGCCATGGCGTCTGTGCATTTACCACCAGCTTCTTCATTGCATTCACCAGGTCTTGCTCCTCTTGCTTGTTCCCTCCAGGAGACATTACATTTGGATCTGAAGGTACCAGTGAGATTTCCTATTAAGCTCACTCCCATGCAGCTGTATATCATAAAACCTTTTTGCAAACACATTACCTGCTTAGGTTGCAACAACATTTTTTCCCCAAGAGTAGAAATATGGACTGCAACCATAGTATCCTGGGCTTCTCAATAACTACATCATGCAGGGAAGTAGAATACTGGGCAGAGAATATGAGGACTGAATGGCCCACTGTTCTCCCATTTTTGGTGCTTATAGGACCTTGGTCAGGTAATCTTCTCTAGCACCTATCTTAGGTCAGAGAGGAAAGCTCTCAAGGCTGTCCGGAAGATAGAAAGCAATCTCATGGATCTATTAAAGGTAGCTGAGAAAAGTGGCAATCCTCCAGCCTATTTTACATCTTGGCCTTATAAAGGGTCTCCTCTTACCTCCGTTGGTTATATGGGTTGAGGTAAGATTGTGCCAGTCTCTTCACTCAGACTTGAACACTCTTCAAAGCTGACAAAGATCTAAGGAAGTGACTCAACAGAGTTTAAAGTGCAATACAGTCACTTCTAAACCAATAATTTTCGTGTTCAGTGTGAACTCCATTGATTCTGCATGTCATTCTCAACAGACTAATGGAAGAAGGGAGTCTTAGCACATGCACCTACCTGTAGCCACTTAAACGATTATCTTGATACACTGCTGCACACCACCCCTTAAGTCTGGTGAACTACTTATTCAGGGGAAATGACAATGTTCAGATAAATTTCTTTTAAGGCTGACCAAAACCTTTCAATACTGTTGTTTCAATGTTTCAATACTGAGAAAATAATCCAGTAAAAAGAAAATGGTTTCAGAGGGAATCAACAAGTTCTAGGTAATATATATGTTTTGGGTGTAACATACACATCTTTGAATGCAATCTATTTATATAAAAAATGGAGCTAGTTTAACCCTATTCAGTTCAATATTGCCAAAAAAATAGTTTTATAGTGTCAGACTAAGAGGGTCAAAGAATTATCTAGATCTAAAAGAAATAAATTAGGCCTTCCAAACCTGAATCACTTCTTGAAAAACCATCTGTTAAACCCCTTAAATTGAGACAAAACTTTACTTTTTTGTTTTTTTACTTTTTTTTTCTTCCCCCAGAAGGAACCTCCTATTACTAGTGAATGTTTGGCTTGTTCTAAACCTGCTTATAAGAAAACACAAATCTCATGCTCTCTGTGGCTAGCAGAAGGACTCACCGCAGAGCACCTGTCTGCCAAGCACAGTGGCCACATGGCTGATGGAGAACCGGAGACGGGCTATGAACTGGAGGGTGTCAATTTTTGAGACCCTGCATGAGCAGAAAGTGGAAAGGTCTGCAGTGGAGAGGCACCTTTCAGCAAGCTGTCTGGCATCATCTTGGGAGGAAGGATACATACAATCCTGTTCAATGGAAAGAGAGAGGGAAACTTAAGAGTCCAAAGCTGCCATAGGTTCCGAATAATCCCTTCTTCTTTCCCAAGCCTTTTCACCAGATGCAGACTTATTTCTGCTGTGATGTACCCTGTGAATCTCAAGTCCCTATCAATGCCCTGCTTTACAGGTGGAGTAGTTTTCATCACCTGTGAGGGTAACCCCAACTCTGCTTCCCTGGCAGGAGAGGACTGCCTCCTTCCTTGCTTCATTTGGTGGAGAATCATATGTTGAACAGGTGTGCTCCAGTTCAAATTGGAGAAGAGACCAGGGACAGTTCTGCTCAGAGTGTCACTTATGCTGCAGGGAGGCTCTTGTGGCTTACAAATCAGGCCAGGACATCCCTGGACTTCAGGAGCCACAGCTCCAAAATTCTGACTGTACATTGGACCTTATTAACTCAGACCTGGATTCCTCCAGACTACACTTAGGCACACAACCAAGGTGGGTCAGCAGCCTGTTCCAGACAGTCTGAGGAGCCAGTGGGGGGAAAGACAGAGGAAAAGTATGATCTGCAAAGGGCAGGACAGGGAGTAAGTGTTAATTTGAGAATGGATTCCAGGAACAACTCAAAGATATTTGCACTTACCTCCAGACAATGCACCACCATGAAGTAGAAATGGTTCCAGTTCATTTTGTTGAAGGTTATCTTTTTCTCCATCTCAGAAAGGTATTTTTCCAGGTGAACCTTTATGTTGTTGAACCTATGACAAAAGAAAGGCAGCGTGTGAGCATCTGTGTAGCCTGTGTGGCTCAGTGGTCATGCCAGGAGCCAGCTCATGCTAACCCATGTCGCAGGAGCAGTTTCAAGAGGGAGGACTTGATTGCTGGACTGGTGTCAATGCACTCTTCAAAGGGTGACAGCTCACTTTTTGACTTGCACACTAAAAATGAAGGATGACATTAATTATTTTTCTTCAGTACAAGATCAGGCTGGGGTGCCAGTGAAGTCAGGCTCTTACCCCTTTTTACTGCCTGGTGCTCAGGGCTGGGTGGCTTGCAGGCCACAAACTGAATCAGTTGAGTAATGACTTCTGGGGACGGTATGCCTCTGTCTCCCAAGATAGAAGTGGTGACAAACTCCACAAAGAAGGAGTTACATTTCCTCCGGAATTTGTTGTGACATTCAACAGCTTCCCTGTAGGGAAGAAAAAAATCAAGATCTACCATGAAACCCCAACAAAACAAAGAAACAACTTGTCTTTTCAGATTCTGTGTATGTGACCAGAAGATCAGGTACACCTAGATTGTGGAGAAGAAATATTTTTTTTTTTTTAATAGAGAGGGGAATTAGCCCCCAGAAAACCCACTAACAGCATTTTTCCTTGAATACTGAGGACAAACTTTCTTCTTTATACTCTACCTTTCTCCTACTTCTACTCAAGATAGCTATAGAACAAAGGCAAATGAATTCTCATGTAGTATGTATGCCTGGATAGACCACCTGTTGAGATGGAGGCAATGGGGCTGGAACTGACCCCAGATCTCTTCATGTGAATTCTTTCATCACCAAGGGCTTGCTACACGTGGTAAATACTGAGTTTTCCATGGAGCTCATGTGTTAATGATGTTTGTGTAGCCTGTTTTCTGGTAACTATTTCCGTATTTTATACAAAATGTAGAGACCAAAACAACAAAACTAGTTGTTTTACAGGTTACAGGATACCTTGTGGCCACTGTAGCAGTGGGTGTGTAGTCTTCTGGGAAGTTAGCCTTGCAGATCTTACAGTGCTTGCTGCTCCACTCACGTATGCACTGCGAGCAGAAAATGTGTCCACAGGGCAGCTCTGCTGGGTCAGTGATCTCCAGTAGACAGCTCTTGCAGTCCTTCACACCCTTCCTGAAAGATGCCACCAAAGGAAGATACAACTCAGGGATGATTTTACACTGGTGCCAGACCTGAGAGCGGGCATGAGATTCTCAGGCCCACTCTATTTGCCATGGGCATCAAAACTGAATTGCAACTTTAAACTAGCCTTACTGGTGAGCACAGAATAGGGACAATATCTAATAGTTCAGTAAGGGGATGGCTCCACCAAGGACCATCCCACCTAAGAGATGTGGCCTGACATACTAAGGCTTGGTTGGGTGAGGGGGATGGGCCTTATTCACAGTCTAACTAGTGAGTACCTATGTCAATTATGCTGTGTTCAATTCCAGGGTTGTCTCTGACACCAGCCAGGCATGACACCGCATGGAAAAGGCTTTGCTCCATGGTTGCCTGAGGTTGGGCATTGCATGCCTTGGCATTAGGAGTCTCCAGGGGGAATCCCTTGGCCTGAGGAGAATAATCTCCATTGGCTAGTGACAATCTTACCCCAGCCCTTACAAAAAATGTTTTTTTTGTCCCCAGAACAGCTTGCTTTTTTTTTTTTTTTTTTCTTGGACTTACACAAGGTACACAATGTCAGCATTTTCATTGCATTTCTTGAGCACTTTTATCACCAACTTCAAAGTTTCTGCTGGCTCAAAATTTTGTGTTTCAGTCAGGCGCTGTAGGAAAGAAAGGATGGTAAAAGCTCAATGAAAATATCTTCCTGGCATATGAAAAAGGACCAATATGTAATGTCAGCACCACAAAATTACTTAATAAATCACCAAAATCAAACAGGCCTACAAAGTATCTTTCCTCATGTAATGCCAAGGATAATTGGCCTGAAATATGTCTTAAGCTTTCAAGGAAACCTTCCTTTACAAAAAAATCTGATTTTGGGGGGGCTTTCATGATGATTCTGAAATCTCAGTGTTTTTTGCACTGAGTGGTGCTTCCACCCTCTTTCCATCCTCTTCCTATTTCTATGCCCTCCCTCAGGCTGGAATCAGAGGAATTCCTGGAAGATAAAGCTCCTTTCAAACTCTGCTTGTCTCCAAGACTATAAATTGTCCAGGCAAGCACTACACTGAGCACATACGTTCCAGATGAAGATGAAATGCTTCACAAGAAGTCTCAGAAGCTTCTCATCTATTTCTGTCTCATTGTGCAGCATGTGGTCAAAGAACATGTAGACAATGTTGGTGCAGGTCCACTGGTGTCTGGAAAACACACACACACAAATGCCAAAGCTTCAAGACTTGCCAGAGAAAACCACAGGTGAGCTCCTCTACTGTTGGTTAATGGTATAATTTTCAGCAGGAGGCTGGCCTACAGACCTCTGAGGTCCCTTCCAACCAATATTTCTATGACAGGTCTCAGGTACTGTGAGGTGATTTCAGGACACAAGAACTCCTGGGCTTGCTTTGGCAGACTAAACTAAGAAAAGAGAAAAAAATGGCATAGTCCTGTCTACCTCACTTGTTGGAGTTCCCCCAGACCAAACTCGTTGAATCATTACTGGGTTTTGTCTATGGAGATACCTACACTACTACAGCAAATGTCCTGGGCATGGAAAAGCACGAAGTCAGATGTTCAGGAAAACAGGTCTCACTGTCTAAGAATGCTGGGTGCATGGCCATGATTAAAATGTGTAGTTCTTAACACAGCTTTTTTGGAGTGATTTTGCCAATGCTTTTGTGATAATCAGACAAAGAATGAGCAAAGGATTAGAAATGAGCCAAGAGTTTCAGGGATCTTAAGGTTCTCAAACTAATTATTATGGCTTCCCAAGGAAAGGCTGGATTAAGCTCACAGTGCAAACAACTAGCTCATGGAAGAGGTGAGATAAGGCCCTATACATTTGCCTGAAATCTTTCAATTAATTGAAACACTGGATTAGGAACTCCAGGGAAAAAGGGTAGATTATGTGAAATCTTTCTCCACAGATTGCATTTTTAAGCTTCAAGCATTTTAGTTTTCAAACCTTCTGGTGAGAGCTGACAGAATCTTTAGCATACACACTGAGACAATTTGAAGGAAAAATGTTTTGCTTGTCTGAAAGAGAACCTTTTACTTGAAAGACGAAGATATGTCTGTTGAGGGTTGGACTTACAACACACTCCTCAGGAGTTCCCTTTTCTTCTGGTAAAGGTTAAGCTGGTAATTGTCAATACTGATCTGTTCCATCCAGGGCATAATGGACTTGACCCTTCTAAGCCATTCTGTACAGGCTTCAAATGACAGAAGATTACCTGTAGGCTGCACCTTCTTCAGGAGAATGTTCAAGGTGTCAAGAGCAACAAACTGAAATTACATTTAGAGAGAGAGAAAAAAAATCCAGCTTTTATAGCTGACCTGGTCCCATTGCACCTTACTGAAAAAAAAAAGCAAAGCTTTGGAGGCTGTGATGGAGAACTCTCTGAAACCCTACCTTGGTGCACACAGCAACAAATACCATAGCAGGAATTTATTAGGTAAGGATGTGAAAAGAGTACAGAAACTATAATTGTACTATAGTGTAACTCTGTGTTGCACTTGTGTCTTGGTCACTGTTTGAATTCGGGGAGCAGAGCGCTGCTTTCCCTCCACAGGGAAACTTTCAGCTCTAAGCTTGTTGCCTTCAGTCCCCTTGACTTTCAGGAGGGAGAAACAGATATCTCCAAAGAAAAGTTCTTCCATTTCACAGAGAGATGTTTAAGATTATAGAAGTAATTATTCTTTGGAAAGACAGATATTTAGGTGGAATCCAGTTGCCCTATTGTAGGTCTTTGCTGTCAGTTGAAATTTGCCTTTGGTTGTCCGAGACATCTACACACAGCTGGCGTATAGGGCACAGGACCTACAGGAGACCCATGCCTACCGCAGCAGGAGCTGGAGGCCAGAGAGTATCTTAAATGTCAGTAGATGCCTACTTTTGGGCAACTGGACTGCGCCTCTCCATTCAGTTGTGAGTCACTCTCCACTGTCTCTGTAGCCCATGTTTTCACTAGCAATCACAGACCATTGCAAATGCAGGCACATCCCTGTAGACAGGTAAGCTACAGGGTCTGAATCCAGACTTGGGCCCCATCCCAGCATTTAAATACTATGACCATCACCTATAAGGTCTGAGTCTCTATGGAGAGATGAATGTCATACCCAGAATAACATGAGCAAAAGGATGTGTAATATTTTTCTACATAATGCTGATTAAATTATAGACATTTTGAAAACCAAAAAGTATAAATGGAATTAAGAAACGGTTAGAGGAGGATGAAGGACAGGCCCTTTGGCAGGGAATGAGCTGGATATGACCACTAACTCAGAAGTTCCCTAAGATTTACTGGAAGCTGGAAAATACTTCCAAGGAAAGATCTGAAGTCTTGACTTTTTTCTTACACACTTTCACTGAGTGTTTGCTAGTAACGATAGGCAGAAACAGGCTGTGCCTCTTTGCTCTGCAAAACACCAGCTGTTCCCTTTTGCTCACCATTTCTGGCGGGTCCTTCTCATACATTTTTTGCAGCTCACTTGTTACAGTCTCGTCAATTTTTACCAAGTCAACAAAGAGTTGATACTCCTCTCGTAGGTAGAAATATTCCATATGAAGCCAAATGGGGGAGAAACTTATCTTCCTCTGCCCCACAGAGGAGCAGAGCTGTTTTGCATTCACTAGGAGAGCTTTTGACAGAATCTGCAGATAAAATAGAAGGTGTTATTTCTGCTCCAAACAAACAGCAGGGGACTGAGGATGGTGTTCAGCATTGTTGAAACAGTCCAGTGAAGCTTCTCCATTAAAATATTTTTCTTAAGGTAGAATTAAGACTGAGCACCAACAGTTGTTGGGAAGTGCGCAGAACATGAGAAGCTATTTCCCCCCCCCAGTTCTTGGAACCATAGATATCTGTAGTCCTGTGACTCAAGCCAGTGACTTTTAAAGCTTATACTCCACCAGAACCTGTTTACCTCATAGACAGAATGATCTTGCCCAGGAAAAGTCATCCTTAGAAAGTCATTGGTATAACATTGCATCATCTCTGGATTACTGCCATCTGGCATCAACACATCCTTGATCAGTGATTGGAAAAATTCAGCTGGTTCCTTCATAGGCATTTTAGGATGACCTAGAGGAAAGGACAGAGATGTCAGGTAACCAGAAAATAGAAGTTGACAGGAAACCAGGAATGCAGAACAGATATTTTAGGTCATTATGGTTGTGTGGGGAACAGAACTGCTATGGTTGCTCCTATCACAACCTTTGGCTATTATGGGAAATTTTGGAGATCACCTTCCCTGGGTTAAAGAACAACACCTGTTTGAAAAGTCTGATGTTACCTCTTGTATTATAGACTTTCTCCCATAGTTCCTCCAGGTAGGCCTTCAGAACCCAGCTGAATGGGAACTGGCAAAACATGGATGTGTTGGGGTCTTCAGTCATTGACAACACCGAAATCTTAGCATCTTGTTTCCTTGAACAGTATAGAATGAAGCAAACATGTAATATACTCTGTATGTATGAACTGAAACATCACAGAGAAATTTCTGACTGCCACTAGTATATGTTCTGCTTAAAAGGTTAAAAAGTACAGAAAAATATTTTGTAAAAAACAGCAACAGTGAAAACAAGCCACAACCAGAAAAAAATGCTGTCACTGGGAGTTGAAGGCTAAAAAACTTTGCAGCAGGGGAAAGGCAAACGAGTCAGACACCTGTCTTGTGTCTGCCACAGCTGCTGTTCAGAATAAGATGACTTGATCAATTGAAATGTGATAGTTGAACACTAGATACATTTTATGCTGGGGAGGGGATTCATCTGCTCTTACCTTAGGGAACTCAAATTCAAGTCGCTAAATTCTGGACCTACTGTTTCTGAGTTTACTCTGTGCTAATCACTATTCCAAGAAACTGGAGTCCCTTGCTAATGTTCCTGAGTTGCTGAAGGTTTAAGAGAACTGGAAAGTTCTGATTCCAAAATCATGACCCAAAAGACTTATCATGGATAAGTTATGAGCTGTGTGAGCTTATCTTGACTTCAGACTTGTTGTTTTACCATTTCTTTCTGTAGAGGGCTGGATTATGAAAGCAGGTTTTAATTCCACTAATGTACATACTGTATTTCCCACCAAGTCTCTTACTTGCTGGTATATTTAAAACTCAAGAATGACTCTTCTCCGAACATCTGAAGCCACAGTTCTGAGAATGGAGACATTGGAAAGAGATGATCCAGGTTATTGTTTGCATCCACCACTGCGAGAATTTGAGCAAAGAGATTTGCCACAATGTCTTCTAAATGCATCCACAGAGCATGCCTGGAAGTGATAACATGGCCTGTCAAGTGCTTTCCTTGTACCTGACCAATCCTCTATTCATCAGAAACTCACATCGACTTCTGTATACTAGACAGCAAAGTCCCTCCTAGTTGTCATATCTGAGCCCCATTAAATATTGTGCTTCACACACCACAGCTTTTATAATGCTCTCAGAAACAGATGTGTTAGAAAATTGGAAAGAGCTGCAGAGGTAAAAGTACCTGAATGAAGTTTCTTCAAGGATGAACTCACTGGAGACAGCTCTGCGGAAAACCCACTCCCTTGGCTCAAAGCTTATTTTCTCACGTTCTTGCATGAGGTGGCAAATTCTCTTTTTCAGAACATTCATAAAACAACTAGAAACTAATTATAAAACAATGTTTATTAAAACATTTGAATGAAAGGAGTTTCCATGCAAAGTTTTCAGTCAACATAAAGCCAGTCATAGAAAGTGACCTCTATGAAAGTTCTTGGATTTCTTCCACAATAAAATCCAGCGCTTTATATTCTACTCTAGCCTCTTCCCTTTCCTCTTTATTTTCAGTGAGTTGATTTTGGGGGTGATGTTTATTAAACATGTGCCATTTTTGATGGAGGAAAGAAAATCCACTTCTCTCTTTTAAAAGTAATTGTGTGATTTAGGTTCTATGGCATTTAAACACTCTGATATTCATATTGATATGGAAAAGTGTTTAGTATTTTATGTCACAAGAATAGTCACAGTACTGCAGAAGGGTTGGCATCCTGTTCCTATCTGTATGACACTGATGACACTGTTACCAATATAAAATAAAATTGATGGTTTTGCTTCACCACAAGAAAAATTCATCCTGTATTGTGCTGAGGAATGAAGGTGTCTTTATGCAATCACAAGAAAATGTATTTTCCTAAGGGACATTTTCTTATAGTAAGAATTTAGTACAGAATAAATTCTGCTTTAGGCATGTGACCATAAGGACTTTCCAGACCCACCACATCTTTGAAGTGGCAACATGGTGTCTTTTCTTTTTCAGTTGTTAACAAACATCCTAAGCTCCTGTCAGGAACCTATTGCTCAAAGAGCAAATCACGCACACAGTGACAAAGTCTTTCCATATGCAGGAAAAAATAATTTCCAAATGCACCTACAAGGATTTTGGTTCTTGGTTTCTGTTGAAACCAGACCCTTTCCATTTTGCTGAAGGCATAATTTTCTATCAAGACACCATATTACCTGCACAAATAATTAATATCAATTCTATGTAGGAATCACTTGGGTCACTTTGGACTCCAAAATAGTCATGGGAGTATAAAGTAGCTCCTGCCTCAGATGTTTCTACCAAGGTTTCCATCAAAGGTCATGTGAAAAGCTGGATGTTCCAGTGCAGACTCTGAGAACACACAACTTGGGGTGCATGGAGGAAGAAGAGACCCTAGGCAAACCTAGTCCTCTCTTCTTTGGGACCTCCTCACATATTGTCATAGACGGGCATCAGGACAGATCATTAAACCACTCATTTCATTCCCCGTGTTCATGGTTTTCAATATGCAAGATGCAGCCCTGCAGAAATAAAAATACCCCAACCCACGTTGGGCCTTCATTTGTACTCACGTGTGGTTGTACCATGATCCTGGAAAAGTAAGTTGTAAATGATTGTGATTCTCTTAACAGCACGCCGACTATTGTCTGTCTTGTCTTCCAGCTGAATCACAGCTTTCTGGATGCTCTCTTTGATCATAGAGTCCATGCTGAGGAACTGTGAATGGAGAAGCCTGGATGTTATTGTATTGCCTAACACTCGATTGCATTTGCTCTGTCAGTTCCTACTTAACTTGACACAATAGGCTCCCAGGTATATGTCTACTTCACCATCCCACCCCTAGTAAATCAATCCCAATACTGCACAGAAGTGCCAAAAGCCCTGCAAGGGATGGAGAAATGGGGACAGAGATTTCATGCTTTTTCAAAGTCCACAGAAGGCTTAAATGTGCCTCCTCTGTCCTTGTATTTGTCTGTTATAGGTGGGGACCACTTCACCCTCATTTTGTGACCCACAAAGACCTGCAACGACTTTTTTCTGTAGCCAATGTACTATCTAAAGCAGGGACCAGCATAATAGAATCCCTAAATGCCTGGGAAAGCTATTGTTTCTTAAACCAGTTCATGTGTAGTGTCAGGCAGCTGAAATGAGAAAAAAGAAATGAAGCATACATTTCCTTCTGCAGAAAGACTGGACTTGGCTGGATCTTCAAGAGCAGCAGATTCCTCTGGAAAACCTGAAATCACAATCATTCATAAGAGTCCTTTGTAAAAAATGTCGAAACCTGACAAAGAGGTGCCTCTACCCAAAGGAAGCATCTGGAATCTGTCAACAATCAATAAAGGGTTGCAAAGCTGTCAACCTCATAAATTTCAGCCTGGGCTTTATCCCCTCTGGGAAGAATTGCCCAGTAACCAGGTCTCAGCTTTGGCTGACACCCCATAGGAATTGCGGGTGTAGCAGGGCAGGAAGTGCAGTTGCCCCCAACTGCTCCTGCCTCCCCTTGTCCATATGTCCTGGAAACAATGCCATGGATGTATTGAGTTGCCTTTGAATTCAACAGATCAGGAATATTTAGTGGTTTTATTTGTGCAAGGTGAGCAGAAAGGCTTGCTGGAAATCAGAGTGAATAAGTATGTGTCTGCTGTATGCTGAATGCCACAGCACTACAGCCAATTTGCTATTGTAACTGAAGAACTAGCTTAGGTACTCTGCTACCCTACACTCACAGCTTTCAGACCAGGAATAAAAAATGCAGTGCTGTGAGGACTTCAGAAACAGCAAGTACAGTACGTCCTGCTGAGACTCAGAGGCAGTGCCTCCACAGCCCACTTGATCTAGCTGAACTTAAAGCTGTAGAAGGAGCAAATGGGACACAGAAGAAGGACACAGATGTGCAGGTAGCAGGTTAAAAGCAAGTAGCTCATTACCTGTTGGGCTATGCCCCCAGCAAGCCTCCATGAAAATCTCAGCAATAGTCATTTTGGCAAGCTGTCCTGGGTTCGCTGTAAAGTTGTCTGGGGGCATCAGATCATCCAAGTGGATTGACATCCATTCACCTGTGGAGACAGTAAGCATGACAGAAATAGTAGTACCAGGCATAACTGCTGTGAACAGTTGACCTGCTTTCCTTGGTGTACCACATACATCCAGAAAAATCCAGAAACTTTGGCTGCCCTGCCCTACCAGCAGCCTAGATAATAAGATATCGAGAGATGAAAGATTTATCGCCTCCTGTTTCTTTTTTGTTCTGAGGGAGGACATGCTTCTCATATCATTCTCTTTCTCCCTCTCTTCCTTCCCAGTGTTAATATGCACAAGTGCCTTAACTGCCATTCTCATCCATTAACTAAGGAAAAGAATGGTCCTATAACCCAAAAGGTGTTTGACCACGTAAATAATTTTTTTTTTATGTTTGAATGGAATTTCTTTATTTCAGCTTGTGCTCATTGCCTCTTATTTTGTCATAGGACACCACTGAAGCATCTAGCTCCATCTTCTTTACACCCTCCCATCATGCCTGTATACACAGTGATAAGATCCTACGAGCCTTCTCTTCTCCAAGCTGAACTGTCTCAGCTCTCTCAGTCTCTCCTCATAGGAAAAATGCTCCAGTCCCTTAAACATCTTCATGATCCTTTACTGGGCTTCCTCCAGTATGTCCATGTCTCTTATACTGGGAGACACAGAAATGGACACAGTAGTACATGTGTGGTCTCACCAGTACTGAGTAGTGGGGAAGGATCACCTTCATTGAACTGTTGGAAGCACTTTGCCTAATGAAGCCTATGTTGGCTGCCTGTGCCACAGGGACACATTGGTAGCACATGTTAAACTTGGAGTCCATCAGGACCACCAGGTTCTTCTCTATGAAGCCACTTTCCCACTGGTCAGCACTAAGCTTGTACTGGTGCCTGGAGTTATTCCTCAGTGTATGCAGGACTTTGCACTTCCCTTTATTGAACTTTATGATGTTCCTATCAGCCCATTTGTCCAGCCTGTCCAGCTGCCTTTGGATGACAGCATGATCCTTTGGTGTATTAGCCACTCCTCCCAGTTTTGTATCATCAGCAAACTTATTGAAGGTATACTCTGTCCCATCATCCGAGCCATTAATGAAGATGTTAAACAGTACTGGTCCCAGTATCCATTCTTGAGGTAACATCACTACTGACTGGCCTCCAGCTGGACTTCGTGCTGTTGAGCAAAACCTCCTATGTGCAGCAGTTGAGAGCTACTTATCAAATTCACAATTTATCTTGCTCATACTTCATTAGTTTGTCAGTGAGGATGTTACAGGAGACAGTGTCAAAACCTTCCTAAAGTCAAGATAAACACTGTGTCACGATCCAAAGATAGGATTCGTGGTTAGGTTCTTTTATTTGATTTCAGAGTACAAAAGGTTATAAATACA
>JAVJGJ010000014.1:18364021-18377225 GCA_035590215.1 Microhierax caerulescens | reverse complement strand
TGAGGAAGAGCAGCTTCACCTTGAGTGTGACAAGTGAGCACTGAAACAGGCTGGCCAGAGGGGTTGTAAAGTCTCCTTCTCTGGAGATTTTCAAACCCCGCCTGGACGTGATTCTGTGCAACTTGCTCCAGGTAAACCTGCTTTTAGCATAGGGTTGGACTAGGTTATCTCCAGCAGTCCCTTCCAACCCCAACCATTCTGTGATTCTGTGATTATTTGCTGCATCATCTTTCTTTCAAGGGATCAATGTGAGGCTATCTGGTCTGTAGTTTCCTGGATCCTTCTTCTTGCCCTTGCACAACCTCTCCTTTCCCTCCCACTTTCTCCCTGGTCCCAAATAGAAAATACAACCTTACCACTGTCAAATGCCAGGTAGCTGCAGCCTCCCAGAACTCGTGGAACTTGAGTAGCCAGCACAACATGTGATGGGCCTGTGCCTGTTGATTTCCTTCTCTCGTCTATGATACAGTACCTAGAAACAGAATAGAGAGGCTAAAAAGTCCATTCTCTCTGTCAGTTGGGCAGAGAGTCTCCTGAAGTCACCCCCCTGCCTTTCCAGGGCTCTGACAGAGCTTTAGGAGGGATCAGCAGTTTGAGGTGTGACTGTGCTGTAGTGGCAAGGCCAAGAGCCAAGGATGGTGCTGGCTACTTCAAGACCCATGATCATATATGGCTCCTACACCCTCTCTAAACAATGATTCAGTCACATGCCTCAGCAAGCTCTTTCATGAAAAATTTCACTTACTGCTGAATATCAAATCTTTATTTTAATCTAAATTTGTTTTATTGTATGTATGGGTCTCTGCCCAATCATATATTTTTTCAATCAGTCACAGGAATAACATTAGCAATATCTTCCACAAACATACAGACAAATTAGACAACAAAAGCCACAACACAGACCAATCCAGGACTTGCAGGTAAATGAACCAAAACCCAGTATAGTTTTCCTAGAATTATGAGCAGAAAAGTTCAAGTACCTCTCTAGGAAAGTACAAATCCACCAAGAATACAGCATTTCAGGAGACAACATGCACATTAGCTGAGATGGTGAAGAAAGGATATGAATGGCAAATGTAGGAGAGTAAGAAAGGGGGTAAGAGGGATCATATTGAGAGAGGATGTGTCTGGTTGGGGGACAATGTCATTAATGTACTTCAAAGGCCTGAGACCAACTTCATATAATGTTACTGTCAATGACTTCAGGCTTCACTGGTGCCCAGGAGGGTTTAAGTCTTCTGAAGGCCCTGTGTCCTATCAGCCAGCCCTGAGGAGTGTCTTGGATCCCTAGGATGTCTCAAATGGCACCAGATGTCAGTTTAAGTCCTTTGGTTTGATAACTAAAAGGAAAAAAGTTATTTTGTGTTAGGCCTTGTTCGGAGCAGCTTGTGATGTGTATGTCAACCATGATGGGGGAAGGTGGTTGTGGGAAGGATGTATAAAGCATGTTCCCAGAATGAAGAAGATGCTTTTTTAGAGAAATTAAAGCTGAGATGTTAGGGATGCTTTATCTTAACATCTTGACAAACACAGGCTTGGAAATTCAAGCTACAGAACATAGGCATGAAAGTGCACACACAGATACACACAAAGATATGTGAGAACATCTGCAATGACTCCACTGAACAAGTAAACCAATATCACATGGCTATTTGGCTATTGCATCTTCCCTTACCTTTGCATCTGACTAAGGAAATACAGAAGGAGAGAAGAAAGAAGTAAGGATGTTTACTTGGCACAAGCTAGAAGCCTTTTGCTGCTCTGTGGCTCATCAAAGTGAAACTGGATGAGGAGGAATTTTCCTTCTGACGATTGTGCAAAAAAATTCCTGCAGACAATGAAATAGTCTGTTATTACTCTATTCATAAAACCATATCTATTCCTCACTCTCCCTGATGCCCCTCTACCCCTTTCCCCAAAACACCAATCTATAATGGTAACAAGGAAAGGTGAGAAGTAAATCTCTCCTCACCTGAGTTCCTGACGGAAAGAGTATTCGGTGTCAAACTGGCTTAGGAAGAGGCAGTAGATTTTATTTTGAAGTTTAAGTGCCTTCCTTATCCTTTCTAAATCTCTCTCATTTAGAAGTCTTGCATGTGTAGAAACCTGCCGTGAAAGGGAAAAAAACATTCCAGGGAAATACTGTGTAGTTGTTGTATTACTATCCCTAACAGGTGGGAAAATTGAAGTGATCCCTTTCTGGATCTTTTGCAGTGCTTCCTAAAGGCAAGACTCAGAAATGTACCCTGCTTACAGGGAAGAAGTTTGTAAGCATAGTTAATAACCAGAAAAGCCCTGATTCCTCATGCTACAAGACTTAGACTTCAGCTTCATCCTTAGGCATGACTCAGATGCTGTAAGATGTTGACTCCAAAGGAATCCTGCTGGAAGATGTGCATGAGCACTTCAAGCCTTGAGGGCGGAAGAGCCTATCCATGCAAAATTAGGGGGCTAGCATGATGGTCCTCACATGTGACTCTACTGGGCTGACTGTCTCCCAAGGCTGTGGGCTCCTAGTACTGTAGATTCTGTCTGGGGATTCAGCTGCTACCCTTTTAGGGAACACAGGTTCATGAGCTCCTGTGATAGTCATTGGAGAACTGATCAGGATGATTTCTGTGGCATGGACAAATGAAAATAGATGTCAGGGGGCAGTGGACATGATCTACAACCTGCAGAATTTCAAGAACCACCTAAAGTCTTGCTGGAGGCTTGCTGAGATCCACACAGCATCACCAGTGATGTTTATCACTTGTCTGCAGGCAATGAATGATGCCCTGGATATCTTAGCCTTGAACCTCCAAAGCCTTCAGAGTTAGGAGCTGGCATCCACTCTGTGTTTGTCAAGAGATTCACCACACCTGGCTCAAGAGGAGAAACAGAGCCTACCCTGACTGCAGAGGACCATAATGCAGAAGCCAGACACACGTGTGATACAACTGATGGAGCAGAGACCAAAGAGGACAGGCAGAAGCCCGTCACTGTTCAGAAATGGAATTTATCCAGCTTCTTAATGGAGGTTGTGTGGCAACCTTCCTCATCTGGAAAATAAAGACTACTCTCACTGCTTTTACAGTGAAGCACACATACCTGTAGGCAGAGCCCAGCAGTTGTCTCTTTCCTTGGATGCCAGTTAACTGCCTCTCCCAAAACACTAGCAAGGCTGTTGTGCTTCTGCTCGCAGAAGTACAAGTCTTGGATCTGCTCAGCGTCATCCAGAAGGGAGTATTTAAGACGCAGGATGGAGTCAGGGGTTGCACACTGAACAAGTTTCCTTTTGGCAATAGAGAATGCTGACTCTTCATAGGGCTCAAGGGCACCCCAGGACCTGCCCTGAGTGCTCTCCAAAGCAACAGTTGCAGTCGTGTCATTGCTGAAGCCAATGAAGACATCCTGTTCCTTGGGGCTGGGCTTGGTGGACAAAACATTGGAGAACTTGCTGCTGCCCATGGAGACAAACAGCTTGGTCCAGGTCTGCAGGTCTTGCTTCAGCTGTTGCTGCTGCCAGTTTAGGATGGTGTTCATGTCCAAGCAGTGCTTCTCCAGCCGGTTCAGCAGTGGTGTGGGGAACTGGGCATAGACTACATTCTTTTCTTCTATCACAATGAGTCTGAACTCATCCTTCACGCGACTCTTCACTCTGTGAGTGCCAAGACCCAGGTCCACATAGTAATTTCCCCCCAGGGTAACGAAGCACTGGTTGAGTGCATCATAAAGGCTCTCATAAAGGTTGTGTATATTTAAAAGAATAACAGGCCTGCCTATCTCCATACAGATCTTCAGTCTGCTGACAGACCGGCATACCTGGGAATAGTCTTGGTCCTGTGGAAAACCAGAGCCAAATATGATTTCACAGTTCTCAGTATCTATAAGCTGTGTCATCTGGATGATGTGGAAAGCTGCGTGGTTGGTTGTCAGCAGCAGGAGGTATCGAGACATGAGTCCTGCCTGCTGTTTGCCCACATTTTCCTTCAGTAAATGAAGTGTGTGGCTGGTTTCCAAGTCAGGGGGCAGATACACCTCACTGATGCAGTTTCGGAAGAGCTCAACAGGATTGATAAAATCGGAGCCTCCAAAGTTTCTCTGAATGGCCTTTATAATAATCTCCTCTAGAGAGATGTACTTCTCATCCTGGGTGTAGGACAGTATAATTTTGATCAAGCTGTAGAAATCACGGAGCCCAAAGAACTCAATTTTTTGTGTTTTCAGCACCTTGCAGTAGAATTCTGCCAGTGAAGGGAACAAATTCTCAATGCTTTCAAGGTGAGGCTGTGCAGCGCAGATTCCCTTTGCAGTTTTAACCAGCTCTTCTTTGCTAGGGTCAGTCCGAAATACGAGAAGACCCCTGTTCATTTTGGCAGGGTCCAGGGCCCAGTTTGAAATGCCCACAAAACCCACTTTCTGGTAAGATTCTGGGTTTTCATCATCAACACTTCCATCTTCAAGAAGAGGATGCAGTGTCTTCAGTGGCATCTCTGCTGAGTCTTCTGCAAGACCAATCTCATCCAGGAGGACCACGGATGCAAACTCATCCAGATTCTTCCCCTTCTGGAACTGTGCGCATTGTCGGAAAGTGGAGATGATCCCTTCTGGCTTTGAATGGGGGCTGCACTGAAAAGACACCAGCTGGATCTCCTTGAATCTTTTGAACAACTGGCTTTTGGACAGCCTGCCCTGCATGGCATCCACCGCAATGGTTTTAGACAGGGATTTTGAGCTTCCTGGCTTCCCAACCAGAAAGAGTGGAACTCGTAAGTCCATGCATAGAACTATCATGAAGATGTTTTCCCTCAGAGCATCATTGCGGGCTGTTGCCTCAGGAATAGAGAGGTTATCAAGAAATACCTCTTGGCAAAGCTCAATCTCTTGCTGCAGCTGGGATGCAGGGACAGAAAAACATTTTGCAACCTCCTCCAGGTAATCTTTGCGGTTCTCCAAAGATACATAATAGCAAGCTCCCACTGAAAGGACCAAGGCCCTTTCTGCATCATTTAAGATTGGCTTCTGTTTCTTTTCATACTTCTTCTCATCAATCTTTGGAAATAGCAGGTCTCTCAAATTATAAAACCACAGGGCAATGCTCATGCAGCGCTCTATATCCCGAAGACTGGCAACTCTGCAGTCATCTTTATTCTTCCTAAGGAACTTTTGAGAGGCTGAAATGACACTGGTAAAGATGTCCAAATTTCCAAAGGCAACCTTAGTTTTCATGGTGGATTTTACAATCTCTCTGATGTACAGGTTCCGTGTATTTTCATTCAGCTCCCCAAAATCCCAGACCAGGGGCAGTAAGCTAGGTGGAAGGGGCTTGACCCGATACACCAGCTGCCGTAAAGGAATAGAGCCCAGTTTCTCCAGTGTGTCTTCACTCCGGACTCGGTACCCCAGGCCGGCTTTTTCAAGTTTCTCTATGGTTTCCTTCGTGTGCCTTTTATAAGGGTTGCAAGCAGCTACTACTTTTAAACAGTCCGTGATAACCTTTCCATTTACACTGTGATCACACAGCACCTCTTTGATCGCAAAGATAGCTTCTGATGTGTTTGCTTCATCAAAAAAGAGTACGGTGTCAACTTTGTGCCTTTCTTCATTGATGTGTGCCAGCTCAATTGCCTTCTTAACCTTCTTGTGGATGGTCTTGGAGGTAGTGCCACCATGGACGCGTACCACAACCATGTTCTGCATGTCTCTGCCTGCCCTTTGCAGGTTGCACATGAACTGCACAAGCTTTGTCTTCCCACAGCCTGTTTCACCCATGATGATTACAGGGATCCCACACTGGAACCGCAGGTGAATGGCAAGCATCTTCATGGTGTTGTCCAGTGTCAGCTGGTATGATTCATCTGGATCCTGGGTGCAGCTCACACCAAAAACTCTGCAGAGGGTCTCCAGCTGCATTGTTCTAGGCAAGTCTTCAAACTTCTTATTGAAAGGAACATTCTGGGCTTTCAAGGTATGGTATAACTTACTTTTGATAACATTCCTTTCTAAAACAGCCTGAGAATGGGCATCAATAGCATCCAAGTTATTGTTGATGTGGAAACCTAAGAACTCCATGGAGTGATTGTCTGCATGGAAGAATATATAGGGGTGGCACTCTTGTTCCCATTTTCGTCTTAGCTGGTACTGTCTCATAATGCTGTTTTCCTCATCATCATTTCCTACACTTGACGCACTTTCATCAGAGATATCAAGAGAGGGTACAGCAAAGTCCTTGGACATGGTGATCATGAACTTTACCACAAACGTTTTAAACCCCCCAAAATCTTTTCCGACTGCTGGGCTACAGAAAACTGATTTCTCACACTTCCTTAGCTGGAAGTTTAGGAAATTAGTGAAATTGCTAAGTTCAGTCCAGGAAGGGTTGTGCCTCCCACAGAACTCCAGTAAGATCTTCAGGCACTCTTTCTCTGTCCCTTCAGTCCTCTCAGGGATGAAAAGGAAACTGTCAAGGTCTTCCTCCTTTTTATATCTCCTGAGGTACTGGTAAGACCTTTGGAAAGCTTCACTCTTTAACTTGTCTCGATCAAAGTATTCCTCTTTCATTTCAGAAAGACAACCAGAGCTGGAGTGTTCCAGCAGGTCAAGTACCTGCATTGGTGATACACATTTCACTGTAGGAAAAAGATCCAGGAAATTTTCTTCTGTTTCATTGGACATCTAAAAGAAAGTCAGTAAGGCATGCACACATTACAATGAGGACAGTTTCCCAGCCTTCTGCAAGAGCTTTTTGTACATAAATAGGTCAGGAAGCTAGGAAAAGCATATGTAGGTCAAATTTGTCCAAGCCTGCATGCATGCTCCCAGGTGGATACAGACTGGCCTGCCCATAACCTGTGAGGTCCTGGTGCTGTGTGGATGCCCAATGAAAAGCTAGAATAGAGCAAGCATGATTATTTCCACCCACCAAATGATCTGCCAAACAGACAGGTTTCAGCACAGGGTGCTCTCCACCTTCATCTGCTTTCTCTAATTAGTATGCCACAGTAGCTTTCCTTTCCAAATACTTGGCCAGACTCACCTTGCAGCTGTGTCAACCTGCTAAAGGGGGCACACACAGCCCCCTTTGACAAGGACCCTCACAGGCTTATGACCCATACTGTGAAGAATCACTCCCTTTTCATTTGTTCTGAGCTGGCGTTGTTAATATTGTTTGATGCTACTCGTTCTTGTGTTGGAAGAGATGGTGGATGCTTGCTCCCCACTCACCCTCTCCTGGCCACTCAGAATGTTCTAACTCTCCATCATACCCCTAATTTCCTCTTTTTGGGTGTCCTCACTAATTTCTCATATAAGAGACTTCCATTATTTTTTGAACATGTGGGATGTCTATATTGCACCAGGAACGAACTGAAAAACAGCTCCAAACCCCGCACAGTGCCTTACATTTCCTTTCTGGACTAGGCACATGCTGGAGCAGCTTGTTTCTGTAGATAAGCCATTACTCCATTGGAGAGACAGACCCTAAATTATGCATAGTCTTAAAAGTGACTTCAGATTTAGCAGTTTTACCACAGGTGCAGACCTAGTTATGTTAACATCCTCCCTTACTATTCCTCTGACCTAAGTGCACCACTCCCAAAGCAGTACCTCTTGTTTCCTTGTTCTGATAACACCTGTCCCTTTTGCCAGGTACTCAATCAAGTAAAGATGAGAGGATTTACACTTCCAGACCAAGCCGTTGGGACTCTGGATATGTCTTAGGATGCAGAGCTCAATAAGCAACCGGTAGAGACCTGTTGACACCTGCCAGGGAAGAAACATTTGCAAATTGGTGAAGGAAATGTCTATCAAAACACACTTATTCTACTACCCACAGCAGGTAGTAGTACCTGTCGCCAGGCTATAGCTTTGCTCCAACTCTTGTGCAGGATTGCTATTCTAGCAACATTGAGACAACTGTAACTGTTAATATGATTGGATGCTTGGTACTCTGAGCCTTCTGAGGTAGAAATAAGTTGTGTGGATTCACCCTCTGCCCTAAGCCCACTACCTTTTGTTTAAATAAAGCCCCTTCCAGAGGAGTCCCAGACTGGATGTGAGACGGAGCTTCCTGTGTATGGGGGCTTCTGTGTCTGATCACTTGGTTTGAATTCAGCCATCCTCCAGTGCCCTACACTCTGATTGGTACACTGTAAGAGGAAAGATTGTTTTTATGAAATGGGACCCACTTCATACAGCTTCTGCACCTGTGGGTGTGGAACAAGGCAAATGCAGGCACCTGAGCTTCCAAACTGTATCTAGAACTCTTATTCACTTTAAATTTTAAGCACCTGTTCCTACTACTGTATGTAAGAATAAGCCAGCACAAAAGGCTGCACAAATACCCTCTTCTATAAAAGCTTATGAGGTCTTGGACACTCCATGTTCACCCACCAAGACAAAGACTCTTACCACTGGTGACACATCAATATGGAAGACAATGGGCTGAGTTTCAGTTGAGAATTTCCTAACAGAGAGTAGCTCCTCCAGAAGGAACTGGAAATCAATCTCTGACTCCAGGAGCCTAATGGTTTTCTGAACCACTGGTAAATCATGAAGCTGGGCATGGATCTTTTGAAGGGTGTTGTTCACAAAGAGAGACTTTCCTAAGGAACAGAAGCAGAAGAGACAGCCAAGATTCACCCTCAGAGTCAGTCTCCCTTTCCTGTGCACGGTACAGTCTTGTTCCAGACATCTGAACTCCCTTCAAACTGAGTAACCATCTCCCAACAACCTCTTCAGAACAATACCTGGGACCAGATCCCAGTCACATGAAGGGCATCCTCCAAGTCTATGCTCATGATTTTAGCAGTATGGCCCATTGCAAGATCAAACTCATGCCCCCACTGCAGCCCCATTGAGATTACCAATACAGACATTGCCAGAAGGCCTGGATCCTGACCAACTTACCTTAGATGTGCCCTATAAAATATCAGAAAAGTTCACTGTCTAAAGAGACATGTCTTGAAAGGTTTCAGAAATGGTAGGAAGCATGGCACACCTTGCTGAGACTTGCAAAGGGCCTACAGAACACTTGTCCCATTCTGGAATGGCAGATGGACACTAGCGGGCCTAGCCTATGGTCCTACAGAAGACATCCAGGCTTATTCAGGCAACTGACTCCTGTCTCTATGGTCTAGCTTATCCTATGGAGACAGTCATGTTTCTTGCTCTTTCCCAGAGTCTCACACCATTATTTTTTTCTCGTTAAATTGGACAACTGTAGCTCCCTCGAAGTTCATGTTTTCTAGACTGCATTGTCATTCCCCAGTCACCTGGAGTCTTTCCAGGTGACCTAAAATCCCTCTTGAAATTCACTACCCAAAACTAAACATACGTGAGGAGAGTAGAGGGCTTTCAGTTGCATGCCATGGTCCTCACAAAGCTTCCTGGTTTGAGACATGACTGACAGTAGGACTACTAACACCTACCCATTCCTGCTTGATCTGAAATTACGAACTTCACATTCTGCTGATAGGGCTCTTCGAAGGCCTGAGCCATGGGGGCTGTCCCACAAGGCACTTTGAGATGTGTGCTCAAGTATGTCTGGATTTCTGTCTTAGAGTAGCACGGGATAGTAACTTTGTAGGTGTTGAAGGCTGTGATAACATAGGAGTTGTGAGCTTTGGCATTGCAAAAGATAATGAACCTGTACTCAGGGACTGTAGAAGATTGCAGCAGGCGGAAGAAGTGGGTCTCCAGTTGTTTGGAAACTTTGTACACTAATTTCTCAGCACCTAGCAAGCAGTAGATTTTCTGGTTTTGAGAATCAGATGAAAGAGCTCTCCTAACAATCAGCTCCACTTCTTCCTCCTCTGTGTCAGGTGTGCACACCAGGACCTCATCATATGTTGGGACAGGTGCTGTCTCTGTGTGTCTGTAAAGGGAGAGCATGTAGAGCAACATTTCCTCTTCTTTACACATGATGAGAGAAGGTTTCCTGGCTTCAAGGCCTACTGGTAAACTTCTCTTAATACATGTAGTTTCAAGAGCTGCTAATTGCTTCAGTGTTTCTCCAAAAACATCCAGGCTGATGTATTTGTCTGATACAAGGCCAGGGTATTTCTCCCAGTAAGCTTTCCAGAGCAGACACACCTTGTCACAGATGAATTGCAAACTCTCAAAGAAGGTGATCAGTTCACCTTCTGCAAGGGTGTTAAAAGATTCCTTGCTGACATCTATGTTTGTGTTTTTAAATTTCCTTGACTTCTGCAGAAAGGCTTCTCTCTGCTCATCATATAATTTACTCAGATTTTCAACCAATTCCTTGTCATCACCTTGCTGAAAAGCAAAATTCATGAGGTTCTGCTCTGTAACATCAGAGTTTGGAAGGCAGCTCTGCAGTGCTGCCTTTGCCACTGAGGTATCGTAGCCAGATTCAGCGAGGCTTTTGATGAGCTGGGGAAAACGAATGACATAGTTATGCCAGCTAACAGACATTTCTCCTGCTGATGTGTTGACAGAGTCGAGTGGAGTCATGAGGGCTTGTGCCAGGGCTTTTCTAACATCTTCTGCTTTAATATCATGCTTTATGACAGAAAGCATATTAAGAACCTGTGGCTCTATTACACTATCATGGGGTTTGGCCAGTTGGCTACATAAATAGAAGAGCTGGGGTGAAGTGAACAGGTTGAGATGATAGTAGGTGTCCCTTTGAGTCTCCAGATATTTCTTCCATTCTACCAGGCAGTACTCCATTGCTTTGCAAAGCCCATCTAGCTCCTCCAGGACGGGTCTGGTGCTCTGAACAAGGGTGCCAGTAATTCCAAATTCTGTGTAAACTTTTACTTTGTGTTGGGGATTGCAGTAGATGTCAGCCTTCCAATCTATGAAGAGGATATTGCCAGCTCTGAGAAGATGCAGGTACAGCTTTGCAACCATTTGAACTTTTTCCAGGATCTGTAACATGCCACAGACAAAACAGGGAAATGGATTATCATGTATTTTCAACAACTACGGAATACTTTGCACATTACATTTTCTTCCAAAGATCTAGTAAAAGCTGTTAAGAAAAAAAAAAAAAAAAAAAAAAGGATTTGGCTCAATTTTTATGCTTCTTCCCAGGGTATATTTGTTAGCCAAGGAAATGCTCTAGAAGTGCATGTTTTCCTGGGAGACTTTTACTACTGTTCAAAAATATCTCTTCCATAGTAACTTGCACATGCCTACAGGGGGAAGGATGTCCATAGAGGAAGGACAGCTCCATTGTCTCACATAGCAAGCAAATCCCACCCCTAAAGATTATAATGAGCTGTATCCCACCCGCTGAATCACCACCTTCAAGATATTTGGCCCTTGTGAGGTTTCTTCATCTCTGACTGAAGTACTGCACTGCCTACAACTGATCAGAGAGCAAGCAGTTGGAGTAGGCCCTCAGGCACTTCAAACACCTGAATAAATAGCTTGTATAAAAAATAAGAAAAAGCCATTTTTCGTATGTGAAGCATCTGGCTTGGGGTGGGTGCCCACCTTGGGGTGACCTCCATCACACTCCTGGAGTCTCCTGTTTCTCTTCATTCACTGCAGCAGGAGCTTAGATAGCTCGCTTGGATGGAGATACCCACATCATTAACATGCAGAGTGAGGCCAAGACCTCAGAAAGTCAGACTTCCACACAGTCCACCATCAGCTTGCAAGGCTTTAATTATAATTTGCCTTACACACAAGACTGGGGAGTCTGGTACCTCTGTTCCTGAAGAGTCAGAGCTGAAGGCCAAGGATGTCTCCCTGAAATAATTTTAGCAACGCCCCCGAAGCCTTATGGGCTATTTTCCAAGCACATATTGGTGTTGCACTGTGGCTTACCTCCAGGAAGCGGTTTGCCTCCTCTCTGCCTTGCTCAGCTTTTGTGGTGACCAACATAAGCTTGTTCTGAAGCTCTGTGAGCTGAGCCAGGCTGTATCCTTTAGCCTTCTGATCTGTCCGAGATGCTTCCTCTGTGGCATCCTTCAGTAATAGCACTGAAACACAGTCCTCAAGGGTAGCCTAGAAAGGGCGTAACAGGATCAGCCTTGCTCTGCCTCTTTTCTGTGTCATTCCCCATCCTTGTGCAATGGCCCTTTAAGAACGGTAGTAGTACATTCTTGCATATCACAGCCAAACACCAAGTTTTCCCATGTCTTAAGATGTGTATCATTCCTTCCCTTTCATGTTGTGCAGGGCTCACTCTTTCAGGGAGAGCTGCAAGCACCATTTTCCTTGGAAAATAGAGTGGCAGTTCTCATTTTAAATCTTTCCGTTTCCTTTTTTTACTTTCACAGAGAGCAGGTGAGTTCTTTTTTTTTTGCATTAAAATATTGCTTCTTTTCCTTCCTGGGGATAAAAAAAGTCTGTTTGCCTTGAAAACAACCAAGGCTTAATGGAAAATGTGACACGAAGTTGTGCTTCTTTCAAACCTGACTAGAGATCTATTTGCTATCTGACATACTCCTCGGAAATGAATTTCAAGAATATTAATGTCTTTAGGCAGAAACAACGCACTGAAAAGCACTCTTTAGTGTGGAGAACCATTACCTTGAATTTTTGAGGTGCTGAGATGATAAAAATCCCTCTGCTGTTTATGTCTCTGGCTTGAGAGATTGAGGAATGCTCTATAGAGCCATGAGAGTCATGAACCATCTGTATCCACTCTCTGTTATCACAAGAATCTCTCTGTTAAAAAAAAACAAAAACAAACAAACAAAAAAACCAAACAACAGAATGAAAGCTAATACCTATTTGGCAGCTCTGAAAGGATGATTTTGGTACGAATGGGTTTTTTTTTTGTGCCTGCTGCACCTGAAGAGACAAAGCATAGCTGTTGCACCCAAATCTGCATCTATCTGATAAGCTTTCTGAAAGCCAAAGCCAGTGAACAAGTATTTTGTGAAGCTGCTGTTCTTTGCCAGTCTTTGGCAATTTGGAGGAAGGGAGTCAGTTAAATGGTACCCTGAGTAGGATGTTAGAGTTTCTGTGGAGAGGATTATGCAAGACAGTGCTGGACTAGACTTTCCCAAAATACAGAGCATTGGATTCACTGTATTCTGCACATGACACCTAATGGGTTTCCTCCATTTGCCCTCACAGAGGCATGTGAGGTCTTTTAAGGTGTTCTTACTGAACTTCAGTCCCAAACAGCATAGATTTCTGTCCTGGTTTCAGCTGGGATAAATTTTCTTCTTAGTAGTTAGTACAGTGCTGTGTTTTGGCGATGATGTGAGAACAGTGCAGTGGTTTTAGTTGTTGC
>JAVJGJ010000014.1:18336779-18359507 GCA_035590215.1 Microhierax caerulescens | reverse complement strand
AGTGTGGCGAGCAGGTCGAGGGAGGGGATTCTGCTCCTCTACTCCGCTCTGGTGAGACCCCACCTTGGAGTACTGTGTTCAGCTCTGGAGTCCTTAGCTCAGGAAAGACATGGAGGAGCCCCACAAAAATGATTAGAGGCCTGGAGCGCCTCTCCTATGAAGACAAGCTGAGAGACTTGGGGTGGTTCAGTCTGGAGGAGAGAAGGCTCCAGGCAGACTTTATAGCAGCCTTTTAATACTTGAATGGGTCTTATAAGAAAGATGAGGACAGACTTTTTAGTAGGGCCTGTTGCGATAGGACAAGGGGTAATCGTTTTAAACTAAAAGAGAGTAGATTCAGTCTAGATGTAAAGAAGACAGTTTTTATGATGAGGGTGGTGAACTACTGGAACAGGTTGCCCAAATGGCTGGTAGACGCCCTGTCCTGGGAAACATTCCAGGTCAGGTTGGACAGGCTCTGAGCAACCTGATCTAGTTGAAGATGTCCCTGCCTATTGCTGGAGGGTTGAACTAGACGACCTTTAAAGGTCCCATCCAACCCAACCTTCTGTGATTCTGATTCTAACACCACAAATAGAATTCTCTAAATAAATCATAAGAACACTGCAATATTTTAATTGCTATCCATTGTAAAGATAAGAGCATTGCTTTCTGTCCTTCATAGTGTTAAGGGGGCTAAAAATCTTGCCTATATTCAGCTTTCATATTTTTTGCCTCTGTGTTTGTTCTCTTGCAGATAATTTTTTGGTTTCTTTGTATTTTATATACCTTTGCAATAGATATATTTTCTATTTGCCCTGTTGCATGGGAAAACACACCACATGGAACTACTGTTCGGGGAAATAAATTTGAAAACTGTGAGCTTACCACAGATGCACAGTATATTCTGAAATTGCTCTTGATGCTGCAAGATGATGGACAGTATATTGCAGGAGATGTCTCCTGAGAAAACTTGGTGCTTCAAACTGTAGAAGAAATCAGAAAACTGGGAAAGCAGGATTTTTGCTTTTTCACTGATCTGACTTTGAAGCTTGTGCTCTGATTTTTCTGTAAAATAGATGAAATCTAGTGATAGAGCAGTGATTTCAAAAGAAGCAGTTTCCCCACTGGATTCCTTTTTAACATACATCCCCAAGATGAGTTAGCAGCTTCACAGCACTCCACCTCCAAGGCATGAATATCAGGGGGATCCATTACAGCCACCTTTGTGGACTGGACAGATTTGGTTGTTTTCCACTTAGGTGGCCAACACCAGCATTTGGCAAAAATGTTGCATTGTTCCTAGTAAATGTAAAATAGCATTTTTCAATTGTTTCAGGTACATGAAAAACAAAACCTGTCTTTAGAGGACCCTGGCCTAGCTTTGGTTATAATCCTCCTTCATGTCCAAGACAAACCTCTGGGGTGCTTAAAAACTAGCATTTCTGTTACTTTTTTTCATTTTCAGAGAGTAATTTATTTTAATATCCATATTTTTATTTAGAAAATTACAAAACTCCCGTGAATGTGCAACGAATCACCATTTCAACTGCAAAACGAAACTGAGATCCTTCTTAGTTTCTGAAATGAAACATCATTTTTCCAGGATATGTGATTATTTTGCCTCTACCATTTTGCGTTGCCAATAGACTTGGCAAATCTTTGAACAAAGCTACTGAAGCCTCATATTCCGTTCTAGCAAAAGACAGAACTTGATCAGAAACTACACCCAGCTCCGCAGCTGAACTTTTGTTTGGTGTGGGATTTTAGTGACGTGCATCAGATGGTGCTTGGCTCTTGGAGCCCACCAAAGCTCACTTCTAAAACAAGAATTTTAAAAAAGCCATTCTGTGGGAAACTCACTGATAGCGTAGAGAACATCACAGGTCACAGGAGAGCTGAGCATCTCTGTGAGAACGGCTTCTCTGGTGTCAACAAAGCTTACATTTTCCAGCATGCTCATCTTGTCTGAGAATATTCTCTCAGCAACAGCAGAAAGCACTTTCCCAGCAGTTGACCTGTCTGTCTTGAGGACTTTGGAAGCCAGTTTTCCTAAGATGGGCTCCTGTAAGGACAAGAATTTTCTCCTCTTAGTTGTAAATAAGCTTTGCAGAACCTGTACCTTTACAGAACATTCCTCTCCCACTCCGTTAACCCTCTGCAGGCCAAATGATTACAGCTAGCAAGGTAGGTCAGCTTGGTGTGGCAGTAGTTAAAGACTCCCAGCTGTGCAAAAAGGGATGGTGCTATTTAGAGAGAAACTCCATACCTCACTTTTCATAAAGCATTTAATACTTTGAATGACACAATCTGTAAAGCAGTTCTCCAGATTTGTATTCCAACACTTGTCCTTCTTCATGAATTCCAAGTAGAAGTCCAGACGTTTTCTGTTATCTACCTGCAAGAAGGAAATACTTAAGCTGCATGTTTTTTCTGGGGCCTTGCCAAATATCATTGGGTTCTCACACTGCAGGAGGCTTCTACACTAGCAAGGAGCTGGCTGCTTCAGCCCCCATCATCCAAACACTGACTGGGACAAAACAGAGCACCCTGGGGTCAGGAGAAGTCTGAGCATCACCCCTTCCTGCTTGGAATTAAGTAACCATAACTTACTTTCTCCAGCCAACTTTCTACCATGCTGTATATCAGGCTTTGCCATTTCTGAGTCCATTCCACACAGAGGATCTTAAACGAGAACAGCTCGTGGCACACCTGTGGCAAAAAACCCAAAGCTGGTCACCTGGGCCTCAGGGTATAGATAGGCCTTTCAGGGTGGGTGATTATCCCTTCTGCGGGTTCTTGCTACTCACATTGATGGTTTCCAGGAACTGTCTATTTCCCATGAGTGGTCTGAACAAGGATTTTCCCAGCCACTCCTTGATGCAACCTGCATACTCATTGAACCTTTCAGAGATAAACTGCTGAAATTCCTTGGAAAATAAAATAAATTAAAAAAAAAAAAAAAAAGAGAGAGAGAGAATTGGCAAGGAGAGACAGATTTTCACTCTGGCTTTTGATTCTTAACTACTGCATACAGAGTGAAAATGAAGTCCTTCCCATAACTATCAAGGGTGTCCAAGAAAAGAAATGGCTGGCAGAATTTGAGATACTACCCTCTTTCTTTGAACCTCTCTGTTCATGCAAACCTTCCTCATTTGTGCCGGCACAAATTCTGACAATGTTAAAATAAGTAACTGAGAAAGGTAGCTACATACTCTGCTGTCACTCCTGTAGTTGGCCATGCCTGAATGAAGCAACCTGAAATCCTGGCCGTTCTCATGAAAAGACATGGGTATGTATCTTCTTGAAAGCTATGGGTGTTGTTTTTACCTGATTTTCTTGCAATACATCTGATTTTTCAGCAAACATGTCAAGTATCCGTAGCAGTGACATTATCAAGCTAATGGGCATTGCATAACAATGCTTTAAGGAAACTAAAAGTAACGCGTATGTTGAATTCAGACATGGCAAGATATCCTCCTCATGTGTGGGCTTCATCAGCTGCTTGGGACCCTGTGGCAGGCACCTGTGGACAGAGGAAAGCACAGTACACTCCTTGGCTAATTCTAACAATAGCATTTGAACAACAGTCAACACAACCTTGAGGTTAACTTTTTTTTTTTTCTTTTTTTTTTTTTTCTCCTGGACAATGCTACGCAATCTCTGCCAACCAGAGCCACTTATGTGTCTGAATTTGGAGCTGAATCCCACAAGGCGAGGTGGAAGTTGACTGTTTGACAGTACAGGTTCCCCTGTGAAACTCCTTCCCATATGCTCCTCAGCCCCAGAGGGGTTTAAAAGATTGTGACATACAACTAAGAAAGAAAATTACTACAACCTCCCTTGTTCTGCTCAACTGCAAGCCTAGCCATTCCTTCTCACCTCCTCTACAGACCTGTCCCAGTGTTTCTCATCTCAAAAAGTTAGCACTTACAAGTCCTTGAACCAGAATGCCATCCTTTCAGCAATGTTGTCCACAACTCCGTTCAAATCCTTTTCCTGAATAGAAGGTAAAAACATACACTGAAAACAACTGTGAAAACACCTCTATTCCTATAGCTGAGGTGGTATCCTAGGAAAACTGGTAAGTGTGGGACCTTCAGAGAATTTTTTTTCTGCCCAAAAGCCCGGTACTTCCAGATGGAAAGGCAGATCTCGCTGCTATTAAAACAATGGCTTTAGATCCCACAGAAGCCACATCTCCAAGATCTTTGAAGTTTGGAGGATGGTGTGGGAGTGCTTAGATCAGATTTTTTCAAGTGCAAATTAGAGTGTGTTGGGTGTAAATCCTATAATAAGCATAAAAAAGTAGATTTTAAATGGAATTCCTCTCCAGGGCCTCAGAGGATATTACAGCAGCCTAGTCAAAACATAAGTGAGAATGGCAGAAAGTAGGTCCCCACAAACAAACTCAATTTTGATTTAAAAATAATTACTCCCCTCAAAATGCAAGTTAGATCTTTAACTTCCTTCTTTCACCCTTTCCAGCTTTAAACAAAGTTTCAATTGCTTGATCTCCACAGAGTTCATTTTTGTGTGCTGCTTTTGGGGACAGGATATAAAAATGGCTTAAAGTTTCTAATTAAAATTCACTCAATACAGCATTTGCTAGTCATTTTTCTAATGAGGCCAAAAACCAGAGAGATCCCCTTGCGATTTCTCTTTGGCCACTTCTCTCAAAACATGGGTATTGTATTGAGCTCTCATTCCAGGGTCCTATGATTCAACCCTTTTTGATTTTTTGAAAGTTTCTTCAGGAGCCAAGGAGGCTTTCTGGCTCACCTGTAAAAAATTGCACAACTTTCCATAGCCTAGGAAAGAAACAGTAACAAGAAATTGATCTATTACTGTGTATGTTGTCTGATTGCCTTACATGTGCTTGGGATGGTTTAGACACGATGTTAACAATGCGTTGGTACACAGTATCCAGGAAGAGATGAGGTGGAAGCTTGATTTGGAACAGGAAGTCCTTGGTGAAATTCTTCAGTGCCAACATCTCCAAGACTGTCTTTGCCAGAGGAAAGCAGCTTTCAATGAATGACTTGTGAATCTCTATCATCACCATGACTTTCCTATGAAAATGGACCATCAGCAGCAGATGAATTTTGGAGCATCAGGAAGCACTTTGTGCTGTCTTATGTTCTCCTGCAGCTGGCAAACATGGCACTGGGCTTAAAGAACAGGTGGCTGGATGCTGAATGGGATATCTGGGATTTTATGGCAAGTGAATTTACATAGTAAGACTTTTTTTTTTTTTTTTTTTTAGGCTTTTAAAGAAGGAAATCTGTGTTTGAAAATTGTGTGAGTGCACGTATGTGCCTTTGCTCCCTGCACAGTTTGCCTGCAGATAGGATATTCTGGGGTCAATCCACCTTTCTCCCTGTGAAACAACACCTAAATGAGGATCAAGGGATAGTTCTCTCCCTGAAGCCACTCACAACAGGCTGTCTAAATGAGACTGCACAGTCCTCAGCTTAGTCTTCCTCCATTCACCTTCAAACACCCTCCTCATCTAGTTAAGAGCCCAGGACAGGAGTAGGATGTGTAAGAAAGGCAAAGGCTTGTATCCCAGGGAAGAAACACAAAGTTTCTGGTGGTTAGAAGTACACAAGCAAAAGCAATGCAAAAATATTCTAATTGTACAACAGCTTATTTCCCTGATCCAGCCTTGATGCTCTCTCCCTTTCAAACCTACCTCTGCTTCTCTTCATCATTTCTCAGCTGCAACAAATGTTGTAAGGGAATGGTTTGTGAGAAGAAGGTACCCTCTGTCTTCTCAGTGATTGCATATAACAATGGAATCAGCCAAATCCACAAGGTGTCATTTTTATTACTTAAGCAAATTTCCTTCACAGATGAAACATAATTGCTGAAAAGAAACCCACCAAAAATCTCCGTCAGTGGTCAGAGCTCCCATAAACACTTCATACGATGTTTCCTAAGATCCTTTCCCCTTGACCCATGGCACTCATCTTGCCAACATGTAGTTGCATGAAGATGGGTGAAAAAGAGCAAGAGCTTGCTTCCAGAAGCCTTATCAGCAGACATTCATATACAACAAATGAATCCCACCCAGCTTTCCCGTAACAATCTCCCTCTGTAAGTTGTATGTAGCAAAGGAAAATGAAAAGAAAAAGAACTCAAATGCTATAGGTTATATCAAAACAGCATGACAGAATATAGTAATCTTTGGTCTAATATATCCATTTTTGTAACGCTCAATTCAGCTGTCTATGCAAAAGTATCTAATTCTCTTTGAGGTGTCTGGGACATCTAAGGTAGGCCTGTAGGGCTTTCAGATATGAACCAGAAATTCTGGGAGATAAAAATCCTTTCCAATTGCCAAGCAGGTGTCTTGGTGAGATAGCTAATGGTACCTAAAGCAACACAGATGCCCACCTGAGTCTTGTATCTCCAAAGTTTATAACAAAAGCCCAGACACCTAAAGATGTGCCTAAATGTAAGGGTCTGAATCTCAAACCAGTCCCTGCCAAATACAGGGCCTGCAGATCTCCTTCCATTGGAGACCTGGAAAAGGGGACAGGCTTCACAGGTTTTGGCAGCCAGTGGCAGAAATACAGCTAGGAAGTACTGAAGTGAAGGGGCAAGTGTTGGGGAACAACATGCTACCTCTGTCTTCACATAATTTCTTCATAGAGGAAATGAACCAATCAACTGAACGGCTACAGAAGGACCTGTAACTCAAGAAAGTGGGATGGCACTTTTAATTACCTCTTTCCTTTCAGGTACTTGAATTTGCCTTGAAATGGGCCGATGCTCTGGAAGAGTTTTTCAACCTTGATGATTACTTCTTTGCTTAGTGGGATTTTATAATGAAATGAAGTGTGTAAGGCAAAAAGCAGCCCATCATCTTTATGCTCCTCTGTCTCCAGGAATTCAATGATCTTGTCCATGAACTTTATCATGTTATCATGCAACTGGAAAATGAGAATAAGGAAGGAGAGTTTCACCAAGACTGACAAGACAGTTTTACTTGAAGAGTTAGGAAGGGTTCAGGAAGGAGGATGGAAGATGGAAGTTACTAAGAATCATTATCTGGAAGCAAAAGCCTTGCAGTTGGACCACTTAATTAAAGACAGGTTCCTGCCTTTAAAACAGCTAAGAAATTTCTTAGCTTCCATAGTGTCTTACTGTCCAGGGAGAATGTTCTCCTGGCTGTCACAAGTTGACCAAACAGATCTTGTATGCTGAATCCACTCCGGCACCAGGACCATACTAGCCACCTATTCTAGGATGCTCAAGTTCTACCACAGATGAAGTATAGGCAAACAGATTTTCAGTTTCCCAGCTGAGCTGAGCTGGCAAATCAAAGGGAATAAAAAGGAATAATGGAGATTCGTTCAGAAGTCTAGCTTAGTATAGGAGTATAACTCCATGACTGAGAAACCCAAAGGGCAGGTAAAAACTTTCACCTAAATACAGATGCAGAACTTGTCACTCAACTTCTCTCACTAAGATTTCCCTGTGGATGACTTGCAAGGCATTGTTCTACATCCTAAGTAGCCCAGGTGTATTTCGAACTTTCCACTGTGTGTGACCTCTTAGGGTACATCCACAATGTAAGACAACATCACCATCTAGCTGACTGTAAACTAGGTACCTAGTTCTCTTCTGGATATACCCTGCTGACTCCCTCCGAGGCAAGCCCCAGACTATGCCAGATGGATGTGGCACCTCAGCTCTTGAACAGCACTAGTGGGTTGAGCCTAACAGCCTATCAGCCTAACACCCACCAGGCTTCTCACCAAATCTCCTCCCGTGGGCCATGGTGAAAACACAAGGGAGGTGAGAAGAGTCATGAACAGAGGACGACAGTTAAATAGGGAAAGCAAAAGCTGTGCACGCAAGCAAAGCAAAATTAAAAAATAATAGGCTATTTCTCATTGGCATGCAGACTTCTAGCTCCTTCCTGGGTGGCAGTGTCTCAGCATGCGTAACAGTTGCTTGGGAAGACAAAAGCTATAACTATGAACATCCCTCCTTCCTCATCATTTGTCTCACCTATTGTTGCTAAGGACAACATCATATGATATGGGTTACACCTTTGGTCAGTTTGGGTCAGCTGTCTTGCTTATGTCCCCTCCCAGCCTCTTGTCCACCACCAGCATACTGACTGTGGGGAGTGCACGGAATGAGGAAGCCTAGATGCTGTACAAGCACTGCTCAGCAGTAGCCAAAACATTCATGTTATCAACACAGTTCCAGCTTTTAGCCACAAATGCAAGGCACAACACCGTATGCTATGAGGAAAGTTAACTCCATCCCATCCAGACCTAGAATCATCTCAGCTAGAAGCGATGCTGGGATGGGAGGAGACATCAGTGGTCTCTGTTAGCCATGGAGATTTTGCCTTTTTATTGTATTTGCAGGGAAGGGATTAATTTCCATGAACAATGAGAATATTGACTTCGATTCCTGCTCAATCCATGGCAAGAGATGGAAGTGCCCAGGGAAAAATTCCACCTGTCCACCTTAGGATAAGACAAACACCCTCCCCTTTGTCCCTTGCAGATTGATCTCTGCTGGTAATTAAGGGAACTGGGGAGGGAGAGCTTGCTCAGATAGACCTGTTCACACTGAAAGTAGTTCTCAGCCCAGGAAAGTAAAACCCTAAAAAAAACCAGTTTCAGCCCAGAGAGGAACCATCATTGTAGTTAATAAGGACTGATAAGCCATTCCTCTGACTAAACATCAGTGCCTACTGAATGGTTGACTCTCTCTCCAGTCCTTCAATGACTCTGTTGACTACTTTTCAACACCTACAACAGGAGGTAAGAAATTCAGCATGTATGCACCCAGTTATTTTTTAGTATGCCAATTTTATTTTAGGTGTCTGCATTCTTAAAATGCATTTTACCTTTGGTTTGTACCCCTGAGAAATAAGTCAAATTGGACTCTAATTTTAGACTTTAAAATCAGATATTGAAGTCAGAACATAACTACATGTAAAATTTTTTTTTTTCCATGCAGGATTCTCAAACACAGGGTAGACTTTCCATGAACCAGCCTCAAAGCTAGTTCTACAAATGACACCATTTGGGTCTGATTCCAATAGAAGATCTCCTTTGACCTCACCAGGCTTTGGGTCCAACCCAAAAATTGGAAAAGGCAATGAAAATAAGGTCCAGCCTTTTGACATTCTTTGGCTGTGGTTCAGAATCCTACATGGAATTAGAGGTAGCAGCAGAAATTTCTCTTCATGGGTCTGTCTATCAGGGAGCTACTTGCTACTTTGGCTTGGTGTATACTTACCACTTGCTCAGTAAGATTGGTTGGAAAGTACGATTTGCCTTTCACAGCATCCCCGAGATAAATTTTGAAGGTCTCCGTGTAGATCTTCAGTTTCCTTTCTATAGTCTTAAAGTTGTTCTGGAGCCTGATGGGCCAGAGAAATTCATCTGCAAGGTATTCTATAATACTGAAGTTGACGGACTTTTGAGGCAATGTTTTTGAAGACCAAAATTCGAAGGAAGACAAGCATTTGAAGCAATTTTTTCCCCCCTCATGAAAATAGCACTTGACATTTTCAAAAATGGTCCATGTTCCTGGGGAAGAATCAAGGTTTGTGAATGAACCTTTAAACCTATAAAGGATGAGTCTTAAACTGACCCTGAGCTAATGATACCAATTGCTTTATATGAATGCCAAGCCCAGCTGAGCCATAACTGAGCCAGTGGTGCACAGAACTCACCGTGCTTAAATTCACCCCTAGATAAACCTGTACTTTAGATGAGTCTGGTGTGCACAGCCCATGGTTGATTCTATTGCCCCGACAATACCTGCCTACTTTTTCAGTTATCCTGGCATATTCAAAACATCTATACAAGGTGGCAGATCTGGCACTGGTCCTCCAGCTCACCTGCACCCTTCTGGAATGACAACTGAAGGCCTGATGGTAGATGCAAAGATATTAAAGGCTTCAGTACACACTCTCCTTTGCCCAACAATCAAAAGCCTGAATTTATTCTGGGAAAAAGCTAAGTAACTCAAGCACTCCTTGCAGGATAGTTTGTGTTTGTGTTACATAAAGAATCAGTTTGTGTTAAATAAATAGCACATAAGGCTGTGTTTCAAAAATCCCCACAATAACAACGTTTCCATTGTAGGAAGCAGGGGCTGCCCTACTGCAAAGCAAAACAAAGGAGCGTTTAAGTTCATCTGCTGCATGTAAGGATTTGTTGGTCATATTTCACTCTTACAGTCCTGCCTTTGAAGAAAGTATAACACTTACCATCCGCTTTGATCTCTTCCTTGGGAATGTTAATGACTCGATGCAATTGACTCTTGATATTGTTGCAGTCCATTTCATATATATGCTCTAAATCACATAATCTCATCTCATGGTCTGTTGAGTGCACTTGGTTAAGGATAGCATATTTATAAAAAATTGGTCCTCTCTGTAGGTCAGAAATGGGGATTATTGCTTGTCCCACAATCAGGTTTTTTCTAGAACAGAATGAAGAAGAAGATGAATTAGTTACTATGCCATAAGAAGCTTCCTTCAGGTTCAATCTCAGATGGGCTTTGGCTATACAGGTCAGTTCACACAGCAAGAATGAGCAACCAACATTCACATTCAAAATGCAAAGTTCAACAAAATGCTTCTGGCCTTTGTAATGGCAGACAAAAACTTGATAATCTGACCTGAGCTTGAAGGTTTGTCAGACAGGAAAGAAATAAAAATAATTGGTAAGACATCTTGATGTGAAAACCCCTGGTCCTAGTTTTCTAAAAAAATGGGAAATACATCTAGAGATATTCCTGTTGAGTGCTGCAACTGTGCTAGAACTGAGGTCTCTACTCACTCCAATTTCTCTCATGCAAGTCACCTGGTGACATTTGAGACCTCTGTGAAGAACTGGCAGATCTGATGCAGGACCTACAGAAGTTAGACTTAACACTGTAACTCATTTCTACAGACACCTACATTTAGGTGCCTTTGTCTGGAGCTGAAGGCCAGGGTGGGACCCTAAACCTGGAGTGAGCTATATGCTTTTGAAAAGTGTGGCATCAACATACATTTAGGTATGATTTTTACCTTTTTTTCAGAAGAGCAATTTCCTGGTATTGCCCAGGTTGCTTGTAAAAAGCAACACAGATTTTGGATGAATTTTCAGAAACCTTGGATTTTTTTGACATTACAGCCACAAACTCTAGGGTCATTGTTTCTTCTGTTCGAAGTCTTTCACTGGACAGATATGGATTCTCCAGGCAGCTGTTGGAAGGGAAATAAATAATGTAAGGTCCACATCAAGACGCTTTCCACCACTCTGTCAACATCTTCACCTGATCTGCCTCAGGACTTCAGGCCATCATTCAGACACTCACATGCATTTCTCCCAGCCTCTGGCTGCAGCTTCGGGAAGAGGAGTATCTTCTGCATAATTTCGTCCAGTCCTGGAAAAATCCTGATTACCATAAAGTATTTACAGTGGTCCCCGCTGCCTACATGGAAGTATCAACAACCTATTGTATGAATAACTCAGATACAGACAGCATGCTGTAGACCAAGAGGCATTGCAGAGACCAACTCCTGTCCTGCAGAGCCTCTACTTGTCTCCATCTCCACCTGCTGATTGAGGAAGGAGTTTAAGGGTGGAGTAGCCTTACAGTACTAAAGCTACACCCCCTCCTAAAGACAGCTCTTTTCTCAGCAAGCACCCAGATCTCAAGCTCCTTGAGGTCTGATGGGAAACCCCACAGCACAGGTCTTCACATCAACAAACCTGCTGTTGGGTCCTATGTTTTCTTTGCTTTCACGTTCATCTGCAAGGGAGGAGAATGTGTTAACATCATCAGAAGATGCAACAGGCCAAGAAAAACTAGAAGACAGTTGCATACTGGGAATGGGAGAGAAGCTTTTGTAGTTAAAATCCTCACAGCTTGGGTATGGTCCTCTGGATCTTTGGACCAAAAATCTCAGCCCACTTGTGTGACCTCCACATGTCTTGTCAAGCTCCACCAATGCTTGGTACAGCTTTGTACTGGGTATAGTGACATGGAGCAACCTGTTCTGCTGGGGGTGAGGGTGAGGGTAGAGAGTGGGCATAAGGACGTTAGCACCCCCCACATTGGTGGAGTTAAGGATGGGGACAATGGGTGGAAGGACAGCATGTACAATTATGATGAACAATCAACTTTGAGGCTTCTTTTATCAATTGTCTTTTGACACAGGTAGTTCATGACAGCAAGCCAAGCACCTCTAGGCATTCTAACAATCTAACAATCATGTGGCATTGCCAGGAGCCTTTGACTGCCAGCCAGGACCTGCACATTCAGGCCTGCTCTTCACAGTAGTTGGCATCAGATTCATGTTAGAGCAGAGATGGCAATGCTAAAAAACACTCATCAGTTACCTCTTCTGTTACAGATTCCTTGCTCCACCAGTTCCTCTCTCCTCTGGTGATCCAAGATCTCATTCTTGCAAAAATAAAGTTTTAAAATTAAAGAAAAAGAGAACTCCAGCATTGACTCAAACACAGAAACAAGAGGCACAGGGCATGGGATGGTGCAGAGCTGAAGCTATTCAGCCTTTCTGCCAATGTTTCTTTTCGCTGTTTCTGCTTTGCATGCAGCAAATTATGAGTGCAAAGAGAAGAGCTGCATCTCAGCATAACTGCAATTGAACTCAAGGTGTCACCTTGCAAGCTCCATGCTAGTGACAATGCTATCCGGCATGCTATAGGGGAGGGAAATACAGCCTCCAGCCATTGTCCTCAGGGGTCCCCATGGAGTTCAGCCATGACTGAGTTTGCTTTTTAACAGTTATGGTGTGATTCCCACTCAGAAGCCATTCTGACTTCCTTGAATGCTGGGGGTCCTTGATTTCTGATAGCTCCATTTGACTGGAACCAGCATTCAAATAATGCTTGCCCTGTGAGCTCAGACACAGCAGACTGCTGCTGGTATGCTGGGACTTGTTGGGCACGGGTCTTTTCCTGGAGTGGGATTGCTGGGCCACAGCAAGGAGAAGAATATGTGTACTAATGGCCATAATTAGTCTCCCTGCTGGGAGCTGTATCAGCCCAGGTTTTCGTAAGTGCCAAAGGACTTTTGGAAGAACTCCAGCATTTGAGGCAATGTCAAAGCAAAGCAAGGGTGTGGCCCAGCCAGGGAGCAACTTATCCTGAAGCAGGCAAGAAAAAGAGCTAAACAGTGTAGGGCCTAATATTGTTTGTCTCAGGAATACTGGCAGCACAGAAATTCCAGCCTCTCAGAATATTTTAGCCTAACCCAGTAATGGCCAAATGTTTACACAAAGTTCTGAAATGTGAAGGTGTACTTGCACTCAGAGTTTTTACCCTGTTCCTACATGGCAATACATCAATACAGTCTGTTAGACCAGAACTTTTATAGTTTGGTAGTGAGCCTGATCAATGAAGAAAAATTCAGTCGGAAATCTGAATTTTCAAGCAAAGCAAAAAAAAAAAAAAAATTACTTTTTATGTGAGAAAAATTAATCAGCCTTTCAGCAGCAATTATCTTTCTCCAAACTGTTTTCTCATGATGGATTCATTCCATGGGAAAAAAACAGGCCAGACCTCAAACTTTACATTTTTGTTTGATTTATATGGGTAAAGAAAAAGCAGCAAGACATCTGATTTCATTTGCCTTGATGATGGTTATAAATAAGGCAAAGCCAAAGTAGTTCTCAGAACTATCCAGAAGACATAAAAAACCTGCATATTGAGTGGGCATGGCCATGTGGAAATCTCTTCAGAGTACAAGGTGCTCTGTGGTATTGTCAGAGCCATCCTTTGTTTCTGCTTCTTCCACCCAAAAGCATTCCCAGAGCCCTGTGCTGGGGCACAGCATCCCTTTGGAATCACAAGCTTGGAAGAACAAGCAAGGATGTACTCAGGTTTCTTAACGGGGCCTTTTCAGTGAGAGAGGAAGCAGCATATAACTTCTTTAGCATTAAATATCTCAGTTTAAGGGTTTCAGTCACCAGTGACAGGAAGATGTCTTAGGTAAAGTCACCACGTGACTTCTGTCAGAAGTTTTTTGGCCTGAGTAAGTTCATTGGACATCAGTGATAGTGAGTTAAAAACTCTCACCTCATTAGCTCCGACAGAGGTGTCATCTGTGGACTGGGGAAGTGATTTCTGTTGAGCATGATGATCTCCCAAGAGTTCTGCACTTGCTGTGTGTACCTGGAGTTTCTCTTCCTCTGCAGCATTTGGAGCTGAGCACAAAGAGAGATCAAGGTTTCCACCTGGTCCCACTGCTGGTGCCTGCCCTTCCCTTTGTGACCCAAAGCCACCAGCTGGCCAGCAGGGAGGCACACAGGAAGCCTTGGGGCCCCAGACACTGATCACAGGAAGCTGCAGACAAACTTGTCAGAGAACTGGGTAGAGCAAAGATCATCCAGGAGAGGTCTCAGCCAGGCCACTTTTTAGGGGTGCTCCCTTCAAAGGGCAAATCCCAGGGCTGGCCCCATCTTTTGTCTCACAGGCTCACTTAGGGGCCAGGAAGTGAATCAATGATGCTGCAACACAGGCAGTGAGGGGAGCAGCAGCAAGGTAATGTATAGGAGAGAGCAGGAATGCCCTTCTACTCCTTAAGATTGAATACTGACCTTGGTTTTGCCTCAGTTTTCCTAACCTTTTCTGGTTCATCAAGATATTCCCCAGTCACGCTGTACCTGAATTAGTGGGCAGTATCTTCCAGGACTTGCTGTCATATTCAGCTGATGGGTCGCTTCTCACCAATCCCAGAGATGAACTGGTATCACAGCTTTCCTTTGGGAATATTTTAAATATCAGGATACACTCTTCAAAGAAGATCACGGGGGACTGGGTTTCACAGGGAAGGGCTATGAGTTCCAGTTCTGGGGATCTAATGCATGTGGTTGTCTCATTCGTAACTACTTTCCCCTGCCAGCCAGCTGTTGTTGGGATAGTCTACAACCTGCAAGTATGCTTCTCTGTGGGGCAGCAAATAGGGTGAAGCTCAGGTCATACGGGATGAGTCCCTGGATTCCCCTGCAGCTCCAGATCCTGGTTAAGTGATGCTCACAAATTATGTAACTTGACCACCCTGGACCTAGAGAAACAGAGTTCCCACCTCAGTGTTCGGTCCTATAGCTTATACCTGGGGTGCAAGCATGGCAGCTGTCAGACCGTCTGTGCCGAGAGGTTGCTGCTTGTTGCTTTTCTGTTCTGCAGATTTCATTCCTGGTGCAAGAAAATGCAGGTATTGAGCACAGTGTCTATCTTTACCATATCTGCTACAACATTACCAAGCCCTCTCACTTTGCTCCTAATAATGAAGAGGCATCAACTGTTTCCAGAATGCTCCCCTTTTCCAATTTGAATCTGCTGAAAGGTCTGAGCTGAGCCAGCAGTCAGAGCGCCCAGCTTTCCACCCTAGTGAGTGGGCTCATCTGAGCCAGCTGAAAGCTGGAATATCTAATCCAAGCCAGTTATCTGGATTTAGTAGAGACAAGTTAACAATAGTGCAGTGAAGGAAAATGTAATTGAAAAGGGTAAAAGAGAAGCACATGGAGAAGACGATGAGAAGAACTCATTTTGGGCAGGGTTTACACCAAGTTTTATGAAGTCAGGAAGCTCTTGACCCCTGCTGCTGAAATTCTGCCACATTCTGGCCCTTCCAAGGAAAATCACCCCGAAACAAACTTGCCTGTGTCTAAATTGTGTGGTAAGAGCAGATTGTGCCAGCGATGTGGTGCTCATCCAGTTGTCCCACCTGCTGACAGCACTGTAAAATCGCACGCATCAGCACTGCTTCTCCCTACTGTTTGGGACTGGCATACAAATGTAAAGGCAGGGTCTGTGTCCCCACTGGGGACAAAGTTAGTTACAGGGCCTTTAACGCAAGTTGTGGCATCTTTTGCCTCTAGTTCTGCAGGCCCCCTGACAAAATCCCCGGGAGGTAAGAGACTGGCTGTCACATAACATGACATACTGCTTCTTGCAGACAACCTTTCTTTGGGCCTAGGGAGACTGAAGGCAGTTCACCATCTTTTTTTTTTTTTTACCAAGTGAAGCAGCCTTTTTTTTTTTTTTTATTCTGGTAGCACTGATTGGAGATTAGCTTTATATAAATTTTATTAAAATTAATACTCAGATATTTTAAAAATAGTATAAAGTTAACCCTACATTACAGGAGCTGGAAGCCTTTAATAGGCAAGTACTCTTTCATAGTTCTACTGGGCTTTCCCTTACTGCACAAAGGAGCAAGTTGCTGGATTATAAACACCGGGGTCGGTTGGTGGCTGTTTACGTAATCTCCACCCACAACATTTCCTGTTACCTTCTTTATCATGGAGCAGGTCACTGCTGCCTTCCTCTGTGGAAGGAGGAACAGGATAAGGTTTCTCTTTGCTTTCGCCCTCTCTGTCACCCTCTACACCCTCCATTGCAGTAGCTCAGACCTAGGCAGACAGGGAGAAAACTTCAGCGACGAGACTTCCAGCTTCAGAGCTAAAGATCTACAGGAAAGGTTAAAAGAACATAAAGATCAGCCTGAGAATGCCAGGTCTGGTCATTTTATCTTCCCCATCCCTGCCCCATGCAGTGAGGCAGAGAACCTCATTTAGTGGTTGCAGCCTCACTCATTTCAAATCCGTCTTCAAGCCATGTAGGTGTTTGTCAGCACCTCTGAGAATGTTCTGGAGCATGAAAAAAATCAGGTATTTTTTACACCCTCTCCTGGAAATGTTACTTCATGGATGCATTTTAAGGAACTTCTATGGACTAAGACTTTCCGTATGAGCACAGTTCATCTCGGTCCAGCTCTAATTTGTGAAAGCAAAACAAAAAGAGCTGAAGTTTCTGTCCTGGAGTGTCTGTGCCCTGCTTCACACTTTTTCTGGTGTCCTCCCCTCACTCATCCCTGATACTGCGCTCAGCCATACTGCGCATTGCTCAGCTCTTTCTCTCCCTAGCTTGGTCTCTAAAAGCTTTACACCTGTTCAGTACCTTTCCCATGCTTGCAGTTATGTTTTTTTCCTCTGAAACAGCAAAACTAAGACAATTCAAAATTATTTTTTCTCCTTTCCTGCCAAATATTTCTCCTGTGATGCAGGAACAGGCAAGAGTAGCACAATTTGAACAGGGCTGTAAACACTCCTGCCTCTGCTTCAGGTGCATGAGGAGACCTAGTGCCCTGTTCTGGCCTGGCCACGAGCTGGGACAGGGGAAACTGGGGCAGGGTCAACCCCCCTTGCCCTCACCCAGATGGGGAGACTTTCTTGGCCCCATGAGTGCCCAGGCAGTGTGCGGACCCGAGGCTGGAAGTGGCAGCTCGGAGGCAGCTGAGGCTCTGCAGGGTGAGCCCTAGTGCCAAGTGAGGCAGGAGAGAGTGGATGAAGCCCCAGGAGAGAGAGATGTGGGGCTCCCTGGAGACCCCGCCAGGGGAAAGCATCCACAGAAACATCCCCCAGAAGCCTCCTGCTTCTCTTGGGTTTACAGTCTGTAAAAGGTCTGTGCAAAAGCCTTGGCAGGCCCCAGCCCCAGCCCCAGCCCCAGCCCCTACCTTGTGCTGTGGCCACCTCAGGTGCATCTCCCCACCAGGCTGGGCTGTCGCAGCCTCTTATACCCGCCTGGGTCTGCCAGCTGACATTTCTCCGTAATCATTGGAAAGTGAAAGAAATTATCCAAGACGCGTCGACGCTTTGCTTGTTTCCTTCTTGTCACAGGGTGGAGGTGGAATTTCCTCTGCAAGAACAAAAGTTAGGATCTGCAGGGATGTGAGAGCCCTGCTGGGGTGTGTGACCACCCTGCCATGCTGTGGGATGGCCCTGGCCTTCCCTGGCACAGGTGACATCTGGGGTTGCCTTGGCCCCATGGATGCCATCCCCTCCCACATTCCCCTGGGTTCCCCAGTGATTCCACTCATGTCTCTGCCCCACAGATCCTCCCATGGTCCCAAGGATCCTTACCCAAAGGTATTCCCCCACCCCATGTGCATACCCCTCTGTGCCCCAGGGATCTTCGGGGTGTCTCAGCTCTACAAATTCTCTGATGTCTGCAGGGACCTGGAGGCTTTCTCCCCGTCATCCCTCTCCAGCTCTGGCTGTCCTCAGGATCAAGGGATCCCTGCCACATGTCCTGTGTAGTCCTTCTACACAAGTCCCCAGATACACTTGAGTCTTAGTCCCATAGGTCCCCTCATGGTCCATGGTCCCTCAGCCTCCCCCTGGCCCAATAGGTGTTCTAGATCCTAGCCATGACCTTCTGTCCTTGCACATGGGGCTGAAAGCCAGAGGTCAATGCTCCACTGCCCAGCACAGCGGAGCAGTCCCAGGTGAAGAACATGCTCAAGGCCACCAGCAAGGCTGCCATCAGGGGGGCAGTAGGCCCTGGGGCTGCTCAGGAGAGATCCTTTGGCTGCTAGGAAGGAGTCTTGATCTGCAGTGTCCCCTGCACATCCTTTGAGGTCCTTTCCTCAAGACCTGGCCTCCCCACCCACCATCCATACCCCAGTCATTGCAGTACAAATTTTACTTCATTCCCTCTTCCATGACTCAGGAAGAAATAAAATAAAGTTTGTCAATATCTGAGAGAATAGCAGGCAAATTAAATATGAATGAGGCATTTGTAAATTCAGGAGAACATAATGGTAGCTGGACCTTGTTTGTCCAGGAGGAGCACCCTACCCATAGAAAGCATGTTCAGAGCAAGAGAAAGAACAGTGGACTGAAAGCTCAGCAATAAACCTGCTGCTTCAGCGACTAGGGGGACGCTGACACATCAACAAACCAAGATATGCAAACAGGACCAAGAGGTCTGCAGCCTGTGGGCAAGAAAAGACTGTCCAGCGCTTGCTCCCACCTTGCACCATAACAAAGATGTTGAGCTGTCAAACAGCAAGCATCTTCCCCTCCGCAGCCTTTCCCAGCCCTGCTGAATAGGCAAACTGCCACAGCCCCCAGCTCCACTCATGCTTTGCCCCAGAATACTGACAGCTTGGACAGGATGTTTGGTCTCCATGCTGTGCTCCTCAGGCTTTGCCCCCCAGCCTGGAGACTCCTCTGCACTTCTGAGCTTTATGCTCCTGTGTGGAGTGGCTGGTGACCAGCCCCAAGTCCAAGGTGGTGAAAGGCACGTGCAGAGCTGGCTGCTGAGACCCACTCCTGGTCCCGGGACTCACAGGTGCCCTGTGGCAGAACAACCACTTCTGATACCTTCTGCCAGAATGGGATCTGCTGTACCTGCCAGCCAAACTCAGAGGAAAGGCATTTCTAAGCTCTTTAGGAAAAGCACAGAGGAGCTGCCAGTTTGTCACTGAAAACAGCTTATAAGAGAGAGAGTTGAAAAGCTGCCAGCATTGACTTCCCCTCCCATATTTGCTACTTTACACAGCTTCAAGGGTAAGGGAAGAAGAATGCTGAGCTTGAAGCAAAACCAGAGCATTATAATGTTCTCTTTGAACATATGTCTGTGTTACTCTATTGAAGCTCTTGCTTGGTTTACCTTTTAGGGTTAACATTTTTCTATAGCTTGTATTTAGGTGTTCTTTTGTTGTGTTTGGTTTTTTTTTTTTTTTTTTTTTTTTAAGAAGCCAACCAACCAGCTCGTCAAAAGAAGACACTGGAAAAGCAAAATTCCCCTGTAGAATTTTCAGGGTTTGAAGCCCTAAATCCTGCTAAGAACCACAGAAACCAGCATTAAATTACATCATTTTAAACAAGCCCTTTGTGCCAAGGGATTCTGCAAACACAGCAGTAATTACAGGATATATTTTGGCTCTTTCTTTATCAAGAAAGAAAGATAAAACCTGGTTCTGTAACAAACTACATTGTCTCGTAGAGTGTTGTCTCTGTTAATTTTAAATGGGTGTTTGCTTTACCACATTAATGTTATTTCATCAATGTACCAAATATTAAGAATAGGAAAATACTCCAAGTTATTGTGTTAAAATCAATCTCACTATTCCAAGTAGCACATATGGTAGCCAACATCAGCTGAATGACCTGTAATTTTTATGTCATTTTTATTTACCCAAATTGTTCTTGCCTGAGTAATCCTGTTGTGTGTGTGCTTATGTGACAAGGGTCAGGTAAGAAGAGCTTTTCTGCTGGGGTTTTCAAGTAGTGAAGTTTAGTCCTGGTAATGGGTTAAAGTAAGTACTTACAGAAGTCTGAGCTAAAGAGCCCTGGAGCTAAAAGAGATTAAGTAGTTTGTTATTTTATCTTCTGATCTTGTTAGGAGCTGCCACTTCATTTTAGCACCAAAAAGCAATACTGTGGTGAATGATTTGTGTGGCAACATGTCAGGGTTTAACCCTGGCCAGCACCACACAGCTGCTCACTCTCTACTCTGTGAGGGTGGGGGAGAGAATCAGAAGGGTAAAACTGAGAAAGATCACGGGTTGAGATAAAGCACTTTAGTAGGTAAATCAAAAAACACATGCACAACCAAAGCAAAACAAGGAATTCACTCATTACTTCCCATGGGCAGGCTGGTGCTCAGCCATCACCAGGAAAGCAGGGTTCTATCAGATGTAACACCATAACTCCAAACATCTCCCTTTTCTCCTTCTTCCCTCAGCTTTTATTGCTGAACATGATGCCACGTGGTATTGGATATCCCTTTGGTCATTTGGGGTCAGCTGTCCTGGCTGTGTCACCTCCCAGCTCCTTGCACACCCCCAGCCCACTTGCTGGTGGGGTGGGGTGAGAGGCAGGAAAGACCTTGGCTTGCTGTAAGCACCGCTCAGCAGTAACTAAAGACATCCCTATGTTATCAACACTGTTCTCAGCACAAATCCAAAACATCAACCCATAAAAGTTACTATGCAGAAAATTAACTCTACCCCAGCCAAAACAAGCACATTCTCTACCCCTTATTCCATACACATCATCCTCAGGTCCCACATTATCCAATGAAAACTCATTAACCAGAGCCCCCCTCTCCATCCTTTGATATAATACACAGATCATTCCTAGTCCATGGGACAGCCCTGTAAAGTGTCCACTGAGTTTGTTTAGTTCAGGGGTCCTCAAACTATGGCCTGTGGGACAGATACGACCCCCCAGGGTCCTCAATCCAGCCCTCCAGTATTTACAGACACCCCCACCCTGCTGGGGGTTGGGGGGGGACAGACAAAGCAGCCGCAGATGACTGCCTGCCATTTAATCTGCACACTGGCCCCCTGGATAAAATGTTTGAGGACCCCTGGTTTAGTTCATGACTTTGGGCTCTATCTGTTATGGTGGCCACTTAGCACAGGAGAGGTGATGTGCTGCATGGAGTTACTGGGCACCAAAGACAGCTCAGGTCAGGTCACTGCTGCACTTGCACTGCTTCTTGCGAGACTTGTCCTCCATTGGTTCAGGTAGTTCCTGCAAGTCAAATATTGTAGCTCAAATGATGAGTTACAACAATTCAAAATTATTTCCATTACAGTCTCCACCCCGGTCCCTTTGAACCAGACCATCGTGTTTAACATTGCAATGAACTTCTCCCCTTGCCCCTGCTCCAGCTTAGGCTTATCTAAGGCTGCAATCCCTTAGAGTTGTATGTGCTCCAAGTGGAGCCTTATCTGCAAGCCACAGTCTCTCCAGGGGTACCCCCTCTGCAGCACGGACTCACACACAGCCACAGCTGCTCTGAGCTGTGCTTCCTGCAGCATGGACTGATCCTTGGGCCACAATCCCTTCAGAGGTATAGGTATACCTGCTGCAGCACAGACATAACTACGGCTACAAACACATTGAGGTGGACTGTCACAGCACTCCCAAAACTGGCTGGCTGCAATAAAGCTTTTACCACCCCATTCCAGGTTAACTTCAATAAGTAGTTCTCACACCTTGCCCCAGCACAGCCACCAATCCCCCACAAGCTTTCAGAAGTTCATCTACTGTCCATGCTGTTTCTTAATCCTCTTCAGGTCAGCCCACCCTGCTTCTTGCCTCTGCTACATCCATCTTCTTTCTTCTCTGGGCTCCTCTTCCAGCCAGCCTCTCCTCATCTGGCCCTCCTTCTTCTCTTGGGGGCTCTCCCTGTCTCTCCTACATGCACAATACTCTATCTCCTCCCTCTGCTTCTTCCAGGTCTCTCTTCACCTAATGCCCCTCTTTCATACCCCTTAGAGCTATTTAACCCCTTACCAGAACCAGCCACAGCTGTACCTTATCCACGTCAGCCAACCCACCGCCCCTGAAGCCAGCCCACAGCTGTATATTATCAATGCTAATTAACCCAGCTTCATTCCTCTGTAATTCTTCTACAGTTCATCTACAGTGGACCTTCTTTGGTGTGGATTTATCCATGGCTACAGATGCTTTGGGGTGCCCTGCTTCCACGTGTCATCCACAGGTCACAGTCCCTTTGACTTGAGTTCATACTGGAGTTCCAGCCTGTCCAGTACGGCAGCACAGAAACAGTTGCGATGCCCTGGTCACCTGCCAGGCCAGGTGCATTGCCATGGCTGTTATCAAGATGTTCCCAGACGCAGCAGAGTAAGATGATAAGCAGTACAGCAGTACTGCAAGCAGTGAAAGCAAAAAGCAGCTTCTAACAAGTGTTAGACTGAAATATACAGAGAGGCAAGTAAGTTCCATAGCAAGCACAGGAGCCTGCCAATAGCTAAACAGCAATAACAGCTATAAATTTGATCTGGCACATTCCAATCAAATCTGTCATTATCTTGAACCCTTCGAGCCCCCCACTGAGCACCAAAAAGGACTGTTGTGTTTTAACCGCAGCTGGCAACTAAGCACCATGCAGCCACTTGCACACTCTTCTTGGGGGGGGGGGG
>JAVJGJ010000014.1:18294206-18305330 GCA_035590215.1 Microhierax caerulescens | reverse complement strand
GGGGCAGCAAAACTGAGCTCCTTGAGCCACAGGTGATCCACTAGCAAAAAGAAAGCAAGTCCCAGGTTGGGGGCACATTGCGTGACTTGGGGTGAGGCTGCAAAAGGGAGAGAGCCATCATGGCTTGCCAGGGGTGGATGGGACCAAGCCCATACCTGCAACTCCCTCCCAGGAACCACTCTTGGAAGACCGTGGTGTGGACCTCACAGCTCTTGCACACAGGCAGAAATAGGTGTCTCAAAGCCACAGCTTGCAACACACTTTCAATCTGCCCTGCTGCAGGACAGACAGCTGCACCAAGCGAAACATTTCTTTCACTGTGTGTCCGGTGGCACTAGCAAAGACAAATATTAACCATTGCAGCTCCACTGATCTAGGTGGGCTCTGCTCCTCGTACTGTGATGGGAAGATGTGGGCGAGAAGACACTTGCTTTGCATTCACACCCATGATCCAGATGGTGGTCCATTCAGGTCAGCCAGGAGATTTTTATTTCCTCCTTGGGCCTATATGCAGCCCTTTAGTCCATATCCCTTTTCATGAAGAAAAAGGCAACTATAATGTGCTCAAACTGGCTTCATGATAGGTTCTAGTCAGAGCATGAAAGAAGCTTGCAGGCATACACTGAACCATGCAGATTTCAATGAGATAAAAATATGGGTCTTGTTCCAGGGGTTGTGCTTGCAGTCCTCTTTGCAGACATTCATCACTGAAGGTATCACCAGGAAATTTGTCTCCTTTCTTTGGCTGAAATGAATGAACGTGATGAGCAATTCTGCCCATGCTGTGCCTGAGAGAAGTGTTTCAGTAAACTCTGTCCTGTGCTGACAGGACACAACTGAAGATCCTGCTGGGTGAGCTGGCACTGCTGATCCTGCGCACCTTCTTCAAGCAGCTGCAGGGATCGCTGTGAAGTGAGCAGTCATTTAAAAAGGAGGTGAGGAACCTGTTTCCCCCTGGTTTCTGCAGTTGTCCTGAGTTCTTGGGCTAGGAGCACTGTGCAGCTGCCAAACAAGGTACTGCTGGCCATAAGAGTCCTCGTGCACTGCTCAGACAGCAAGGGCAAGGGCAACTAACGAGCAGAGCAGCCACCAACAGCTCTTTGAAAATGTGCAGTGTCTGGGAGGGAATACTCAAAGGAGTTTGTGCCTGTAAACTGTTTAATATCCATTTTATTTTAGTCTACCACAGCTTGAAAGGCAAAGTCTGTGTTCTGGTTTGCAATGCATGAAGAACTGGCTTCACTTTTCCCTTGGGACAAATCTCAGGTCAGGGCAAAACAGTTAGGCTACACCACATTACAGAGGACCTGGGTTGCTGCACTGTCTCCACAGACTCATAACTCACACTTCACCTTGCTTTTGTCCTACAGCTTTATTTCTGCAAAGCACTTACATGCAAATTACAAGCTGACATTTATAAGACTACAAGTTGAAGACACGCCTATGCGTCTTTGAACACGAACACTGCTTCCTCCCACCCCACTGACCTGAAGCAGTGCTTGGCATTAGAAATGACAGGAGTTTCCAAAGCATCCCATGTAAATCAAGAGTTGAGAAAGGGAAAGACACAGACAGACAAAAGCCTAATAGCAGTCAAATGCAGAAGGGCATAATGGAAACATTTGTGACAGTTGGGTAATGAATAACTAAGCCTTTGGAAACAAAAAGAAATTTAGAAGTTGGATGGTGAAAAAGGCCTAAGCAATACTTTCCCCTCAGATGAATCGCTCAGTGCCCTGGGGTGAGTAGCAGTTATACTTGCTCTTCACCATGCCAAGGGAAATGGCTTGAGGAGGATGCCCTGCTCACTGGGTGAGGGGCAGTGAAGCAGGCCAGGTTACAGGGAGCTGAGATGAGGTGAACATCACATGTTATAGGCAGACTTTGAAAATTAAACTGTAAATGATCAGGGAGAACAATAAAGGCAACGTGTCATTCCTGCAGGTTGGTGTTCCTGTCCACAAATGTGGCTTACTTCTGTAAGCCTGATGCCTGCAGCGCTCAACAGGCAATTGTACCCAGTGATGATTACATGGAGATAGGTAAGGCTCTCGGACATCTGTCATCTATCACACACTTCAGACAGAGGTGGGAAAACACAGAAACTATTAGCTGAGCAGTAAGGACTTTTTCTGCTAAGACAGTTCCATCTCAGTGGTAATCACTGTGACAAATATGTAAAAGGTTAATTTGCAAAGAGCAAAGTCTGCAGGGCAGACCACCAGTAGACCTGACTAACTTTAGCCCCTCAAAAGAGATGCTACGGGCTCCTGTGTAGCTCCCCGGTTCCTTGCAGTGTGAAGATACTCCCACGGACACACAATGCTCAGTGTGATGTCGGGACCCATAGTGTTTATGGGATCAACAGTTGATATCCACAAAGCAGGAGTGGGTGTCAGTGTCTGATCTGGTCTCCATACAGCCAATAGAGAGAAACAGGGGCCACAGGGATGAAATCTGTCCTGTCTGTACTTTTCAGAAATGGTAAACCAAGGCCCCATGCTCTCCAATTTCTCTCATCAGGTAAGAACACTACTGAGCTCCAAAGGGAGCTTGGATTGCAGTTGCCTGCCCTGTAGGCATACAGGCTTAGGGAAAATGCATCTTTTCCTTGTGTCTTGCCTTCTTTTGGGCTGTGAGGGGGAGCAGGACTCAGTGCAACTGTCAGTGTGTCACCTTGTATAGGATGAAATGAAGAACCATCTATGCAAAGCTCCTGACACCTGAACAGATGAGATGAAGAGGAGGAGCAGTGCTGTGACCTCCCCGTAGAGCTGGCGTGTGGTAGACTGGCACTAGGTTGATGCCCTCTGGACTAGTTCCTGTACTATACCTCATAAGATGCACGTGGCTCCCGGGCTTTTTCCCACACTTCAGCAGGTACAGACAGGGCATTGCAAATACCTTCCTGGATGCAAACATTTGAAGACTATAACCCCAAGATTCTTCCATCTGGAACTGCAGGGTGCAGCCTTGTCCTCAAGTTCCTTCATTGGAGCGGATGAAGAATTCAATATTAATACCATCAACTGCAAATAGTCTAAAATTAAGCCCTGAGCTTGTACAGTTATCTGAATAAATACCATTCTTCAAAGAGCACAAGCTTCCAGTACTGTCACCACAAATTTGGAAGAGCACCACCTCTCTTCTGCCTGATACCTTCTCAGAAGCAATGAAAGCATAGTTCAGCTGCAGATGCCAAGAAGAAGATGCTGCTGCCCCATCCATCCCTGGGAAGTGACAAGCAAGGCCACCTCAGACACAATCTGCCTCTGAAGAAAGTGTATATATTTAAATGTTATTCAGGATGTGATTCAGCTGTCTATGCCTAGGCATCTGATGTCATTTTGGGCTTTTGTGCAGAAATAGCTTTTGGGGTCCCATACATAAAATGAAATAGAGGAGCCACGTAGACTGTGTGTTGCATGTTCATGTCCATCCACCTGGGTCACACAAGACAGATGCAGCATCTACACCTTAAGCCAACACCTGCATCTGCACCTGTTCCTCCTTATAGGTAGTCATCTGAAAGTCCCTGGGGACAGGGAGGAGGAGTGAGGGGGAAGAGGGTGATAATAATAGTTGAATAATTTATTCAATGAGATTCATGGAATTTGGAGACTAATACATTCTATGAATAATATTTTCATTATATTCCCAACTCCAGTGCTAGATATGAATAATGATTGAAGCAAACACTTGAATTATATGACAAGGCTATTGAACTTTGGAAGCATATATTACATGAAGTGAGGTGACTCTAGTTCTGCTCATCAGTTTGATGTAGATGTTCTCAAAAATGGCAAAATAGGTATTTGACACTTTGGCCTTTCCTCACAGGAAGTTTGTGCTCAGCTTACCTGACAATAAGAAACAATCAATAACTCGCATGCTACCTCTCTCCCAGAAAATCACTAACAATTGCTTTCTTTCAGCACTTCTGGAATTACATCCCTAGAGATAGCAGCGCTCTCATCTCTACAGTCCCCTCTCACTGTGGGGTGGCACGTCATTGTCACCAGAGGGGAAACTCTTTCCTCCAGGGCACTGCAGCCTGCCACTGCCCTGCAGCAGCCCGTGCTGACAGCCCCGACACTGTGGCAGCTCTCTCTGAAGCAGCTGCAGACAGATCGTAGGGTGATGCTGGCAAGGTTCTTCCGATATCTCATCCTTCCCAGCATCTCCTCACCTTTGGAGGTGCCTGCTGAATGTGATCACTAGACACAAGGACAGAAGGAGGATTAACTAGTCCCTGTGAAGTCTGGCCGTGAAATCCAAGGTGCAGTCAGACGGGCTTCTACAGGGTTTCTGCTGCTCTCCTCTGGCCCTTGGTGGCCAGGACCACTGGCTTCAGCATGCAGTAGCTAAGGGTCTGTTTCCAGCCTACATTCAGAAGTACTTCCTAATAAAATCAGAACAGTCTGAGACTTTATTACTTGGGTATTTTTTAGCCCTAAGTTCATTATAATGTCCTCTGATCTTTGGCTTAACAGAGGAGCTGGAGTCAACAGACATTTCCCATCAAACTTAAGAAGTTGTGGCTGAATAATACCATGTATGATATATTGCCAGACAGAGTGGGTTTAATGACTCCAAACAACATGAGACCCACTGCATCTCCTGCTACACCATGAATAAAGTTCATTTCTGAAACTAGAAGATAACATGAATTCCTGATATCAGTTCGCTGACATCAGATGCACACCACCCTTTGACATCAGTGGTGAGAGATCACGCTAAAGAAAAACAGCCAATAATTTTCACCCTCCAAAATTCATAATCTAACTGATGATGGAACTTACTTCAAGGAACAGCTAAATGTCGAATTCATCAGTTCCTGGAGGGCCTATACTCAGTCAGAAATGAACATGGTTCCTACACATATTTAATTCTAACTTTGAAAGCCGAAAGGAGTTTAACAGAACATTAGAGAGTCATGAATAAATTATAATGGCATTAATGAAGCTGATGCTTATATCTAAGGGGAGAAGTCCCAGAGGGTTCAGGGAGCTCCAAAGTTACTAATAACTTGTTAATTTTGGAGTTGATAGTAGATAACAAATCAAACATGCTAAATATGAGTATGCACTGTGATTTCTGCTGCAGAAGACAAAGTCTTTCAGCATATTATACTATGGGGTATCTTTTATAAGGCCAGAGAAGTAATTATTCTTTTTTATATGTCTTTAGGAAAGGTTGTAGTTGGATAGCTGTATGCACTCCTAGGCACTTGACTACAGGAGGATAGTGATAAACCAGGAGAAATTTGAGAGATTCCAACTATGAGCAAAAGAAATGATAAAAAGTCTCTGATAAAAAGAACAGGGGACAAATCCTCTTCAGAAAGATGGAAAGAACTAGATATGGACAGAAAAGAAAGCTGGTGGGAAATTATATGACACTCAGAAGAAAAGAAATGCTGCAAACAAGTCAAAAGTCATGGGAAAAAAGATTTCTTTGCCAAATAAATGTGCAAAATTGCTGTCACTTCTTACATGAAGTACACAATGTGATGAATCAGAACAAAGTTCCCAAAGCCAGGACATTTTCAAGATCTCTATGTTTTAATTTTCTAAGTTGTGCCCTGAGGTTTCCTACCTTTGACTTAAGACCACTACTGGCAAGTATTTACACAAGTGTCTTTATGTCTGTGAGGTTTTCAATTTAGTTCAGCAGATTTTGTGCATGTGAATGACACAACTGATCTGTTCAGGGGTGACACAGATGTTTTGCACTTCACGGCCAGCATGTTGGCAAGGTCAGCCTTGTTTCAGCATCACTCCAGCACAACCATCCCAATGCCAACATGATCACACAGAGTGGCAGAACTTGGAAAAGTTCACATATTTTCTGAGAGGCTGCTGCTACATAAAGACATATGTATAGAAAAGAAAAAGTGGTGAAGGAAAAGGAACATAGATGGTCACCAACCTCTTGCCTAGTTGAAATAATAGGTAGCAACTAAAGTTAGGGGAGGCAGAGGCCAGGCTAGGCGGCACACTGAGAACTGCCTTGCACAGCACACTGTCACAGTATGTGGGTTAAAAAAATAAAAAGAAGCTCTAATCTGTCTTTATCCTTTCAAGCCCCTGAGTGTGCTGTGTGTCTTTTGACTTTAGCGAAGATTTGAGCCATCATAACAATGAAAAAAGAAAGGTCCTTGGAAAGGGAATATGTGATATTTTACATTCACAAAAAGAATGAAAACATTAACTCACAGCTGAACAACAGGAATTGCTCCTTACAGAGCTCTCTATGTGGTGTTGGGGACTCCATCCTCACCTGATGGAGGTGACAGTATCTTTTTCACCTAATAGTTAATGGATGTACAGGAAAAAAAGCAAAGCCTCAAAACACCTAAATGAGATTAATTTCTGAGGACCTCTCTAATATTTAAGTGAGGATTTTCTGTCACCTGAATGCGACAGTATAAGTTGAAAGAAGGCTTTAGGGAGTACTGGGAAAGATTCATAGTGACCTGAGTCACATAGTCCCAACCCCCCTGCCATGGGCAGGGACACCTCCCACCAGACCAGGTTGCTCACAGCCCCATCCAGCCTGGCCTTGAGCACTGCCAGGGATGGGGCAGCCACAGCTGCTCTGGGCAACCTGTTCCAGTGCCTCACCACCCTTGTGGAAAAGAATTTCTTCCTGATATCTCATCTAAATCTACTCTCTTTTGGTTCAAAGCCATTGCCCCTTGTCCTATCACTACACGCCCCTGTAAAAAGTCCCTCTCCAGCTTTCCCGTAGCCCCCTTTAGGCACTGGGAGTCTGCTGTAAGGTCTCCCTGGATCCTTCTCTGCTCCAGGCTGAATCACCCTAACCCTCTCAGCCTGTCTTCACATCTTTACATCAGACTGTCTGATCATCTTTGTGGCCCTCCTCTGGAGCCACTCCAACAGGTCCATGTCCTTCTTGTGTTGGAAGACACACTCTGTTCTTGGAGCTGGATGCAGCACTCCAGGTGGGGTCTCATGAGAGTGGAGTAGAGGGGCAGAATCACCTCACTCAACCTGCTGGTCATGTTTCTTTTGATGCAGCCAAGGACATGGTTGGCTTTCTGGGCTGCAAGCACACATTGCCTGGTCATGATGGGCTTCTCATCCACCGGCACCCCTAGGTCTATCTCATATCAAGTGGTGGCTCGATCTGATGTCATTGCAAACCTGATGACCAAGCACTCTGTTGCCTCCTCCCACCCATTGGTAAAGATTTTAAACAGGTCTCTGGGACAGGTCCCAGCACAGACTGCTATGGTGTTTCCCTTGTTGCCAATCTCCAGGTAAAGACAACTTATTACCCATTACCCTCTAAACCCAACCATCCATCCAGATTATAAACCATCTGAATTTTTTTCAACCCTACCATAACATCCCACCTTGGATACAAGGATATGATGAGAAAGAACCTTGAATGCCTTCCTAAACTCAATAAAAATGACATCTACTACTCTCCCCTCATCCTGAAACACAGTCATTTTATCATAGGAGATAATCAGATTGGTCAGGCATGACTGACCCTTGGTAAATCCATGCTTAGTGCTACCAGTCACCTTCTTCTTCTTCCTGCACCCAGAATTGTGCTCTGAGAGGACTTGCTGCATAACTTTCCAGGGATCAAAGAGAATATGACTGGCTTGTAGTTCCTTGGGTTGTCTCTGGCCTTTTCTGAAGGTGTTGTTTTGAAGTTATTTCAGAAGAATATAATAATGAAGATCTTATTTAGGCCTTGAAATCTAGACATGGGGTTAAAAATAATTTCCCAAATTATCTTTAGTCATCATTACACCCAGGTATGCCTAGTACCCATTCAATAGTGCTTGAGAGTTTGCTCAGTTTTGACCATATTATGATACTGCAATTAATTACAGCTTATGTGAAAAAGCATTTTCTCTTCCATCTCGATGATGTGCAGGAAATGCATCCATATGCAGGTGTTGTGAGAGAAGATGAAAGTGTTTGGTATACCAACGTGCAGAGCTCTCCCTGTACAATCTGATAACCTGGGAAATTATAGCAAAGAAATGTTTGTCTGTTTGATACAGGCTCATATCTTTAGAGAGATGATCAGGCCGTTCTTAAGAAGCTGTTGCAGCTTCAGCTTTTTAACATCTTTGTGGGTAGATTTATTATAGTCTTTTAATCACAGACAGAGAACATCAAAAGGTTTACAGAAGTTCATGAGTCTCTGTGCCCAAACTGCAAGGCATCTGGGACTAATTTACAATTTCACACTCAAAAAACAAAATGCAAATGTCAACTTGAGCTTGACATACATTTCTAGGAAGAAAAAAAAAATCAAATAAAATCATGCAATTTCTCATGGAACAAATTATGTTGGAATTCCTGGAGACCATACAGAAATACATGTGGCTCCATGCACAAACCCTCTTACAAAACCAAATGACAGAAATTTAATTGACATTAGAGGACTGGTCAGGATACTATGAGCATTGCAGGTGAAATACCATCCCTTTTACAGGTCAATCAGCAATATAATGGAACATCTATACATCCTGCAAAAGCCAAAGATTAAGGCCTTTGCTACACCTCAGAGTGCAGACTTTGAACAACAGCTGGCAGCTGCACGCTTATGAATGCTTTATGAAATAGCTATTGTTAGATGCTAAATGCATATTGTTCGATTGAGAACCACTGGTGGGCATGGATAAAGATTGGAACGAAGATGATTAAACTGAGAAAAGGTGCTATATTTGTGCCACCATAAAAATTACAATTGCAGTTAACTTATCTAAAGCTACTAATAACTTATCAGCTTCCTGAACAAAACTAAGCTAGAGGTTAATACTATAGCATATTTCTTATAATAATTTTGGTATTAATTACTTCCAGCCTGCAAATTGCTTGGAAAAAATGACTATCAGTTTCATCTGTTTGCTCCCATCTAACTGAACATGAGTTCAGATAGTGGATTTTATAGTCTATTTTAATTACTTTAGGTATGATCTGAGTAATAAAATAAGGCTATACCTACATCTTTGCCAAACAGCAACAAGATTTTGTACCCAAAAGCCTGTGTGATTAATTTAAGGAACAGCTTTTCAAGAAATGATCAAATGTTACTTCTAGTCATGGTATAAGCTATTCTATGGATCTCCTATGCTGCTACTTTTCCATATTTATCTCTATTCTATCCCATACTTTTATATGTATTACTTTTCAATGAAATGCATAAAGGAACATTTTGAGATAATTTTTCTTTTTTTAGATGAATAACTAATTCTGGGTTAAAACTGAAAAAAACCATTATGACCCTGTCCCTATCCAGACAGTTTTCTCCAGTGCTAAGGAAACAAAAAATAAGCTCTTGTAAAATGAAAAAAAAATCTACTGGAGAGTTAGTTTGTCCTCCAAAAATGAAACAAGCCCTTTTACAGTGTTATTATTTTGTCTTGCATGTTGCCTTCGTTAAGGCGTGACGACCTGGTTCAAGAATGACATGGCGGCCAAAACCCAACTCCAGGCCGCTCGGGCCATCAGCACACAGACACCAACGTGGTGGATGGCAAGATGGCGTTTATTAATAAGTGGTGCAGCATTATATAGCTTAGGTTTACAATGTCACTTCTGTCTGCTTACGTCATAGACTAAATGCTATTGGCTACCTGAAGAGAGGGGGCCCCTCAATTTCCGTACAGCACGACATCTTCTGATCACCAGGCCCTAACTAACCACAACACTTGCATACCTGTTATTTTCTGAAATATTATTAATCTGTAAGGCAGGAGGGAATTCATTCTACTTGCTTTCATCCTCAAATTTCTAGCTGCCTAGACTAAGCCAGAAGGAGCTTTTACTCCAAACCCCGGAATGGTTTGCCATTTACACAGGCTTCTTTCTCTTCTCTTCTCTTCTCTGCCTGCTGGAAACCCTGGTCAACTCACTTAAACTGGATGCTTTACTTTTAGACAGCTTTAATTGCATTTGTGAGGATGTAAGAAATTCTGGGAAGATTAGCTTGTATGAAGACTGAAGTATCATTAATAAAATGTGAAAATGACACCATACCAGATATCATCTATGGTAGAGATCTTACAAATGGTTCTGAAGGAGCACAACTTCACCCCTAGGAACAGTCCTACTTATGTCAGGAGAACTATTCCTGTGAAGAGAAGTACTAGTGTAAGTGTATGCAGTGTTACATGGGCCATATGTTGTTAACAGCAGGAAATTTTCTTTGTGTTTGCCTTTTTGATCAGGAGAGACCTTAATATGAGGAAATTGTCTAAAATTCTAAAACTTATTTTTATTGTACCAAGACCAGGCAATTCAAATTGGAAAAGTAAAGGCAAATGGAATGTTGTGCTTTATACTCAAGGTGTTGTCTTCCAGTTAACCAAATGAGAGTATGTCACCATATGATAAACAGCTAAATATAATGCAGTGCTGCATAAATAACCACTGTAAATATAGCTATCTTCGCAGCAGGGGAAGCCTTAGCACAAATATCAGCAGGCTAGCTGACAGCCAGAAAGATTACAGTATTTCATTTTCGCAAGTCTGTTGGAGTGCCTGTGGTCAGCAAGAAACTGTTTTTAATATGTTTGGATAGACCTTGAATTTAATCTGTTGACGGCTGCCAGATATACTGGGCAGGCTTTAACAGTCCATCGATTTTCACAGAATCATAGTATTGAGTTGGAAAAGACCTTTAAGGTCATCAAGTCCAACCATTAACCCAGCACTGCCAGGTCTACCACTAAACCATTGTCCCCAAGAGCCACATCTCCATGTCTTTTAAATGCCTCCAGGGATGGTGACTCAACCACCTCCCTGGGCAGCCTGTTCCAATGCTTGACAATGTTTTCAGTAAATAAATTTTTCCTAATACCCAATTCAAACCTCCCCTGGTGCAACTTGAGGCCATTTCCTCTTGTCCTATTGCTGGTTACTTGGGAGAAGAGATCGACCCCCACCTGCCTACACCCCCCTTTCAGGCAGCTGTAGAGAGCGATAATGTCTCCCCTGGGCCTCCTTTTCTACAGGCTGAACAACCCCAGTTCCCTCAGCTGCTCCTCACAGGGCTTGTGCCCCAGACCCTTCCCCAGCCCCACTGCCCTTCCCTGGACACGCTCCAGCCCCTCGACGTCCCTCTTGCAGT
>JAVJGJ010000014.1:18259852-18293998 GCA_035590215.1 Microhierax caerulescens | reverse complement strand
GCCTGTAGCGCTGCCTGGGTCTGGTGTGACCCCAGGGCAGGACCTGGCACTGAGCCTGGTTGAACCTCACACCACTGGCCTCAGCCCATCAATTTTAATGGACTCTTCATGAACATAGGAGATTGCAATTTGGAAGGCCACCAGGAAGAGAGAAGCAGGAGAGCACAGGCAGCAGTGGTTTGATGTAGGCAGTAACGATGGGAAAGAGGCATCTCAGTTACATGTAAAATATTGCTATTCTCATCCCATATCATCTGTGTGTACAGCAAGTATAAAACCAAAATATCTCTTTATAGCTGCTGCAGTAGCAATATTTAGCCCCCTGCCTACATCAGAAATAAAAGTTTCTCCATGGTTTTAGGTTCGCCAGGAAAACACATACTGAAAAAATGAGTTATACACTACTGTCTTAAAAATATAAAGGCAGACCACAGAAGGAAACAAATTCAAGACTATCTGCTCATACTACTGTTTCTCATCTCCGCAGATGGACTACATCTGGCCAGCTCCTCCAATGTTAAGCACATCATTTACAACAGTCTCCAGGCTTTGTCCTGAGACAACTCCTTCCTCCAAAGAAATAATACTTCCTATCATCAACACTTTTTCCCCAGGTAAATGTACTTTTTTCCCCAAGGGCCCAGTAGGTAAGACCCCCAGACACATGAACCCTTTTGGCTTTTGAATAGAACCACAGAATTGTTTAGGTTGGAAAAGACCTTTAAGATCATTGAGTCCAACCATTAACCTAGCTCTGCCAAGTCCACCACTAAACCATATCCCTAAGCACCACATCTACACATCTTCTAAATACCTCCAGGGACAATGAGTCCACCACCTCTCTGGGCAGCCTGTTCCAATGCTTGACAACCCTATTAGTGAAGAAATTTTTCCTAATATCCAATCTAAACCTCCCATGTCCCTAAGCACCACATCTACATGTCTTTTGAATACATCTGAAGAGCATTTAGAAAACATGCACAAGTGAACCTGCTGCACAGTCTCTACAGCAGGCACTGACAGCAAAGAAATAAAGGTAAAACCAAGCATATGGCAGTTTTAGACTCCTCACTGTGTACACAACTCTGTCAATGTAGCAGATGCTACTCCTGTACAGAAAGATCACCTTTGTAGTGATGAAATGTTGTCCAGAGGGGAAATACAGTATAATTACAAATAAGAAATAGTTAGAGCATTGTAAAAGCCATATGCACTTTTTTTCCTACATGCATATTGGTTTTCATATTTGAGAAAGGTAAATTCAGCCTGGCCCAAGTCCAGGTTATGCACCTAGGAGAAGCAGGGAATGCAGACAAGATTATACAAGAGATGACAGGAAGAATTTGGCTTGTTTAACCCAGGAAAGTAAAGTCTGAGAAAAGAAACAATCATGATTTATATGTAACATCATGTAGTAGAAGTCTACCAAGAGAAAAGCTGCAGGGCAGTGCTAGCAGAAGAGCAAATGAGTATAGCCATGAATAGATTTCTACATAAAATTAAACTATTTCCATCCATAAGAATGATGCCCTGGAAACAGCTTTTCAACAAGAACAACATGAGCCAAAAAACCAGTTACTTTTAAGATGCAGTTCAGGTTTTTTAAGAAGAGGAATAGACAATGTGGTGGCATGTGACATCAAGGGACAGAACCTGATGAATCTGAAAGTTGCTTCCCATCCTATATTTCCCATAGCCAGCACATCATGATGCTGGTTTGACTATGCAGAAAGGTTACAGGCTCTGCTTTTCATGCATAACTAATCCTTCTTAGACAGAGCCTAGTTACATGACGCTGAGAACAGGGATGGTGAGTCCTCCAGAAGCAGGATGTGCTTGGGAAAACTGTAGAAATTGCTAAGTTATTTTTTTAATTAAAAACATGCTTCTCAAGTGTCCCTGTTTTTGAAAGCTGGTAGACACTGAGATTAAATTCAGCAGTTTCTGCATTCATGTGAATAATGTACAGCTGGAGATGGAAGCAAAGACAGAGTCAGTCTGGGGAGCTGGTAAGTCGAACACAACACAGACTTCGACCAAGTAAGCCACTTGTGGTGACACTGATGGACAAAACTCAAAGGTTCAGCATGTAGGCTCGTGAAACTCCTCAACATCCTCAGTGCAGTTTGCAAAACTCTGAGCTTCACAACATTAGAAAGCTTGTGGGAACAAGCTCTCCCCTAGATCCTACCTCCCTTGGATTGCCACTGTTGGATGGGGTAGAAACAGTAGACAAAAGTGTTATTGTTATAGTTTTCTGGCACTTAACTTTTTAATGGTGACCAGAACTCAAAAACCTGTGCAAAACTGGAAAAGACTTTGAAAACAGGGGAAATGTTCTTATTTGCAAAACTAAGAGGACCCCTATATTCTCTGAAAGGCTTTACACTTTCCTAATACAATCCTTTCTTCCATGGATACTTCAAGGAAGTCTGGAAGTGCAAATGAATGAACTAGTAATCATGTTACTAATCGGTTACTACTAATCGGGATAAGATGTTGAGAACAGGAAGTAGCTCCTCAGTCACACCAGTGTTTCCCATGGCAGGTGTGTGGCAGGCTGCCGTGCCACCTGGTGTGACTCTGGGAGCAGGGTTTGACACAGCACCTCCGAGAGCAGCTCTGATAAACATCCAGCCCTTGGGACTACTCTCACAGCTGAATCAAACACTTACACTTTTGAAGCTCTCAGTTTACAAAGCAAATTTGTGTAAACATTCGATTCCTCCAAAACCCCAGCAGGTTATGACAGCTGCTTAACAAACCTAAGAGCCGCTGGAACAGCACTTTCTACAGCTCTGCAGCCTGGCATTCACTAGCCAGCAGCCCTTCTCCCATAGCATGTAAGTGGAAGTGACAGTCTGTCATGACCTAGAGGACAGCCAGCTGCTCCTCCCAGTCACGGAGGAGATGATGAGCATCCTTCTTGAATACTAGAATACCAGAAATGCAAAAGCCCCTGAGACTCAGGGTGTTATTTATAAGACACCAGCGAATCGGAAACCCAGAGGCTTTAGCTGGAGCTGGGAATTTGAGGTGAGATGGGAACACTGCTCCTCTCCAAACAGCTACTGCTAGCCTGAGAGCGGCCCAAGGGCTGGGCTCAGCATGGGGCTGCAGACCTTCCATGCTGTTGCAGACTGTGGTTAGGTAACCAGCTGGTACAACCAGGGGAAGTCTTGAAGCATTCTGCAGAGCAGATGTAGTCCTGTTTGGCTGGAACATGCACTCTGTGCTTTGCCTAATTCCTTCCAGATTTCCCAGTCCCTTTGTAGCTGCACCATGGGGTCAGTTTGGGCTGATGAGGCAGTCTACGATCCTACCAAAAGACTTTCAGTGCTATGAAACTCAGTAACAAAGAGGATTTTTACAGGGCCACAGGTCTGACACATACCGAAGTTCAGGACACTCCTGTTCAGAAGGTAGATTATAGATATGGTGTGTTTGCACGTGCATAACCTCTGCTTACATCGTCTCCCTTACGTGAACGCTTTCATTTAAACTGTAGCAGATTTCTACCATATCTGATCTCAGAGATGTACCTCTTTAGTACGTCTCTGTAATCCCTGTGTTTGCTGGTGGTGCTTTTTATTATTACAGATCTTCACCATCAATGAAGGTAGTGGATTTTAAGAATATATAGATACTTTTACTCTCTCAGATGCTTTACAGATTGCAGGCATACTGTAATCTACTGCCTTCACTGTTCGCAAGACCTGTTCCTCCTGCAATGCTCACAGACACCTTGTCATAGTCCCAAGGGCCGCCCCTACCCAGCCACTTGAAATGCAAACTGCAGCTGTGGTAGAAGCCATGAAAACTTCAGGAAGTTTGACCTTCTTTTTAAGTCTTCCAGAAAAAAAATCCAGGATGCTTACCATGGCTCCTGACAAGCGTTCTTGTTGTATCTGAACAGAGACATTATTTCTTCTCCTGTTAATGCATTACATCCAGATTTAGATTAACTCATGCCTGACCTTGTCTCTGGGATGGACTAAACCAGCAGGTTGCTCCTGAACCCTTCATTGCTCTTTGCATTGCCTCAAAGCAGCCCAGGACAGAGCAGCTGGTGAGAGCACAGCTCTAGTCTGACACAAAGGCTAGCTCTGGGGCAGGGCTTCACACAGGTCTGTAGGCTGGATGAAGAGATAGAAGGCCCAGCTATGCTGCAGGACATCTGCACTTATTAGAGATTTATTTTCCTGCAGGCTGAACCTAGAGCCATTACAGGTCTGTAGAAGTCACTGGGGATGAGCCCTGACTGAGGGAGACTTACCAGTGTCTCTTGTTATATCACGCTCACATCTCTCCTCCAGGAAACCAGCCCAGCATCCGTGTACATGTTGGAAAGTTTGGCTCAGAACATAGCTGTTCAGGAGGCTGGATGTGAGCAGCTTATGTGATTTATGACTCACTTATGTGAGTCAGTTTATTACCAAGGGAGAGGAAGATCTTGATCATAGAGAGGTATCAGAGAAGGAGGGAAGCTCTGCTCATGGCTAACCCTTCATCTGTATATAGTTGTGGTGACCCTGGGCTTTTGGCTCTTAGAATATAGGTGTCTTCTAAGTCTTCTCACTTACCCCAGCATCCAAAGTGTGGCACAGAAGACTGTGTTGTCCTGTAGCCCCTGGCAGACATTGGCCATGGGAAGTGTGGCACCCCTGATGAAAGGGCTGGAATACTCCCCAGGGTCCCTGGCCCATAGCCTGAGGGTATTCATGCTGTATGGCCTGGGCAAGCAGAGGGGAGATGGCCTAGTGTGGAGCAAGTCAGCCACTCCAGCCAGCCTCTTCCAGCACCAGTTTTGGATGTGGGAATGATGATCTCCTCCCAAAGGCTCCCAGCATCTTCACCTGCTGTCTCACCAAACCATGCTGCAGAGATATTTTTTATTTATTTTGTTTCCTGCTTTGCTTTTCTTGTTTCTGTCCCTCATGCCCCAACAACGCCTCTGTGCTGTGTCATAGGAGGAGCAGATCCAGATGTAAGAAGTCCCCGTGGTCCCATTAATATATGACACCAAGGAAATCCTTAATCCCAGGTACAATACCATCAAAAAACCCTTTAAAACCTTTTATTAAAGATGCAAAGGATGCCATGCAAGGCCAAGATCACCCATGTAAATGAGTCAAAAATACCATGTTCGAGTATTGATGTGGCAGATCTGGTACCAAGTGGGGAAAGGGTTTCAGAAGCAGGCTGTGTAACTGGGAGGAGGCTAGGATCTAGGAAGGGAGGTACAAGTGCCAAAAAGAAGGGCCAAGAGCCAAGAAAGGAATGACAAGATGTGCGAATCCCATGATAGGCACTATCTGAGGTACGTGCTGGGCAGCCCTGTGTTTGCTAATGGTGGCTAGAGCAGGACAACTGCCTAAACCCACTGTCCTGACCATGCTGTGGGGGCTGGACTGTGCCTGTGGCTTGGGAGCTGGGGTGGGAGCAGTTGTGTACTTTCCCTGACCAGTGAGGGGACAAACAAACACGGACAGACAGATTGAGCATCCTAGTTTCACCATGTCAGTGCTCATTTCATGCCTGACAGCACTGGTAACTACCTACACCTTCATAATAAAAACTACTATGTGAATAAAATACTTTTTGTTACACAGACCAATATAATTTTCCCAAACCTAGTAGTTCATTTAATAAAAGGACACAACCTCTAGCCTCAAGTCTTACAATACTTTTGATGGCATTTATGAACATTTAATGGAGTATACAGGTTGAATTTGTTTGAGTGTTTTTTAAACCTTGGACAACTTGGAATGTGGGCATACCCAGACCTATGCAGAATGGTCTTAGAAAATTGAAAAAAAGCTTTTAAAAAGTTTATTATGTCTCCACAAGGTAATGAAATACTTATATGAAAAGGACATTATAACTATAAATAATGTAAACTGTGACCAGGTGTAAAGGATGACAGACGCAAATAACAGGCTGGGTATTGTGGAGCATCAGTCAAATTACATAGCACTGGCACATAATGGGCCTGTCTCTAAAATGAGAAATAACAATGGTTCAAAGATTACCAGTAGCATAATTCCCTAGAATCATAACATAATCCTAAGGAACGTTCAATTTGCACTTTAAATTCAACACAAGGTATCTGCTACAGCTATCCCTATGTGTGTCTGGAGTCCATTCCCCACTGGTAAGAAACTCAGATAACTTTTCCTGTAAAGTGCAGCTCTTTTAAGAAACATGAGAGAGACATAGCTGAAGCTTTGATTCTTGTCTGTAACTCTGCATGACATTTATCTGAAAGAACAGCTCTGATCAGGTACAGAATTCATTTGAGGTATCTAGATTTTGAGTCCTGAAAGAGACCAGAAAGAAACGGATTTTCAAGTTTGTTTACTTTGAATCTTTGGCAGCACTTTTTTTAATGACTGTCAGTGTTCCACAGTAGTTTGTTTGCCTTTTGCAACCTTTGTACATGAGGAAGAAAAAACATTTTTAAAATAGCAGTACATAACTGCAAAGTCATAATTGGCAGAAGGGAGAGAGCAACAGCCTTTATTTTTTAAAAAAACTTGGATTTGAAGTTGACACAATCTCTTTAAACTAATGAGACCAAATAAGAGGTAGAAAACATGCAAATGCACTAGGAGAAAGAATGGCACTGCTGACAATTAACTAATGATTATTAATTCCCCTGATACACATTGTAATAACAATAATGATGATTAACTCATTTTGTTTCAGTGTGGAAACTGTTAGCATTTGATTTTCTGGGCTTTTCTTTGCAATTTACATTAATTACTGTCCACCTCCTATATAGTCTTCCTACTGAAACTTTATGAAAATTAACAGTCTTTAATGTGCTCAACAATTCTTTTCCAATTGACTTTCAACCTAATTGGCATTGAGATATTTTTGCTGCCTGTCTGCCCCATCATCACACCCCTCAAAATAAGAGTTTTGTTAAAAGAAGCTTATTCCTCCCTTTTCTTACCTTGACTTGCAGAGATGCTTTTTCATTTGCTAACTCCAGTAACTGACTTATTTGCCAGCCCAGATCCTTACCATTATGCATGGCTCCACTCACTCTTGTCTTTCATGGAGTCCAGCATCCAAGCTACCGATTCCTATCCTTCCTGGTCCTGGCTGTTGAGAGATGTTTGCTGCCGCCTTGTCCACTCCTATCTGCTAGAACCCCCAGCTCCTTGCACAAGTAATCTTCCCATGAAGTCTTTCTAATAAAGCAAATGAAGGCTGCTTAGTTGGAGATCTAGACTATTGCTGAAAATTACTGATAGTCTGCATAATCAAGATATAAGAAAAGAGGTCTAAGCTTGACATTATTAATTTCATACAATAGGTAAACCAGTTTTCTTTTCAAAGTCTAGCAAAGGCTACCTTTTATGAAGTTCATACCCATCCCAACCTACAGTTGTTATGGACAATTCATACCATGTGGGAATGTCTGGATTTACCTGGAAATGTTATAGGAGAAATCCCCTTGCACTCCTTATATTGCTGACAGAGCCTGGGAAAAAGCTTCAGTGATCCCTGTTACACTGACATGAGACTTTTGAAGTGTGTTGAATCCATTTCAGGGAATTTTTAAACTGTAGTTTAAAAAAAACCCACCCACATCTTCCAGAAGCTGAAGAAAACACAGAATTCATGCTGGTGTCCCTCTGGATCTGTAATTTTTACGAAATCTAGCTCAGATTTTAGAAGGATACCAACAGGTCTCATTCTCAGTGAATGCTGTGTACATGCTGTACTCAGCCCAGCTAGTCTACACATTCAGAGAAGTGTGTTCATACCCATAACTAATATAACCACCTCTTCTGTATGCTGTATACCTGCATGGTTGAGTGCTCCTGGGAAATTCTGTTTCTGATTCACATACCACTGTAGTGTCCCTAACATGGCAGGCTGTGTGCATGCCCTGCTGGGGCCACAGGACAGCTGCCAGACACTTTCCATTATAAGGATTGTTTTTCAGTTGCTTATAAAATTTACACTTTGCTGTATGTTCAAAGCTCTCTGGAGAATGAGTGGCATCGTTAGTGAAAGCTGCTTGCATAGGGAGCCCAAATGCTTCTAATGAAGCCTTTATCCCCCTTCTCATCCCCCAGCAAGTGCTGGATTAAGCTGTCTCAGCCTTTGGGCTGTTGTCTGGCCAATACAAGGGCTCTGCTGCAGCTCAGCTCCACACGACCCTTGGCCATTGCAACACTGTGCACCATGCTGCCTTGACCCCTGGCGATGAAGGCAGATTCATCTCTCTGTGAAATTTCTCTTAGGAAAACTGGCTTGACCTGATGGCTTTCCCATCAGTGCAGATATGGCTCAAGAGCCTGTCCTGTGTGATGAAGCAGCAGAACAGACAGTGGTTAAGCTGCAAAATGCATTTGGGTCTGCCAATTTTGGGAGCCACAGGACCTCAGGTTTGTAGAGCAGGAGAGACCAGAGCTGTGGGCCAAGCACTACATACCCATTTAGCCCCACTGCTGGACAGTCAAACCGAGTCAGCCCAGGAGTTGCCAGAGCGCCCTGCAGAGCCAATGGGCCAACAGAGCTCCTTGGCAGACACAGCTCATTTATTTGACTTGCTTAATCAGATTTTCCTTGTTCTCTGCTGGCAGATCAACTGTCTATTTCTTCAGTGTCCTTCTACAAACAGGCCTATCAGTCACTCCAGGACTAAACCTAGTAAGCCTGTGATAATACAAGCACAGCACATAAATATATTTGCATATCACATGGTGATTTTAGCAGAAAATGAGTTTTTCCAGGCCTCACATAGATGAAAAGGGCAATTATTTGTGCAATAATACTGTGTCAGTATTTGCAGAATCTCTAGCATTCCACTGATACTTCAGCATCGGACACAAATCCACAAACCATGGTTTGCATCTATTTGCAGTCACAGAGTCCCTTTCATCTGCTTGTACCTAAAAAAGAAAAATAAAAGGAAAAAAAAGGCTTTTATTTTGCCTGTAACGGATCTCTGAGGCTTCAGGTTTCCTCCCTCATAGTGTCCCTAAAGTGCTTTGCAATGCTGTGGTGTTTCTGAAATTTCAGCAGGGAAGCAAAGGTCCAAGCAAGCTGTTCCCAGGCTTTGATTCTTTCGGTTCTTCCTCTTTGGCTTGACATCAGCCTGTGCCTGTATGTAGGGAACCTCTTATTCAGGGTTCCCAAAGCATTCAGCAAATGTTAGGAAATGCTCAGAGGCACTGCCTTCTCCTACCTAACAGCAGATGGAGGAGAGGCAGGGACAGAGCAGAGAGAGGCAGGAATATGGGGCACATTCCTGGGACTTCCCTTTAGCTGCTTTAACCATTCAGACCCCACTCCCAAAACGCAGCTGTAGAGTTGCACTACTGGAGAGAGACCCAGGAGCTGGAATAGCTGAGAAGAAGCTGGAGCCCAATGAAATTGTAGTGAGTATGCCCCTGTTCTGGTACGGGATGGGACATCATGGGGATGCAAGTCCAAGACAACCAATGACATTTCTTCAGTGCTGCCTTCTAGATTTTCCCTGATATAGTTCCAGTTCCACAAAATCTGTACATTCAGAAAGCACAACTTTTAGAGGAAACTCAGCAGGACTGAGGGTAAATCCTCATCTCCAGAAAGGGTGGCATCATCAGAACAAATGTCCCTGGTTTTGAAGACTTTCAGTGCAGAGACCCTCACCTGGGTTACTAAAGACAAACCTAAATGCTGACTTTGCCTTTGAGGCTCAAGAAAGGAACACGCAGGTCAGATGCTCATTTTCCAGAGCTGCTAGACTCCAGGTTCGCTATACAGAGAAGTGAAAGAAGCACCGGGATGCTGAGGTGTTGCTGAAGGAGTTGGTGCTGGGGGAGGGCAGCATGACGTTTCCAAAAATAATGAAAAGAGACTGTGAGAAATATTCCTCTTAGATATGGGGTGTAATAACTGCCCCATGGGATGCCAAGAAGAGACTGAAAATATAGGTTAGGTGGAATGATGTTGGAGAGGACCCATTGCAAGGAGGGGGATTCTCAGGTTGGTTTGAAGGAGAGAAACAGAGATTGTTCATCAAACATTAAGAACTTTGGGGAACGGGAGAGGAGACAACTAAGATGTGCTATCTGGAGAAATTCAGAAAACAAGGGGAAAGTGGAGGTGAACTATAAATATAAGGTGAATGTGCAAAAAAGGGCTTTCTCTTGGGGGAATGGGGGCAAAGAAATTTGCTAATACCTTCCCGTGCAGTTCATAGATTATTCTTGTTATTCTCCCTGATAATAAAAATATTCCAGATGGATGTGGTTAACCAAAACCCTTGAGAAGAAAGGTTTGAATTTCCATCCTTTGCTTTTCTTCACCTTTATCAGCACTGAGGAAGGTATGGTACCAAACCAAATTCACAGAGTCATTCATCATAAGCCCAGGGGAAGTCAAATCACGGGGCAAAGGTTTTCACTGGCAGAAGGACAAATAAGTGCTATATGTCAATGGGAGTCCATTGCCTGGACTTCCTGAATATTAATTCCCCTGCCTGAAATTTTATGTTGCAAAAGTGGCAGTAGGTAGGGTGGCATCCCCATGATGCAATATCATATCAACGCGCTGTAAATAGCAGTGAGGCAATGTCTGAAGGTAGTAAGAAACGATTGGATATCATGCAGTCAGTGCATATAAGAAGATCTGAAATAGGCTAGTTCTGCTCCCACAGATATGAATAGGTGTTCATCTATTTAAATTCCTAGGAAATCTCATCTGAATGTACTTCCAAACAGAGTAGCATAAATCCCTGCATGCAGAATTATAGCTGCCTTTGATGATACAATTTAGTTCACTCCCAGAGAAGCAGTGGATCAAAAGCTCTCATTTAAGACAGCTTGTCAATTCCATTTAAGATTAACATGGATCTTCATTTCCTGCTCCTGGAGCTGCAGCACCCACAAATGGCCAGGCAGTAGCTGGCCTGTCCCATCCCACAACTGCTGTTTCTTCTGGTCCCTGGATGAAAGGACAGATCTTGGGTCTGGACAATTTTGCTGGTGTTCTGTGCTTCTTGTAGGGCAGCTTGAGCTGCACAAAGAATAGGTTTTAGAGAAACTCAAATATGTTCTTTGGTGGTCATGTGTCCAGGGCTTGCTTTGATATGGACAAGGACAGGATGAACCCCTACTTGGGCATCTGCAAGCAGACAAGTTCCTTAGTTCAGACATTTAGTACAGAGCAGCTGCTGTGGGGCTCTTCTGCCTGTCCCTGTCCAGGCTGAAAAGTCCCAAGCACGTGATGAGACTGAAAGGAGGAAGACCAGTGTGGCATGTGAAGATTTGTTAATTCTTTGTGGTAATTTTTAAAACATAAATATAATTTGTTGGCTGCCTGAACAACTGCTGCATCAAATATAGCACTTATTTATTTAATATTTGTAAGTAGGTGTTTTACTGTAGGAAATTATGACAGCCTGAATCAATCTGACCTTTACCAGTCAGAGTATGTTCCTGCAGCTCTTCATACTGGGAGCAGCTCCAGCAATGTTATTGATTTTACTCCCTCTATAACAACACTCCACTTGCTTGCTTAGACCAAACACCTGCCCCACTAATGTGGAATAACTTGCATCTCAGCTGCTCCATTAATCACATGGATGTTCTGATATTTAGCATTTCTAATCAAACTTCTACCTTCCATGTCAATATCCAATTGATTGATTATGTTTACAGACCCAGCAAATGCTTTGCAAGCATACTAATAAACTTTACACTTAGAAAGTAAAATTACAGTGTCTGTATCTAATAAAAAGATAAAATCTAGAGCTTCAGCACTAGAAACAGCCAGAACACTGGCCACTTGATTTCACCCAGCTATCTCTGTGCAGAGTCTGATCATATCTGTTTGACCTATGCAAACTTCAGAGAGGCATTCAGACACATCAGGAGATGCAGAACCAACTGTTTTCTTCCCTAGTTCACTTCAAGAGTTTATAACCTCCCTAAAACATATTTGCACATTATTTCTCATTTAAATTTGTCTAGTTTTGCTTTGAACCATAATTTCTTGTTATGCCTTTGTCCATAATTATAAAGTGAATTAAAGAACACTTCCATTCCCAGTTCATTTTCCTCTTGAGGTCACCTTGAACTTCTCTTTGCTAAACTAAAGTGATGGCACTTTTTACATCTCCTAAGGAATTGTGTTTCTTCCAATCTCCACATTTTTTTTTTAGGCATTTTTACATTTCCAGCATCTTTTCATGATTCTTTTAATATAAGTATGCCAGAACTGCACATTACCTTAGGCCAAGTCTAGCCAATTTTGTACATAAAGGTAAAAGCCGCCTTTCCACCCTTAATCATTACTTCCCTCTTTACACTGTCAAGAATTTCATTAACCCTTTCTGTCACAAAATGATGAGCAGTTCATGCATTCTGACTTCACTGAATGCTTTCTAGAATTACTTTCCAGAACCTCCAACCCCCATCTGGGTGTTCAAACCAATACTCTTCCGTCCAAAGCAAATATTGCAAACCATGCACAGACACACATCAGGTCTTTGAATTCTTCCAGGTAAACATAAAATTAGATATGTCAGCCCACACCCAGAACAAGAATGGATGGGTGTGAGCAATGTGATGACTATCATCTCTTTTATTCAGAGATAAGAGGTCATTGTGGTTTTAAAAAAGCCTAAGGAACATGTACGGACTCCACTACCTTGAACCCTGAGTCCCTTGTAAGTTTTACTGTCTTTATGCAGAAAACATACCTGGATATATTCTGGTTTTCACACAAGTGTCTCAGGAAGACAGAACAGTCACTGATTCGTAAAAGAGGGCTTATGTGGAAGACTGTGGTCTTCCCCATCTTTGGCACGGAGACTGCTTGAGCTGCTGCAGTGTGGGTTAGCTGGGGGGAGGCAACACTTCAGTCCTTCAGCTAAACTTACTTTGTGCTTCAGAGAGGAATGAGGGATGTGTTAACCCAAAATCTAATGGTTTAGCCTGGGATTTGGCACTTGCTTGTACCTGAAGAGACCTGAGGTCTTGTCCCTGCTCTGAGGGTGATATACAGAGTCTGGAAGGGATTCATTAAAATGCTAAACTGCTTCTTGGAGCAGGACCAGGAATCCTAATAGGAAGCAAAGTGCTCACCCAAAACTGATCCCTGGACCATGCTTAGATTAATTTTTGACAACAAAGTTTCTTCTCTGTGTAGTAATCACTTCAGTTTAAATGAGTAACAATAAAAAATTAATGAAATGTAACTTTATCTAGGGTAGAACTATTTACCATAAACTTTGATTAAATTTTCATAAGGTCCTAATTGATTTTGGCACATACATTTCATTGTCTGTCTACAGGACTTTGTCTAGTAAGCTATTATATGAGCTCTAGAACATTTTTTTTAGTAATATTTTGATTAGACACTCTATCATCTTTTCTCCACTGTAGTCCTGCTTTTTCCCAAACAAATGCCCAACCCAGCAGCAACCTCACAAACCTTTTTGCCTGTGTGCTGGCTGGCAGTTAGTTATGACCTCTAACTAACTAATTCAGAGCCCACTGAATTACATCAATCAAGGAATACATTTGCTGGGACCTTCCACTGATGCAGCTATATTGGTGTACTATATATATACACACTCAGAAAATCCACAGCCTTCCTAACTGCTCTGTGCTAATGATTAGGCAAGATCAACATTTCACTGGGGCTGTGTCAGCACAAATGTGAATGTGGAAAAATTGAGCACAGCAACGATACTTTGTGATGAATAAGTTTTCAATCAATGTTTCAAAATTATAGCACATTATCTTCTCTCAGCTAAAATTTCAGAGGGTTGCAGATAAAATGTTGACTTTATTTTCTATATTTGACTGGAGATCATATATTTTCCTGTACTGAAAGCTCAGATTTATCAGTAAAGAATAGCCTTATTCACATCACTTTCATATCACACACTGAAAAGTATAAAAAAATATAAATTCCAAGTTAATTGTTTTTTGTGTCCAGCAATGGGCAAGAGGCATGGCTTGCCCCTTTGTTCATTGCTGCTGTTTCTGGCTAGTGAGGGGGATGAGCAGTGCAGAGGAGTGGTCATATTTATCAGCAGGCAACATGTATGCCTGTGCCTGGGAGTGGAAGGGATGGGGTCAAAATCAGGTTCTTAGCTTTTTCACCATAAACCAATGATGTCCACACCTCTTCCCTCAAAGCCTGGTCTCAATGCAATGTCCCTAAACTATCCCGGCTTCTTGTGATCCTCCCTCCAAACAGCAAAGTCCTCAGCTGCTGTGACGCAGAGCACTAGACCGAAGAGGCTGCCCCATTTGCAGGAAAGGTGATGTAGGGGCAGTGATAAAGCCCCTGCAACCCTGCCCCATGTCCAGGGGATCCCTGACAGGCAGCAGAGTGAAGACATGGGCCATGGAAAACAGGTATATTCAGAATAATTATCTTCTAAGTCAAAAGAACAAACTTTGTCAGAATCTCAGAGGTTAAGCATTGTCTGATGACACCCTAGTACCAACAGTGGCTTACTGGAAACCTCTGGAGAGTGGTGAGGATGCCCCCCAGCCTTTACAATGATCTGTTAAGTTCTCTCCTACATCACCTCTCCAACCTCACAGCAAAGGCTGCCATTTTTCTACAACTAGACACTCCATAAGATAATGAGCTGCTATTAATGACAGCTAAATTCAATAAACATTGAAATCAGATGCACGAAACAACTAAGCACAGTCCCTGCACTCCCTAGAGCTCAGCAAACAGGAGCACCACAGTGGTAAGAATCTGCACAGCTGCTTCTGGGCTTTGCTTTTAGATTTTCCCAGTCTTTGGAGACTCCTCGGAACACTCTGAGTGAGTGTGGGGTGTCCTGGCTGCTGCTGTTGGGCAAGGGTGGCCAGGCAGGATTTGCATCCAGCAAACTCCAGCTATTTCTCATCTTAAGGTGCTCTTGCCTCCAGGTGACTGCCTATGAGGGAGTACCAACCATCCACTCAATGAGAGATAAAGACCTCAACATCTGGAGGCCCAGTGCACACTGAAGTAAAGTAGCTCAAAGATGAAGCAGCTTTTGCAGGAAGGTGCATGGGAAGAGGGTGGAAACTCTGCTGAGGAAGAGTATGCATGCTCAGCAGCAGTGGTGACACACCACAGGACATGGTCCCTAATACCCACTGCAGCAGCGCTCAGGAGCACTACACAGGTCTGTCCCGGGACTAGTCCTGTCTAATACCTTTAGCAGTGCTCTGAAGGAGACAGAAGGCTTACTCATCAATTTTTCAGATGATACCAAACCGGGGAGACCAATTGTTATGCTCAAGGACAGGGCTGCCATTCAGGTAGATTTAGACTAGCTGCAGGAATGGGCCAACAAGGACATAATTAAATTTAACAAGGAAAAATGCAGATTCCTGCACCTGGGATGGAAGGACCCTTTGCAACAACACAGGTGGTCTTGCTAGGCAGCAAATGGGACATGGGCCAGCAGTGAGTCCTGACAGCAACAGTGGCCAACAAGTGAACGAACAGGCACAGAAGCAGAGATCAGGGGGAGTTATGTCCTCTTATCTGGCACTCATTAGACCACAGATAGATACTGGAAACAGTTTTGTCCCCTCCCAGTAGAAAAAGGACATCGATAAACTGGAGCGAGTTCAGTGGAAATGGTGGGACTGGAGCACCTGCCCTATGAGGAGAGGCTGGGGGAGCTGGGCTTGTTCAGCCTGGAGCAAAGATGGTTTTTGTGGGCCTAGCAGCAGCCCCCAGTGCCTGTGGGAAGAGAAAGGGACCATAATGGGCTCCCCAGAGTGAGGATGCATAGGAAGAATGACACAAAGGACACAGGTTGAGACACAAGAGTTTCAGCCTAGGTTTAAGGAGACACTTCTCCATGAGGACAATCAAACAGAGGCAAAGGTGTCCCAGAGAGGTTGTGCAGTCTCTGACTTTGGACGTTTTCAAGACTGGACTGAATGAAGCCCTGAGCAGCCCGGTCTGACCTCAGCAAGGCATGCTGTGAGCAGGAGGTTGGAGCAGAGACCCCTGAGGTTCCTCCTAGTTTGAGTTATTCTGTGGTTGTCTTAGCAGCCTACCCCACCCACATCTTTGGGTAATACTGGCCTACTCTTACTAGCTATGGCCAGCAGTGATGGCAATTTAACTAATCCAGCTTAAAAGTAGTCCCACATAGATACAAGGGAATAAGACAAGAGGTGAAGCAAATGAGTTTCCTAAGTAAAGGTGATGATTTACCACTACCTTGAACCTGTAGATGTGAAAGAAGAGGGGCAACAAAAGGCCCAGTGTATGTATATATTGAGCTGTGGTAGTGTAACAGCAATAACACTGGATATTAGGAGGAAAAATTCTCAGGCCCAGTGAAGTTGTGGAGTCTCCACCACTGAGGATACAACTTGGCTGTATATGCTCTGATCTAAATTTGAAGGTGCATCTAATTTCAAAGCTGGCTTTGCACTGATGGGGTGTGGGACCAGATGGCCTCCTGAAACCCTGGACAACATAAAACACAAGAACAGAAACCTCCCAAGACAGATGAGATCCAGGCAGGAGAGGTGGTGCCAGGAGAGCCCTGAGGAGATTCAGCTGAAGGCTGTTAAGTGTGGAAAGTTTTTACAAGGCCCCTGACTATCTCTTTCCCCTTCTCTGCTGGCTCTTCTCCTCTTGAGAGAGCAGTGCTTCACCTCGCCAAGAGATGAGATGGATCCCAGGCCTGAGCACGTTAAAAGCCTCTTCACTAACAAGTCTGGCATGTGAAAATGAAGTCAGTATAAGAAAAGGAGGTCTTTCGACATACCATACAGGGTGAAAATACGGAACTTCTACCTTAAGAACCACCCTATCTGGAGACGTTTGAGACTATTAATTTTGTCTCCAGTGACAAGGCATCAGCTGAAGACATGATTTCTATGACACATCAGACAGGAGAGCCTCATCTGGCTCAGATGTGGCTCAACTTTTCCAGATGACGCAGCTGAACACAACGCACAGGAGTTCAGCAGTACATCCATATTCCATCTGCCTGCAAAAAGGCCTGATAACCATGGGATCTCCCTGCTTGCTGCTGCTGCAAACACCTAGCACAGATGATTTTAGAGCACTGCAAGACAGTGCAGTTGAAAAATGCTTGCTGAACATTTTGTAGGGATAGAGATGATTGAAATATTATCAAGAGTACCAGAGGCTGCTGTTTCTGAAGGGAGAACTGATGATAGTTCCAGGTCATGTAAGGGAAAGAATGGTGCTGGACAATATGCGGATGGAAGTGTCACATGCCCCCAGCTCCCCCTTTGCAAGCGGTGACTACTGCAACTCACAGCTGCAGCGGCTCTGCCTGCATCAGCTGCTGGAAAGCCTGGAAGCAGCTACAAAACCCTAAGACACTTTCACGATGGGACTTTATGGGAAACACATCCTGGCACTTGTTCTCAGCTGGCTCCAGGTGACACCAAGCAAAGGGAGGCACCACTCTCCAGCTCTGTGTGCATGGAAGGGAAACTACCATCCCAGCCTCTCCACCACCGTCAGGCACATTTTTAACCAGGCAGCGTCAGGAAGCAGGTCATGACCATAAACTGGAGCCTTGCTGTGCCTTCACTAATGTCACAAAAGCTTTTGATACAGCCATAAATTATAAATAAAACCCATAAATAAACAGTCTGTGAAAGAAATTAAGCATTTTAACTGATGTGTGGGGATCTAATTTTGTTTTGTAAGATTATCTGCCTTGAACATTTGCTGTGGTTCCGATTTTCATCCTACTTAGGCAGGAATATTTACAAGTATCGAAAAACGCCTCACTTTTGTTTCTGGAGTCTAGCCATCATAAGTTCAAATCAGACATCCCTGCTACAAGACACAGTGCCTTGTGTCTTTGCAGAGGATCACCATGAAACAGCAAAGTGAAACATAACCTCTGTTAATGTGATGCCTTGGAGCAGGGAATTCACAGGATTGCCACTAGAGAGAAGTGATGCTTTTGCCACATGAAAAGGGCTGAGTTCTTTTCTGTGAGGCTCAGGGTGTTTCCTCCCTGTAGGGACAGACCCCATTTCTTTGTGATGCTTGTACTGCAATATGATGATGACAGTGACCTTCTTATTACAGCTCTAGGTGGCACAAGGGAAGCTAAATACTAATAGTAGTTCCATGCCCCAGGGAGCATCCAGAGTTAGAAAAGCACACTAAAAGAGATGGAAAGATGCAAAAGATGTAGGAAGAAGAATGAGGTGTCCAGAGAAAAAGATGCTTCTGTACAGCTTTACACTTGCTGTCTCTGCCCCTTGTCACTGTCAGAATCGGAGGCAGCATCTCTGATGATGAGTGGGTAGGAGCCAAAGTGACGTAGCCCTAAGCCAGAGGTCTGAGCTCCTGCTACCAGGGCACACGGCAACATGCAGATGTGTCAGTGTTCCTGATGGAGGAGCAGGCAGAGCAGTGTCACAGATGGCTAAGTCTCTGTTGCTACAGCACTTTGCTATGACAGATGAGCAATGGATCTAATTATATAACTGGAAGAAGAGAGCCATCTTGCACTCTCCCATGATCTACACTACTCATCGCAGAGCTGCTGTGTAGTACAAGGTGCAGCAGAGCACTGTAATACATCATGCACGTACCCATTCTGTGGCCACCCTAATATATGGCACTGTGTTTGCTTGCCAGTCCATTGCTTGGAAAAGGGACAGGAGATGTAAAAAGTCTTAGATAACTGCATTGAGAGCGTAAGTTTCACACAATGCATGCAGAAGGCAACGAACTGTATCAAGAACTTACATTCACTTTCCCCTGCCTGCTCGGCAGCTATTCACAAAAAAGCATGGAAGACCAATTCCACCTGACTGCATGTCCTAACGCCCTTCTGTTCCTGTAATCATTCTGTTTCATTGCCATTATAACCAGAACATACGGTGCAACCAGAAAGGGAGAATGGCAGCAGGAAAGAAGAGGTGTAGCTCTATAATAGTTACCTATTCGTGTATGTGCCTGATGTGATGTTATAGCATGCAAGTGCCTGGATTGAAGGGGTTACTGCAGACCATTGCCCTGGTCCCCGGGACCTGAGTGAACAAGGTGGTGTGTCAGGGCCCACACCTGGCTGTGTACCTCTGACAGGTGTGCTCATGTTCCCTCCCTGAGGTACACCTGACTCGTTTCCTTCAGCTACTGGAGCTGCTCTGCACAGTTTTTCAAATTGTCCACTTGTAGGCTTTTTGATGTAAAGAAGTGAAATAAGTGTGATAAAGGGGGCCCTTCTGAAAGTTTTAACCTCTTGCAAGAACTAAAGAGATAGCAACTAAGGGAGTAACAACACTCACCGACAATGGAAATCCTCTACTGGCACTATTGCACCATCCCTCAGATCAGTCCTCTTCCAAAGGCTGAATTAATACCATGGTCTACATATTAACTTATAAGGGACTGCAACAGAATCCAGTACTGTAATTTTCTTTGTATAAATCTGACACTAGCAATTCATAAAACATAATATACAGTGGTGTGATGGGCATGTGGAAGTATGTACTCTTCTAGCTTTCACGGTGGATGAAAAATCTGCTAATGAAATTGAATTATCCAGTATAGTCTGCTAACTGTGCTACCCTTGGGCTGCAGAGGTGTTCGAGTTTTTACAAAGCTACAGTCTTTTCTTTTTAAAGAATGACTATATGGAACAGGCAGAAAAACAGATTTTATTGGTGATTCTCCTAAAAAGTGTTTTTAAGCAATGTGTGTTAAGGAAACTATCTGTGCCGGTTTTGGCTGGGATAGAGTTAATTTTCTTCATAGTAGCTAGTATAGCTCTGTGCTTTGGGTTTGTGCTCAAAACCGTGCTGATAATGCTGAGATGTTTTTTGTTACTGCTGAGCAGCACTTGCACAGAACCAAGGCCTTTCCTGCCTCTCACCTCATGCCCACAGCGAGTGGGCTGGGGGGGCACAGGGAGCTGGGAGGTGACAGAGCTGGGACAGCTGACCCCAACCGACCACAGGGATGTTCCATACCATATGATGTCATGCTCAGCATATAAAACTGGGGGAAAAAGAAGGAAGAGGGGAGTGTTTGTAGTGATGGCATGGGTCTTCCCAGGTAACCATTAATGTGTGATGGAGCCCGGCTTTCCTGGGGATGGCTGAGCACCAGCCTGCTGATGGGAAGTGGGGAATGGATTCCTTTTGCTTTGCTTATATGCACAGTTTTTGCTTTACCTATTAAACTGTCTTTATCTCAACCACAAGTTTTCTCACTTCTGATTCTCTCCCCGACCCCAGCTGGGGGGAGTGAGCAAGAGGCTGTATAGGGCTTAGCTGCCAGCTGGGATCAAACCACAACTCTATTTAAAGAAATTAAAATAGAGATTTTTACTGATTCCTTCTCTAGCTTAGCTGACACACTCCCTGCAACTTCAGCGGTGGATTTACATATTCTAAGGCTTATGGCACTGCATTGTTAGTCAATGTATAATGACTTTCTGACTGCAATGACTATTATTTTTCCACCTGAATTCCCCAAGAGTAGCCCTGTCATGTGGTGCCAGGTGTAATCAGATGACACCAGAGGTGTGTGAAGGAGCAGTTGTATAAAGATACGGATGCAGCTGTAAAGATGAAAACCGACCTCCAACACGGAGGGGTGCCTAGGGTGCTGGAAACAGGCCTAGCATTCCTAGCTGTGGTAGACATTGCAAGGTTGTACAGCGTTCAAAGCACATCCGCATAGTCAGACATTGTTGTGTTGCTGGGTCCAAGAAAGCAAGCAACTCATGAGTGCAGAGTTCTTCTGTTGTTTGGGCTGTCTGTACAGGTGTATTTTCATATACCAGCTGTCTCACCAGGGCAGAACAGACATAAACACAGCCTACTTGCAGAGTGGATAAGGTATCTTATTTTTTTCTTTCCCTCATTTCACACTGACATTACTCTCTTCCTTTTCAGCTGCTGATAACTGGTTTTAGAAAGCTGAAGCCCTTAGGCTGTTGGTGTAATCAGGAAGGAATGATGTCACACTAGTGATTTTTATTGCCACGGTGGATAACTACTACCTGCAGCATCTCCCGAAGTCTGCTGTTTTTTTGTGCCTTGCAGAATTTCTGAAGAAATAGCTTGGGAAAACTTTCAGATACAAGACTCTAGGCAAAGTTAAATGTACAAATAGGCTTCAAAAGCCTTAATCTGTATTTTCTGTATTGTGGCAATTCCCAGATTCTTAATCTTAGGCTAATACAGCTGCTTATGTGCTAGGTACTTCACAAATGCAGAACAAACCCAGATGCTCTTCCTTGATATACTTACCACCCAGGCATGCAGATTTCACTTTGTCATTTTTGCATCACTTTAGTTAAGAATTTTCAGAAACAAGTAAATGATGTAACTTTTACATTGTTGCACGGACTGGAATCATGCTCAAGTAACCAGTGCAAATCTGGTGGTACTTACACCTCAGTGGACAACTGCCTTAGTTTTAAAGCTATTCATTTCTAACAGACTTTCTCTGGCTTACACCTGCTACAGATCTTGCCCTGTCTCTTGAAATGCACCTGGTTTGTCACAATGGCTGGGATTTAAAAGGAGCCTGCACACATTAGTTTACAAAATCACATGACATTTTATTAAGATTTCTACTTCTAAGGGACTGAGATCTCTCAAAAAACTCAGTTTGAATTCCCAGTTTCTATACTGCTACCACTAAATTAACTCTGTGGTAATTCCTTCTAGAAAGTTTAGTGTTAATTTTTTCTTTTTTTCTTAGCAGCTCCTTGCTGACATTTCAGTGGTTTAGAACTTTCTTCTTTCTTGACTTGTTTTTGCACTTCGTGTTTTTTTTATCATCCTTGCTAAGGATATCTCCAAATACACAGTGACACTCATACCTGACACCACAAACAGGAAAACTGATGAGTCACAGCAGCTCCAATTTCCCACCTGCATCGCTGATGAAGAAATAGCCTGCTAGGAATAACCATGCACTTACAGTCGGCTTCCCCTACTCGCATCACGCTGAGTTACAGACTTTTTTCTAAACTGTACATTTACAAATGCACAAAACAAATAAGCACCAAGTTTTAAATAATAGAGTTGATTGAGGCATGCTGTCCATCAGCCACTGCCAGTGCTGTCCCTCCATTTGGCCTTTTCCAATCAGCCTGGATCCTATTCTTCTTTGATCACCAACATGTGTTTCCTAGGTGGGATGCATCCATAAGACAGAGGAGGATGCTGCCAAGTCCTGTAGGGCTATTACATCTCACAAGCTCTACATGAAGTGGTACTACAAGGGTGAGAAAAACCTATACCTCCTTTGCATTCCCCTTACATCCCTGCCTAGCTGCCAGGGAAGCTGTTTCAAAATGTTTTGAGCCAACAGAGTGTGGCCAGCCTGTAATGTATTTGTCACAGGATCTCCAGCACTTCATAACTAGACTTACAGTAGAAGCCCAGTGCAGGCGGGGGAACCTGGGGCAGCTGCTGTGCCTGGAGAACACCAGGGTTTCTGGTGGCCTCACCACTAGGTTCACTGGTACTTTTCAGGCATTAATGCCTGGGAGATAAAGGGGGCAATTTTCATTTGAAGTGACTCTCATTGCGGAAGGGGAGTGAGGCTGGACTTCACAGCATATAGCAGATATCCTCAAACTTTTTAACCAGGGGGCCGTCGCGCAGATTTAACCAGGGGGCCAAGCATCTACAGCTGCTTGGTTCCCCCCCAAACCCCGGCGGGGACTGGGTGGGGGCATCTGTAAATATTGGGGGGCCGGACTGAGGACCCTGGAAGGCCATACCTGGCCTGCAGGCCATAGTTTGAAGACCCCTGGCATATAGGACAGCATATCTGCCCATGTCTTTGGAAGCAAATCATCCCTGTGAAAATGTAATGGTTGTAAAAATCTTCCCTAAGTATACAGTCAACATCAGTCTCTTCCAGGGAATCTGCCTTAATTGTCTTTAGCAGTTATTCATGTCTAACTATGAGAGAGCCTTTGCATGTATTCCTGCTTATAAATAATACAATAAAATATATGGGCAGCTCAGGTGCTGTAGTGCTTACAGCATCTTTGATGAATGTACATACTGATATATGCTTCCTGTATTCACTCTGAAATATTGCAGAGACCTTATCGCAGCAGGAGACACTAGTCTTCCTCAGAAACACTCTGCTGAGCACTTCTTTCTGGGATCTTGTCAATGTTTCAAGTTATGATCCTTGGCTCAGGGGTCCTCTCAGCATTGTGTGGCCTGTCATTGACAACAACTCTGTTGGTATTCCACACACATTTCTGTTGCACTAAGTGCCTTGCAAGGTGAGGGGAGCAATTCAGAGTCCTTGCCCTCACATGGACTGTAAGGGACAGCTTTGAAGGGGTGTGAAACCTGGTCCCAGGGGGTACCCCCCATGCCCATTAGCTTTCACACCCCATACTGTTAGATCTGCACACATGAGGCCACCTGGGTAAGCCTCACTGCCAGAGGGACATGCTTTTTGTCATTTCAGACACTTTATTTGTACATTGCCTAAGTATATTGCTAACATTTTGAATCCACAGTGTTAAGGGGTGATCTGTGTGACCAGAACACCTTCTAGGCTCAAGGACAGACCCTGACACTGCTTAATCCCAGCTGGACACGAAGGCGCTGGTCCAGGCTGGGGCCTTCCCATGGGGCTCACTGGTGAGGGCCAAGGTGGCCTTCTGCACACCTAGGTAAGCATGGTGGTAGGGCCAGCCACAGTCCTCTGGGCAGTTGGCCAGAAACCCTCCTGGCCACTCAGTCCACCAAAAAGCAGACACTGGCTCCATGCCACACTGTCCTTCCATTGAACCAATTATTACAACAGCCCCATGCAAGCATATTAAATTAATATTTTCTCCCTCTAGGAAACTGCAATCTTTGGAGGTAGGGAGGTGGACCAAGAGGGTAAGTGACTTGCTCACAAGGACTCAGCCACCCTGTTCCCACTCCCACCTTCTCCTTGCAGATTTGGGGGAAAGGCCGTAGACACAGGTTGGGAAGCTTGGGAACAATCACCCCAGCCATCTCATAATGACACCAAAAAGGATCAGGCTCTCCGTATATCTTCCAATTAAGGGCAGAAGTTGTGCCCTATTCTTCCAGCCCATTACTTTTGAACACTTGGCAGCCTAACCAAATCTCACAGCCAAGAGGAGACTCAGGATGACAAATTCTACTTGAAGCCATCTTCATTGTGCACTAAAGAGAGTCAAAATGGTGAAGGATGACCACACTCACATTTGTGCAAGTGAAAAGCCAAAAGTGACATTTCAGTACAGAGTTAGAAACTGCAATAGTTTCTGCCTCTGTGCAATGAGCTGTGGTGTGTTCTTAGAGTGCAATGAGCTGTGGTGACTTCTCAGTGGAGTTCCTGCTCTCCTGCCCTTACTGTGTCAACTTTGTCCAGTAAGTAACAAAGAGAAGAGTCTCTAGTTGCATGTTTTAAAATGTTCTTTGCATTTCTGCACATGTGTTCAGACCTGCAGTGGGGATAATAAAAAGTGATTGGAAAATTAACATGATTGTGTATGTTTCATTAAAAACAAACAGCAAGATGTAAACAACAGCTCTCACATGCAGATTTAGCTTGCATCTGTGGAGCTGAAATTCAGGAGTAGCAAGTAAAATCTACTATATTTTATTTGATTTTTCTTCCTAACTAAATAGGCTTCTAAAAATTACTTCTTTAAAAAATCACAAATCTAACATGCTGCTTCTGCCTGGATAATGATTCTGCATTCCCTGCATTATTTTCAAATTATCCTAACAAACCTGAGAGTGCTTAAAACTTGCTGGAAAACATGTACTTTTTAAAATTGTGAAATTAAAGAGGGAGAAGAGAAACAAGAAATATGACAAAAAAGAAGGTGTTTTCTTTTTAGAAAAAAATGTTTAAGCATAATATTTAGTAAAAATTTTGTGTGTTTCCCCCCCTGCAGCTAACACCCCTGAGCCAGAAGCTGTTAATTAGCTCCTGCAAGCTTTCATGGCTGTGGTCATGAGAGAACAGTGTAACAGCCAGGCTTTTTTGAGTGTGATCTGTACACTGCTGTCATCTCTATCTCTCTGCTTTCCTCTTTGTGGTTTTCCTGCCACCTTGCTTTAAAGCACAAGCTCTAGACCGGGGTTGTTTGGTTAGTCAGACATTGTGCCCAAAGAAAAACATCTTACTTTTTAAACTTTTTTCAAATAGCTGTATTCTTTTAAGTTCATCTTTTTACCATCAGCCCTGGTTGCAGCCAGCCAGCTGATTGTTAACAGTTTCCTACAGCACTGATTCATGTCTCAGTGTCTTTTCATTTTTCCAGCAAAAAGTGTTTGTAAGTAAAGAATGTTGACCAGTTCTTTCGTGCTTTCCAAAACATTAAAAGAACAGTGGATATGAAATCATAACAAGCTGTCACTTCTTCCCATTCTCAGTGGGTTGGTTTGACCATAGCTGAGCTTAATGAGTAGAATACGGGATTTTGACTATTAGATGAATATAGAAAAAATCAGGATGCCTGCTGTGACAAGCAATTACAGGGGAAAAAGCAGCAAAAGAAAGAGTGAGAAGAAATATTAAGGATATTAAATATACCTGTCTTTGGAATAAATCCTTCCAAATTATAACAATACTTACTTTCAGCCACAACAGACTGTGATGCTATTGCACTGGCATGGGCATTCCAGTTCAAATCAGGAGTACTTTTTAAACCTGTGTCCACAGTCTCCCTTCCTTGTGTTTGGGTCACCTTATGGAAATGCCCTTGGAGTGCACAAACAGGATTTCTTCTAGATGAAACAGGACCATAAAATATTTCCCATTAATTCACCAATATCTCTGATGGGTGTTCATTCATGGGGCCAGACTGGATCTAGTCTAAGGGAAACTGCCTTGAAATGTGAGCAACATGAGTGTTGGCTGCTCAGCACCAACAAGATGCTGTGGAGTCTCCTTCTGTGGAGACACTCAAAATCCATGTGGACATGATCCTGTGCAACCTGCTTTAGGTGACCCTGCTTTAGCAGGAGGTTGGACTAGGTGTTCTCCAGAGGCCCTTGCCAACTCCAGCCTTTCTATGATTCTGTGATTATGTGTGTTACTGCTGCATAGACCCACTGCAAGGCATTGTACTGCTTCCTAATGCAGACATAGCCTGTGACTGAAAAAGGTGACAAGAGTATTCCCTGAAATCAGCCAGCACTGCAATGTTCATAGCTCAGATACCTTCAGTTTCCTTTCCTTTCCTTGCCTTGCCTTGCCTTGCCTTTTTCTGCCTTGACTTTCTTTTCCTGGCCTTGCCCTGCCTTGCCCTGCCTTGCCTTGCCTTTCTTTTTCTGGCCTTGCCTTGCCTTTTTGCCCTGCCCTGCCCTACCCTATCCTATCCTATCCTATGGTATTATACAGTGGCCCATCATCATCCCTGTAAAATCTCAGTGTCCTCCAGTTACACATTAAGCAATATGAGTAACATTTGTCAACATTTACACAAAGGCTAATTGGACCCTCATTGTTTCCTGGCTCTCCAAAACTGAACAAGAAGCTGTAATAATGAAATTCTCTGGTTGATTCAACTTAGCAAAATGTATTTGCATTAGTAACACAGGATAATTGGGGCACATTATAACAAAAAAATGATAGGTAATATAATGCTGTTCTGAATATGAATACATTATACTTTTATGCATTTAATATTTACATTAATTGCTAACTTGGTGCCATCTTCAAATTTGCTGAACAACCTTCAAGCTGGGAAGCCTGAATCTCTTTAAATCTACTCTTATATTTACAGACTCTCTTCAACTGCCTGACAATATGAACCTTTAATTTTAAATCAGACTGAAAATCAGCATGAGATAATGCTTACACTGGTATTCTTCCTCCGTTTCTTCTCTTAGGGCATTGCTCAATATTTGTTTCCTTAGCAGCTGAAACAGAAGGGACTTGGCAAATGTGGAACTGCAGCCTTTTCCTGCTGCAATGCACGTGGCTGCTGTTATCTCAAGCCACTGGTACATTATTGTTCCCAGGCTTAGCTCAGTTGCTTCATGAAGATTGCTCATGCAGGAAGCCCCATACTTCTCCAGGCAGCAAACACAGAAGGTAAGGTGGAATCAACTGCTTCTCTGTCCCCCCTTTCCCAGACCTCACTGCTACTAACTACTTAAAGGAGAAAATCTATTTTCTTTCCACAGTACCTGGTCTCCAAGGAGACATACTCCTAATGACCAAAACAAAAATAGTATGAGGCAACATGATACTCCTAGTCCAACATTTTGAAATTATGCACGTTTGTACTGTTGGAAGAAGAGATGCTGACATCAGGTCAGCCGGACATACACAGCATATAAAGTGCGGCGTGCAACTAACAGGTATCAGTAAGGTTAACAGGGCTGCAAATGCAACTGTGCAGCCCTCCAAGGACCAGCATAGTTCTGAGTGTCACAAGTGCTCAAATCCTTCTGAAGGTACAGCTGAAGGCCTTCTGCATTTTTCAGATCTAAAACATTTAGCTTCAGATGAGATCTTTTTTGCTAAGGGACACTGTCCCTCTTTTCTTAATAACTTCTTTGTTTTGGTCACAGATTTCCTCCCTCCTCACCTTAATCCCTTGAAGACAGGTTTGCACATTTTGCTAAACCAGTGAGCAAGATCAGAACAAAGAATGACACATCAGACCGTATGTCAGAAATCTGTCCAATAGGCACTACTGTAAAAATGCACCTATAGATTTTTTGGCTGATGTTTCACAACCGTTTTTTTCAAGGTTGTGATTGAGTTCTTGAAAGTAGTAATCTCATATCATATCTTAAAATCTCACTTATGTATTCGCAGATACAGCAAGATTCCAAATCATATCAGTCCATTGAGTTAGTAACTGATATAATGCTGACATTGTGGAAAAGCATTGTAAATTCCTATAAATATCAGAAAGATCAAGAATAAACACAGCTCTAACGCTAGGAAATTGCTGAAAATTCTGTGAAAACAAATTGATTTTGTCTGGACTCTGGAAATGGGTCCCCAGTGCACCCATTAGAGCAGCAGCAAGCCCTCCCAAAGAAGCACTAAATGCCTCAAAGAGACATCTGTGATGTCCAGTCCAGCTTCTTCTGGTACTTTTTGCCATGGGCAAATATGATCAAAGTAGCAAATTTCTCTCAGATTATACACAGCATGGAGTAAGATCATATATTTGTACAGCTTTACTTGTTTGGAGAAGTGTTTCTCTAGGTGCGACAGAAGGCTATGCATCAAAATATTTTCCTTTGTTTCCTTATTTAAGCAGTAATTGTCATAGGTAAGGAACCTAGATCATGAATATTTTTTACCAGTGTTATCAAATAAACATTGACATCCTTGGCTATGGTAAGGGTAGAGACCAGTTTTCTGCTTCTATAAATGGCCCAGGTAGAAGACATAGGAAATAGCCGCACTGTTTTGTAAAATAAATGACTCCCTGTGGTTTTCCTGTTTAATGCCATGCTTTCTGTTGTTTGACCACAGGTATTAATTTCTTTCCAGAGACACAAGGAACACGGAAAAACATCTCAGTAGTTTAGACATACAGACATACTGAAAAAGAGGGGCCAAGCCAGGGTCCTGCTGGGGCTTGGTGATGAAGCACTGGGTTACTGTGGGTACTGGTCAGGAAGCTGCAGGATGAATAGCCATAAATAAGTGTAACTGTCATAAATTAAGTCATTAAAGGAAAGGCCATTCCTCAGAGAAAGCACAAGGACTGTGGAGCATCCCTGGCAAAAACCACACATCTTAGTGAAAGCTCCCCCACTGGGTCCTGCAGATGAGAATGTGGAGACATTGTTCTCCTTACAAAGACTGCTTTGTAACATGAAGGGTCACCAGGATTTTGGACAGGCATAGCCAGGAGCATGACTGACTCCTCTCAAACATCTGTGTAAGTGTCTCACATTGTGCATTGCTGAATATTGCTGGAATGTCCTTCTTATACAGCAATGGACCACTGACCCTCCTCATGTATGCCATCAGCAGCTCTCCCCACACCCATTAAATGCAAAGTTTACATTGTCTATTTGCATCCATAAAAAGATTTAGTATCCTGCTTCAGTGAGTTCAGGCAAATGTCAGAGAGACTAATCTCACCTAATCTCCATAGAAATCGGCGTTGTCACCAGCTTCTTGTTAATTGTGGAGCTGTAGTCTACAGAAGTGAATCACATCACATAAATGGTATAGTCACTTGAACAGGTCATAAATAGAGAAACTTCCATGAAGAAGGTTGGAGAGCACTGTGTTAAGAAATTCTGTTTCTCTGATACAGGAAGCTTTATTTTTGCTTTCTGCATGGATCGCTGAGCTCCTGCCAATCTTCTTGTGTCTGTGTGCAAAATTCTTACTGTTCTTGCTGCACTCAGGAAGGATTTCCTACCAATTGTCAAAGCACAAAGTACATGTGGAGGTCAAGGGAACCCCCACATTATCTTGTCTTTTGGTGTGAAACACCACAGCTTTTACCCATGGGAAAGTCAACGTACATCTCTGTTCTCCTCAGTATGTGACAATAATGCAGATTGAGACTTACTGCTCAGAAAGATGAAAACTTTTTTGTCATTGTAGAGAGTTCATTTCTTTTACGTTACCTACAAATGGGCAAAAATGTGTTGCTTGTGCTCCCTTATGTTGTTCAGACAAGACTAGAGAGTCTCTTTTTTCATCCTGTTGCTTGTTTTTGCTATAGTAATGTGAATAATATCAAGCTGAGGCTGCCCTTGCCTGTTTGAAAACTTTTAAGTTCTCGGGGGTGAACCAGCACTGCAATCCTTGTACTTGCCTGCCTTGCATTTCCCATAGTTTGTCTTTTTCACGTTTAATCAGGCTGTGGTGCCAATCCCACAGTGAGCTGCCATGAGCAGACGACTGCTCCTGGATGCAATTCGGGTGGGGAAAGAGCCTGAGCATTTTCTGCTTCCTACCATGTCCCAGCAGATTTGGTGGGTTCCTGTTCCTGGTCTAGAAGAAAGCAAATGACACTGTGACTGGCAATATGTTTGGTGTATCCTATCTACAAATATTTGCCAATTTTATAATAGAAAACATTCAAACAAACAGCTTTTCCAGGAATTAATCCCAGAGGCTACACTCATCTCTGCATTGTAACTGCTTCCAGCGCTGGACCTGGTCAGAGCAAGTAAAAGCTCCGTGGCTAAACCCATGGTCAAGAAAAGGCCTCCAAGAGTGTAATATTGGAATTTGTTGACTTCAGTCTTGATAACACACGCCATTTTACATTTCCTGTCAGAGAAGTTATTGAAAGTGCAACAAATCTGAATGCATCCAAAAATGAAACAATCTATTGAACGATGCCAACACATCACAACCCGGTATTTCAAACTTGAGCGAAACAGAGGAAATGGTGAACTGTTAACAAAGACTTCTTCCCTCAATAGACTTAATGATTCCAGTTCAATGGATGTCAACAAAAGTAAACCAAAAGACCGTCTCAAATAGAAATAATAAAAAAATGAGTTCTGTTTGAATCAAGCTTAATTTAATGGAGTACTGTTTCTGATAAATTTTGTTTTGTTTCCAGCCACCTCTGGAGTCATTCATGAAGCACAGGGCAAACAAATTTCAATGTGTCACCTAAGCAGAAAATATAAACATGTAAACAAAGAAAAAAATCTCTTTAGCTTTCCACACATCACAGATAAACAAAACAGGGATGCAATATCTAATTTGCCTTCTAACACCTCTTCAGCTGTGCCAACACTGATGGGCACAGGCTCCCACGTCCTGGATTCCCTCAAGCTCCAGGTCGGCCAAATGCAGACCCACAGCTCCAGTCGGGTGGGAGGGCAGTCACACCAACAGGGTCATATTCTTAGCCAACTCTGTTCTGGTGCTAGTTCTAGGTAAGCAGTGACAAAACTGTACTACACAACTGGTAATAATCACTTCTCAATCTGCGTTAGCTGCTTACCATCTGGTCTCTTACCTTTGTGGGGTCTGTAATTCAGAAGAAGAAAGGAAAAACAACAGCTTTGTGGAGAAGGAGACTGTTGCCAAAAAATAGTGAAATGTTTCTGAACACATCTAAATTGAGGTACACAACTCATCCCACTAGACTCCAGGAAAGCATGAGCTTGCTCCCCTGACTGAAATGCACTTTTGTATTCAGCAGGAAAAATATGTGTGCTGTGCTCCAGAAGCTTATGGTGAAGAGGAATGATAATGTAGTTTAAAGAAAGATAATTTTGCTTATGATGAAGACAAAAGGCAAGACTTGCTCCAACTTCAATCTGTTAAGGTTTAGGAAAAAAAGGTCACCTGTTTCCAGGGTGAAGTTTTAGTGAAATTCTCCTCCAATATTTTGACATTTTGTTATCTGCATTTCTCTTGTCCTTTAACCACCCCTCCCCCCAACTCTGTATACTGAAGCAAGCTAGCAGCAAACTTCTTACAGCTTTTGGCAGATTATATTCCAGATGGCCTGGACAAAACCATAAGATATTATATAAAAGACTCAATTCTACAAGTCAATGCATGGAGAATATTTCAGGTGATGACATTACGATGTTTACCAGGGCATGTTTAGTGTCTCCCCAGGCTGATATCATCAAATGCTAAACTCTTGGTGGCTTTAATCCACATTCATCAACTTTACTGTTATACTTAGAGCAGCTGTCTCGCTCTCCTAACATGCTGCTAACCAGATGGCCTCAGAAAACACAACCATATGAAGTCTGATCCCACTTAATTCTTAATCTCCTCATGCATTGCTCTTTCTTGATGTTGCATCAAAAGGAGTCATAATCTAGTAGCAGGAGAGTGGCAGGTGATTTGGTCCACAATTCTGCCCTTGCTGTATGTGATGGAGACAAGGCAATGGCATCTCTCTAATACATTGCTTTAAAGACCTGTTTGAAAGGGAGTTCAGCTGTGCCAAATAGTATTTTAAAGTATTGCAAGGTTTTCTGTGTCATTATAGCACAAGAATCCATGATGGAGACTTCTGAGGATCAAAGGACATAAAAGTATTGTTAAGCTTTTAATATAAAGTGATATGATTCTTTTCAAAGGACTTCTGTGTGGTTAAAGCCACCTGGTCATTGTCACGTCCTTTGTAGAAGAGAACAATTACTTTTCTGATCTTCCTTTTCCAAGGGATCTCCCATAGCTGAGTAAGGAGGAATTATGAAAATGAACCTGTGTGGTTTTTCTCCCTTCAGTGCCCATGCATGTCTTCATACTAAGTACCAATTAAAAAAAATGCAATTCTGTTCAATACTTGGAGCACAAACCCAATGTCAGGCCAGGGCACTGCCTGGTCTCAGAACTGAGAGCATCCCTTCCTTGGGATGAATCATGAGATCTGTTATTAGGCAGTTGGATAGGACAAGCCACACACTTGCCTGTAATTTGTCAAAAAGCCTTGATAGATAAATGTATAGTTAGAGGTGATGACATGCAGTAATTAGGAATTCTGCCCTACCTTCCTCCATCATTGTGTAGCATCTAAGTCCAGGAGGCAGCTTCTCATGGTTTGCAGGTAGATGTTACCTACAGATAGGAAACTAATCAAGCCTGGAAAATAATTCTAGAGTTTGGGTTTTTTTTTACCACCTTGGAGATCCTCAGAAGTATTTCAAAGTGAAAATGTGACTTGACGACTTGCAGAGGGAAATAGGACCTGTTTGGTTTTTTTCTCCTGCTGATCTGTGGTGTATGTAGTGATTCATGGACAGGCTTAGAAGTGTCAAGAGCTCTTCCACAGATGTCTTTGCTTCTGCAGTGAACAAACTTACAATGCAATGGACACCCAGCACACCATCTTCTCATCCTGCTTCAAAAAACTGGAATCAGGGACAACGTTGGTCATGTCCCTACAGGATTTATTGTGGAGTAACCTCATTTGCACCAATGAAGGTACTCCTGATTTATGTCAGTAAATGTGATTATAGTATGAGGTCCTTTTGCATTAATTGAGCATCCTTTCTGCTCGGGCACCAGTTCTGCCAATAATGTATTATCCATCCTGGGTTAGATGTGCAGTCATCAACAGTCCCACTAGTGCCACAGCAAACAGCTTGGGTGGAAATCCAGTATCTCCCACATGAGCTGTTCTGGAGGCTGCTGAAATGAGCCTGAACAATCTGAGTTCAGTTCACCAGCTGTTTATGAGGGGATGCTGTGGTGCAGGTTCATATCACAAAGCCACTGGAAATGGTTGTCCCCAAGGAACCTGTGCTCCTGGAGTTTGTCTTTAGACAAAATGGCATTTAGAAGGAGCAACTCACATTTCCTTCAGTCTCATGAGTGTATTTAGTCATTCTTTAGGACTTCTTTGTGATGAAGGCTGTATCTGTCTTGTGAGACCAGGTTCACTTTTGGCCATGCTGTGACCATGGAACGTCTGTACCTCACAGCCACTTTGTTGAACATCTTCCTGCTTTTATAGTGCAAACATCAGAAAGCCTCGGCTGCCCACTTCCCCAGTGGGGAAAGCGAGGACACTTATGATCATTTGACATTTCAGTATAATCCATTCTATATAAGGATGCCTCATCTGTGTTACAGGGCAGTGAATTCACTAGAGATGCTCCTGCGGGACTACAGGGCTGTGCCTTGTGCAGCGGGGACTGCGTGCGCAGCCTTGGGGGAGAAACATCCAGTGCAAGTCTCCAGGACAGAGCGGGGGGGTGGTCCTCTCTCAGACTCATGTGGGTTGCACCAAGGTAGCTCTGTAAGAAATCATGAAAGATAATTGCAAAGTGGGTCCACCGGATGTCCTTGTTACCTCATTGCCACCCACTAAAATCACTGAGCTGTATGGACATATCCCAGTGAAAGGACGGAGACAGCCCTTAGCAACTTTTTACTTGGTCCTTTCCCTCTTTTACAAGTCCTAACTCTCTCCTTGACCTTATTAAACATGCCTGACTTTAGGCAGCTCCCCCTCTACTAATAGACAAGATGATTCAGCAGCCAAGCTGTGGCCCAGTGGCCAGCTGGCATAGCACAGCTCATGGCCATGCAGCTGACTTCTCCTACCACCGCCCATGGTGGCCACATCCAGACTGCCCAGAGCCCTTCCTGGCCCAGGCTAACCCAGGCTGTGCCCAGGGACAAACTGCCCTGGGACTGTGAGACAGCTCAGCAGTATGGGTGGGAGGCAGGTTTCTACCCAGCACCATTTTCCCCACGTCCTGA
>JAVJGJ010000014.1:18241538-18251933 GCA_035590215.1 Microhierax caerulescens | reverse complement strand
AGCCTTCCTGGACTGCTTTGCCCTTCAGGACTGCCTCCCAGGGGGCTCTGTCAACCAGGCTCCTAAAGAGGCCAAAGTCAACCCCTGAGAAATGGAAGGTGGCAGCTCTGCTGACCCAACTCCTCACTTCTCTGAAAATCAACACACTCCAGAATCTCATGATCACTATGCCCAAGAGGGCCTCCAGCCGCCACATCACCCACCAGTCCTTCCCTGCTTGTAAACAGTAGGTCCAGTGAGGCATCCCCCCCGGCTGGCTCACTGACCAGCTGTGTCAGGGAGTTATCTTCTAGGCACTCCAGGAACCTCCAGGACTGTTTTGTCCCTGCTGTATTTTAATTCCAGTGGACATCTGGTAATTTCAAGTCCCCCATGAAGACAGGGGCAAGCAATTGTGAGACTTCTCCCAGCTGCTTGTAGAATATTTCATCTATCTCTTCATCCTGGTTGGATGACCTATAACAGACTCCTAAAATGTTATCTACCTTGTTGGCCTTCCCCCTGATTCTTATCCATAAATGACTGTTTCGCTTTTGAATAACACTGCTGTCAGGCTTTTTTAGAATGTATTTCAAAACGAAGATTGCAAAGTAGGCATTAAACCTCACACTAATTTACAGATCAACAGACGATGGCTAAATAGTTACCACAGTAAACCCATGCTATTATCAGGACTGGAACCCAAAATTTCAAGCCCTTGCCTATATCTCAATGACAGGGCCATCATGGAACCATTGTCTCAGGGACCCAGCAGCAGAGGTTTAAGAAGTTGCTGACCTCCGAATGCCTTCTTCCCTGCTTTCTCCCCCATAGTTGGACACAACTTCCTTTGCACAACAAGCATGAGCTCTCATATTCTGTTCTAGTAGAGTTAGCTCTTGAAACTTAAATTAGAGAAAGATCATCTCAAGACCCACTAACTAGGTCACAGATAGGAGGGGGAAGAGATGACAGAATCTTTATACTACTACACCTACAAAAGCTTGTCAAACTGCAGCTGTGTACGTTAGCATCACAGAGTACAGCATCACTGAATTTTTAGACAGCAAGATTAATTTGTACCCCTAGTGACCATCAAATAAACTCATTTAAATACTTCTTATATATATATATATACTTAATACTCTCCTTACCCAAAACATTTCTTGGCAATGGAAAGCATTGACCAAAGACACTTCATTTTGCCTGCTCACATTATCCTTGTGCACAGAAGAAACACAAGCTTCCATTGATTGAAAGGTGACACTTTAACTAATATAAAACCTTTGCCAGCCTCCCAGAAATTAAGTGCATGCTTTGAAATTATTCTAATTTTCTCATTCTCCTGGAAAGAGCGCCCCCCTTGGAAATGCTGTGTATATATATATAAAATATGATGCACATCAGAGCAATTTCTTCTGCTTTCTGATTATTTCAATATGTCTGGCAATTTAGTATAATTAGGGTAGATGTAGCTAGCATTGTAGGTTCTACCTAAAAAATGTCACTTTAGCTGGAGTCTGAGCTGGAAACTTGCACAAGTTCACATGAATCCCAGATTCATCTAAATCTAAGCAGCCTCTTAATGACACCCAGCCCTTGGTGTGGGTTTTCATGGCACTTTATACTTACGTCTCTGTTGCTAAACATGGAGCCAGGGCCCAACCCTGGATCTGGAGGCTAGGTGACATGAAGCATCCTGCATCCAGGTGGTGGCCTGTCTATAGCAGATTCATCTTAGGGAGAGCTGGTGATTGTGGGGGACAGATTCAGGGAATGAATTACCAGCTGAGCAGTGTAGTTGGTGCCCAGGGCTCAAGCTAAGCTCCTGGAGCCCCTTTGCTTGTCAACTTAGCCTTGACAGAACCAGCCTGAAGTCAGGATGGGATGTGAAGGGTTGGGTCCCGCAATCCACCTGCACAAGTTTGGTAGCCCCATGGAGAAGCCAGTCCCCACACTCTGCCCCTTGATTTCCCAATGCTCTTGTCCTCTGCCAAGTGTGGCGGTAATCCATCCATGAGCCCCACGTGGGAAGCAGGACCATGAGAGCCAGCACAAGTGGCAGCGCCATGTGGGGCTGGCAGAGAGCCATGAGAGCCATGAGAGGTAGAAGGTGCCCCTCTGGAGAGAAAGGGAAAACTGCTGCTGTTATGATAATGCTCTGGAATTAGTTACTGTTGTTTTATTTATCAGTCTAATTAATTTCTCGTCTTTAATAAAACTGTTGTTTATTAGCCATTTAATTCATATTTATGAGTAGGGAGAGTAGCTCCTTCAGTGCAATAAAACTTGGCATCACTCTCCCAGGTTCCTGGCTTGGGTTTTGAGAGGGTTTATTATAATAATCTGCTTAAGTTTGAACCTGCCCTTTGTCTCTTGAAAACAGAAAAGAGTCAGGACTTCTCACTGAGTAGTTACACATCTGCCATCCATCCTAACCCTGTGAGCAAAGTCTGCTTATACATGGCTAATGTCACACACGCCAGAGCTGAGGAACTGTCCCGCCTGGTCCAATCTTACCTACCAGCATCTTGCTCAGGGAACTAAGGAGCAGCTCAGAGCTGGCGGGTGGTGGTGGTCTTAAAAAGTCCCATTGCTCTGTGTTGTGGCCGGGATGTGAGGGAAGATGCTGAAGAGGTCAGTCCCAGGAACTGAACTGGCACCTTCCCTCCCTCAACAGGGAATTTCTCTGCTTGTAGGAATCTGTCATAACTCAGTCATTCATGGCTTTTATCACCCTCTTGGTCACTTCACTTCAGATCCCCACAAACACAATTTCTTTAGGCGATGCCCCAGTTCTGCATTTTCACTCAGTCTCTCCAATTCTTCCCATTTGTCCTGCCATACTGGTGCCTGCCTTGGGTAGGTGCTTATTGCTTTAGCTTTGGCTCATCAGGAGAGTATCAACTGGTCAGTCACTTTGAATTATGCAAGGAGGAAGTTTAGCCCATCAGCTCTTCAACAAGACATTTGAATAGCTGTTGCTGATGTCTGGCAATCCAGACGCATGACGAATTTGGAATCGTGCCAGTGCTCCAAGTCTAAAATTTCTCAGGTATGTGACCAGCATGTCCTGCTTATGTAATCAAAGACAGACTGATGGCTGGATGTGAGGTTGATGAGGGATATACTTGCAGGGACCTGGAAGTTCATTGGTCAATTCAGCCTCTTCCTCTCCATTTTAACAGACTGGGAAGGGTCCTGAGGCCAGAACACAGAGATACTGGATGATTACACATGTAGTCCTGTGTTCTGACCAAGCTCATCATCAAGTCCCTGCTGGGGCTTCCTGCCTTTCTTGGGTCTCCTAGCACACCTGCATGTGTGGTCACTCCACGTTTACACTTTTTCCCAAAATAATTTGGGTCAGGGAAAAGCTAGACTGGTGTTTTCTATGGTTAATCACCTATGCAAGGCGACCTTGACAAAATCTCCCAAGTTTCCACTAACTTTCTTCCAGTATGATTCATTTTGAATGTGGAAGGGAAAAATAAAACCTAGCATGTTCTCCTGGAAATGTTACCAGCCCCTCTCTGCTCTGCACTGCCTAACTAAAGACTGCAAAGGGGTTCATCCACCAGCTGAGGATCTGCCCCTGTTGTGGTAGGTGTCTGTCCACAGTTCTGCCCTTCACAACATACCTCCATGCTGCTTCGCTCCAGTATTGTTCAGAAGTCCTTGGGTTTTTTTCTAAGTCTGTGGATGCTTCACAGCACTGCATGCTGCCTTGCTAAGGATAAATTGTTTTCAGCTTGTTTTCATTTCCAGCACTGAAAAGCTTTTGTGCACATAACACATAAATTAAACATTATTAACTCTATTACTATGATTGCGTGTTCCAGTTCCCAGGGTTATTTTAATGATGTACATTATGAAAAAGCCATGTTGGCATAACAATGAAAAATATGCTGCTTTCCATGGCATTTCATTTTAGAGATTGACAAGAGAAGTCTATGATGATGACTAATTTCATGATAAGATCATGTCACCTATTGCCTGCCATAAATGAAATGTCATATGCAGTCACCTATTGTACATTCTTGAATTCATTCTAATTACTGTCCTTAAACAAATGACTGTGTCACTGAGATACCCTGCAGGCAACGGGGCTGCCTTTGCCTTTATGCGTTAATATATGCCAAATCTGTGCAGCACAGTCTAAGACTTGACCTTAAATTAATATAAATTCTGGTTTGGTTGTCAATTACACCCATTCTCTTAATGTCTGAAACTGTATGTATCAGGGGGCTTTGTGCAGCCAGCCTATTCCCTCCTATCGGGCTCATTTTGTAATGCCTCATAGTTGCACAGCTCTCAATTTAATCTAGACATTTTCTTTCCAGTTGATTTACTAAGGTTTCAATTCTACACACAGATGATTGAATAAAGTAACATAAATCTCCCAGTGATTAGAAAATGTGATCATTTATTACATGGACAATCAGTTTATTTAAAAACATAATTAGTTTGTACCTCAGGAAACCTTTTCCCAGTTGTGATAAACTATAAATAATTACTGGCTCTCCTTTGGTGAAATTAAAAGCCACACAATGCTGCTACTAGGAACGTGTGATTTGCTGGAGAGAAGGGGTTCTGTTTTCCCTCTGTATTTTCACCAGATTGATTTTTCTTTCTTCTCACCCCTTAAGTGAGAGAGAGAAATAGGACAGATAGATTTTAGGGGACACTGACAAAGGTAGCATAATATAAACAGAATTGCCACTGATTGTGGAATCTGCTTCACAGTCCTGCTAATCAAATGAAAGACAAAATGTTCAATGATGGTAGCGGGTATTAATGCTTTTGGCAGAAGGAGACTGACCACCTTTGCTGATCCTACAAGCTACATCCTAAAAGCTTCCCTATGTCAGAACTTGCTGCTCTGGAAGTCTGTTCTCAGCCCTGTCACCGAGACGCCATCTCCTTGGCTTTTTACTTTGGCTTGCCTGTCTGTGAAATGACAGTAACAATTACTTGACAAGGACTCCTGGGACATTTACGCATTCATGTCTCCAAAGTTTTCCAGGATCCTTACCAAACAGTAATGTCAGGCATCATTATTCACACAAATTGTTTTGAGTCAGATCTCTCATTCTGGGGGAGTCCATGCTTCGTCTTGCTGCAGTGCCAGTGACAACAAAATTCACTTTCCAGTCACATAATAAATATGCAGATTCTGAATTTGCCAGCCAGTTTATCTATGTGCAAATGATCAACTTCTCTTGATGGTCACCCACTTGTTGGAAGCTACTGTCGGAGCTAGACTACATGTTGCAGATGAACAGCAGGGGTAACATATTTACACGGATGAAGATATTTGTTGATATTTGTTTCTAGCACCTCCATTCAGTTCTTAAATACTATGGATTCTGCTATCAGCAGAGCAATTTCCTTATCAAAAATAATCAGTCATTCACTGCAATCTGCTTTCACTTTTAGAATTTATTCTTTTCTTAATTACCATGCTGTCAGCTTCGTCCTTGTGCAATAAATTGCATTGTCCCACAATACACTTATAAAACATTGAAACACTAAATTCCTGATAAACAAAATCGCATGTATAACAAAAAGAAAGTGAGGAGTAGGAGAGGGGAGGGAAGAGGCCAGACCAACAAGGTCTCAAGCCTTTCAGACGTCTCTAGGAGCTAATGATCAGGGTTTGCCCAGCAGGGAGTGAAGAGGAAGGGAGAAGAGCAAGATGAGGCACAGCAAAGAAGACTTGTTCAGTTGATGTGAAGTATTTAAGACCTGAGCTGAACTCCACCTGAATCAACTAACAGGCTTCCCTGGAAAGACATAAGGTTGGATTCAGTTCTTGGTTTCAGAGAAAATCAGCTTTTATAAGCTCTTACAGCTGGTGTGATTCAGGAACAAGAAGGTCAAGTGACTTTCCTGAGATGACATGGTGATGGAGTGCCTCATTTCAGTTTAAACATAGAACTATTCTGGTTGTCATATCTACCTACCTACCTAGGCATTCATAAAACATCCATCACTGCGGTATCTCAGCACTTGCACAGTCACTTAAGCAGACAACCCTCTGAAAATCTATTCTTCATTACAGCCTCATACTTGTTGACTGGAGAGGGAGCTATTCTTTTTCATCCTCATCCTCCTTCTGCCTCCAAGGAACTAAAACCAATTTTTTTGTGCGTTGATTGCTATGGAGAAGAGAATCACACTATCCAGGTTGGTTAACTAATAGCTCACTAGCTGTGCAAGACAAACATTGCTAATAAAAATATGTCATACTTTAAAAATAAATTGCTTTGCTAAATAGAAATACTAAACAGCATACACCTCCCTCTTTTTGCTAATAGATTTGACACTTCTTATTTCTTATTTGTCCCAGGCTGGAATCAGTAAAATAAATGAATACATAGTTATCCTGTCCAAATATGTTCTTTATTTGCAGCCAGTTCGAATAACATTTCATATGTCTCCTACTCCCAGCTGTTATGTCTCAAACCTGTATCATCAACTTTGGCAAGGAAAGTATATCCTGTCTAGTCTTTGGCAATATCTAGCTTCATAACCTGACATAACCTTCGCTCATGCTTATTCTGTGGGAGGGCAATGCATATATCAAAAAACTTTTCAGAAATGAGCATGCTAAAAGGGTTATGGAAAGCACGTAATAAACTGAAGAACATTTCATGTGAAACTCAAATAGCTCAGTGCAGAACCAGCCTGAGAAGAAAATTGTATGGTGGAGGTGGGATTCAGGAGGAACTTTTCTTCTAAAATATGACAACCCACCTACAATCATTCACCACCTTATTATTAAAAAAGATAATAGAGATAATGCGCAGAAGACATATTCCATAGTCATTTGATTGCAGTCATATCAAGAACCAAAAATAGATTACTGCCCTTTAGGTCTGTTGTGTTTTTGTAAACTACATGCTCTGAATGTGACTAAGTGGGTTGTCTTTTAATTAATTCCAAATTTTTCTGAATTTTTTACATCTCTCTTCTTCTTCTTGAATATCTTGACTTTGTCCTGGATATATCTAAGGGATCTAATTTATGTAAACTATTCAATTATCCTTCAGCTGCTGTCTGTCCCAGCTGCAATTTATAAATGGATCTGAATCCAGGAGTGGGTGTGTAATTATATGAATAATCAAAAAATGAAAATTAAGAAACACCACAATATTTATTTGATTATTATGTGTTCTAGGAAGTTAACTTTGCCACAAGCAAAGCCTTATGAATCTAGCAATCTACCCATGCTTGTCCCACCTCAGTCGCATATTGATTTCAAAGGCACCCACCATGGTTTGGAAGACTCCAGTAGCCTTTTCAAGCTTATGCCTGATAACGTTCATAAATAGGGTCTTTCATAATGTTCATAAACAGGGGCATCATACTATGCAACGTTCAAAAGACAGAAGTAATAAGGCAAGCATCGTAGTTGGAATGACAGGATATTGCCAACGTCAGAGAAAGGGACATTGAAGAGCAAAGAAATTTGTAGATCATGCAAGGCTTAAAATATCGGGCTGGGCTGTCTTAGGACATGTTTAGATGATGCAGTCACAGCTGATGAGAAATGAAGTAAGCTCTTTGTGCACATCCAGACGACACTGTTCTGCTCTTTTGGTGACTCATGCTCCAGTGCTGCTAGACCTTCCTAATCCTTTTATGCCCTCAACATTCAATGCACATGACACTCAAATAATCAGTCTCTCAGAAGGCTGTGGTCAGGCAACTCCTGTACAAAACAGGCTGCCTTTTCAGCTTGACCTGAGGTCTGTGGGTTGTACTCTGTCTCCAACAGACAAGAAGTTTTAGGGTAAGCCATTAAGATATTGTAGTAGTTGGATATCAGATAATCTGTTTCTCCTCCCCTTCCTCTTCTCATTTGAGGTATCCAAGAGTTGATAATCAGCGCTGAATCATGTGGTTTAACGTTCCCTCCAGAATGTGCATACTTAATTATGGTAATTCTGACACCCACAAAAACATCCTGGTTAGTTCTTGGTCTCAACAACTTCCTTTGGCAAGAAAGTCCATAGCTGACTTCTTGGTTCTCTAAAGTATTTCCTTTAAGAGACCTTGAGGTTCCCACCTTTTAATTGCATTGAAAGTACCATTTTTCCAACCAGTTATCTTTATAATATTAATGATCCTGGTATACAATTTCTTTTTTGAACTTTTTGACCTCTTCTTCAGCTCCTTTATAAGGATTCTTTATGAATTGTTCAGATGTCTTAGTTTCAAGATACCAACTGTTCATGAAGTGTTCAGAGTTTCTCACATTTCTAAATTTTCAAGGTTTGTTGATACCAAGGAAATTGTTTAGCTTGCACCTGCTCTCAGGTGTTATTAATGTTGCATCAGCCTCAGGAGTTAGCATCTTTATTAATCTAGTGCCCTTCTACAATGGAGTAATTGTATCAGTGGAAAAGGGAAGAGCTATAGATGTCATCTACCTGGACTTCTGTAAGGCCTTTCATACAGGCTACCACAACATTCTTACCTCTAAATTGGTAAGGTATGGGTTTGATATGGATATGGATACTTACGGATATTATGGATAAGGAACTGGCTGGATGGCCATGCCCAAGGAATTATAGTCAATGGCTCAATGTCCAAGTGGAAAACAGTAATGACTTGTGTCCCTCAAGAGTCCACACTGGTACCAGAACTGCTTAATATCTGCACCGATAACAGAAAGTGGTATTGAGGGGATCCTCTGGAAGTTGACACAAAGCTGAGTAGTGTGGTTGATGTGCTAGAGGGAAAGGATGCCACCCAGAGGGTTGACATACTTGGGGAGTGGGCCCACACAGACTTTGTGAGGTTCAACAAGGCAAAGTGCAAGGTCCTGCACATGAATCAGGGCAATCCCCAAAATCAATACAGATTAGAGGATCAATGGATTAAAAGCAGCCCTGTGGAGAAGGATTTTGGGGTACTGGTCGATAAAAAACCGGACATGGGCCAGCAATGTGCACTTGCAGCCCAGAAAGCCAATCGTATTCTGGGTTGCATCAAATGAAGTGTGGCAAGCAGGTCAAGGGAAGCAATTCTCATCTGCCTTCTCCACTCTGGTAAGGCCACACCTGGAGTACTGCACCCAGCTCTGGAGTCCTCAGTGCAAGAAAGACATGGACCTATTGGAAAAGGTCCAAAGGAGGGCCACAAAAATAGTCAGAGGGATGGAAAAATTCTCCTATGGAAAAAAGAGTGAGAATGGTGATTTTCCAGCCTGGAGAAGAGAATACTCTGGGGAGACCTTATTGTGGCATTTCAGTGTATGAAGGGGGCTTATAAGAAAGGGAGAGACTTTTTACTGAGGCCTGTAGTAACAGCAGAAGGGGAAACAGTTTTAAGCTGAAAGATGATAGATATTGATTAGACATAAGGAAGAAAATTTTTTACAATGAAGGTGGTGAGACACTGGAACAGGTTGCCCAGAAAAATTGTGGATGCCTCATCCATTGGAAGTGTTCAAGGCCAGCCTGGATGTGGCTCTTGTCAACCTGATCTAGTGAACAATGTCACTGCCCATGGCAGGAGGCTGAACTGGATGATCTTTAAGGTCCCTTCCAACCAAAACCACTTTTAAGGTCCCTTCCAACCAAAACCACTCCGTGATTCTATGATTCTATTATCTTTGAAGGTCCCTTCTAATGCAAACTGTTCTGTTATTCCATCATCCTCCCGACACTACATATAATCCAACACTTTTCTGCATGTTTTATCTTGTAAATCCTCATACTGGACCAGTGCTCTCCATCCCCTGTGGTCCCACACAGATTTCTGGGATAGGCAGCTAAAAAAGCTGTAGCTCTCTCTTAGAGAGTTCTGGTTTCAGTTCATCAGAACTTGTTTTCATGTGTGGGGCCCAGCCTGGGTGCAACACCTCAGAATTACAGGATCATAGAATTATTTAGGTTGAAAAAGACCTTTGAGATCAAGTCCAGCCATTAATCCAGGACTGCCAAGTCCACCAATAAACCATGTCCCTAAGCACAACATCTATGCATTTTTAAAACACCTCACCACCTCCCTATGCAGCCAGTTCCAATGGCTGACCACCCTTTCAGTCAAGAAATTTTTCCTAATAACCAATGTAAACCTCCCCTGGTGCAACCTGAGGCCGTTTCCTCTTGTCTTACCACTTGTTGCCTGGGAGAAGAAACAGATCCCCACCAAGCTACAACCTCTTTTCAAGTAGTTATAGAAAGCGATAAGGTCTCCCCTCAGCTTCCTTTTCTCCAGGATAAACAACACAGGCTCCCTCAGCTGCTCCCCACAGGACTTGTGCCCCAGACCCTTCCCCAGCCCCACTGCCCTTCCCTGGACATGCTCCAGCCCCTCGACGTCACTCTTGCAGTGAGGGGCCCAGCACTGAGCGCAGCATTCGAGGGGTGGCCTCACCAGTGCCCAGTACAGGGGGCGATC
>JAVJGJ010000014.1:18207881-18228295 GCA_035590215.1 Microhierax caerulescens | reverse complement strand
TTGTGGTGTCACCGTGTGTCCTTTCCTGGCTCTGCTCTACCCATGTCTCATGGCTCCTCCTGACAAATGTGTGACACCCGCAGCAGCCCGAGCTGCAGCTGCGCAGCCAGGAGGGCTGTGTCAGAGCTGGGCTTTGGGGCCTTGGGCTCAGGTGGCTGGCCCTGGAGTGGGGTGCTGAGGTGACAGCCAGGGTTACAGACAGAGGTTTACAACCCCAGTTTTGCAAACTGTATTCACAGCAATAAACCCAAAGACAAAGAAACAAACACAGTCATGTGTGGCTGAGTCAAAGCCTGGATCTCCCATATGAAAGAGCAATACTTTGTATTCATTTTAACAAATAACAGTTGTGGTTACATGCTGACATAAGGAATGCAGTAGGATCTGCTAGCAGAATTAAGTTTCAAGCATCCTCAGCCCAAGTTTTCATCACATCCAACCCACTAGCCCTTCTCCTTGCTCCCTTCTCTGTTTCTAAAGTTCTGTTATTTAACACAGAATGTCAGATTCCCTACTGGCACTGTAAACTTCAGTGACACTGCAATGGAAAGCAATCTGGCCCAGTTTATAGAGTATGAACATGGTTTGGCAGTCAGTGCCAACTGAGCAAATCTTAATGCTTTGTGGGCTGAGCCACAACACAGAGCAGGGAAGGACCTGAAGAGGAGAAGGCTGGTTACACTGAACAGCTGGCAGGTGTCACAGTTACTGGCTGTGTGTGGTCCTGCCAGATTTGTGTGCTTCAGTGAAGAAGCATACCTGTCTCTCAGAGGTGTGGCAGAGACAAGATTGTCTCTGGAGCTTCACCTTCAAGCCATGAAGGCTGGAGTGCCACCTGAGACACTGCCAGAATTGCATCTTCTGCCAACCCCATGAAAACAGGCCCAGATTGGGACCTTTGAAAAACCTCTATTTGGTCCCCCTAGACTTTTTGGAGTGGCAATGATGAAGGTACCTACTGTGATAAAGACAGTGTGGCACAATGTGATTTTAATTTTTGAGATGTTTCTGAAAACACAACATAATAACTTACATGCATGATTTGTATCTACTGAATAAGGCCAAGTGTCTGCAGAAAAAAGTATGTGGTGAGATGAATCTTCATGATGCCTGTACAGAATAGGAGTGAAACAAAGCTGCACACTTGAAATTTGGGAATTTCCATGTTTTGCAACTCTTGCTTTTTCCATACCATCATAACATTCCTGCTGGGGCTGCACAGTACTGTGGAACACTACCATTCATGGTAGCTCCTGCCCAGCCCAAGTCCTCTGTGACACGGACAGAATCTTCAGGACTGCAGGGATTAGTGATCCCTCAGGGCTCAGGCAGAGAGCTGTCTTTCTGACTGCTCCAGGGCAAGAATGGAAAGATATGTGGGTGCCCTTCCTTTACTGTGTGACTTGCCTCCACATCCAGCTGTACCTGCTGAAGACCTGGGGAGGGGGGAGGATTTTTTCCCCTCCTGGAGAAGCAAGTGTGCAAGAATGTGCACCATTCACCAAGTTTCAGTGAAGTCCATGAGCAGAGGTGAGTCACACCTAACTACAACATAAGATCTTGCAATAAATTCACTCCTTGCCCATCTGAGTGTGACATTATAACTCAGCATGTTGGAAATGCCACCGTGCAAGAAAGTTTCAAGCCTATCAGTCACCGGTCCGTCTGAAGGACAGCAGTTGCTAGTTGAATTTTGCCCAACATTCCTCTTCTCTGCACAGCATTATCCTAGGCCAGGGTAAAGGAAATACAAGCCCACGAGCCTCAATGGCAGGTATTTGCTATGGTGTCCAGCTATGTCTACATCACTTTATGAGGAACGTATTTTTTCATCCAGGAGATTCTTCCCTACCACATCCTGCCTAGAACTGGATGGAACCAAAGGAAACAAATGGCAGCAAAACTACAGTGTTTATACAAGCACAATAATGTCCATTGAAAGGAATATTTTGTATTGCTGTAAAATAAAATGGGTGTAATACTATGTTCACCATTATATATACACATATAAGCATACATATGTGGACACGTATATAAAATCACAGAATCATTCAGGTTAGAAGGGACCTTTGGAGTTTGTCTACTCTAACCGCCCTACTCACAGCTGCTCAGGGGATTGTCTATCAACATTTTGAGTATCTCCAAGGAAGGAGATTCCACCACCCCTCTGAGCAACCTGTTCATGTGTTCAACCATCCTCATAAGAAAAAAAATGTGTTTACATGGAATTTCTTGTATCTCAGTTTGTGCCCATTGCCTCATGACCTGTCACTGGGAACCTTTTGGCTCCGTCTTCTTTACTGTCTCCCATCAGGTATTTATCCGTATTGCTAAGACACCACCCTGAGCTTTCTATTCTCCAGACTCAATAGTCCCAGCTCACTCAGACCCTGCTTGCACTGATGCCTTACTCATTTCTGTGATGCTTTGCTGGACTTGCTCCATTATGTCCAGGTGTATCTTGCAGTGGGAAGCCCAGCACAACCCAGCACTCCAGATGTGCTTCATCAGAGCTCAGTAGAGGGGAAAGATTACCTTCCTTGACTTGATAGTGATGCTTTTCCTGGTGCAGTCTAACTATATGGTCTGTCAACCAGTCCTCCCAGTTTTGTGTCGTTTCCAAATTTGCCAAGGTTGTGCTCTGTCCCATTGTACAGGTCATTAATGAAGAGGTTAAACAATGTTGGCTGCAGTATCAGTCCCTGGAGCACAGAGCTAGTTACTGGCCTCCAGCTGGACTTTATTCTGCTGATTGCAACTCCTCTAAGCCCAGCAGTTCAGCCAGTTTTCAGTGTCCTTCACTGTTCATTTATCTAGCCCATGCTTCATAAGTTCACCAATGAAGATGTTAGGGCAAAGAATGTCAAAAGTCTTGCTAAAGCGAAAAACAGCAACATCCACTGCTCCCTTCTCATCCACTAAGCAAGTCATGCCCCTGTAGAAGGCTATCTGGCCAAGCCTGATTTCCCCTTTGTAAATCCATGCTGACTACTCCCAATTACCCTTGTCCTTTAAATATAAACACATGTACACACACACATGCACACACACACACACGCACGCGTGCACACACACACGTCTATATTAAACATAACAATTCAAATTATTACTGACATATTCATGATCCAAATAATCCAAAAGTGCCTAAGCCTTAGTCATCATTGCAGAATATTCTTTAAGAAAAATTGTTTACCCTAAAATGTAAGTTAAAAAAACCAAACTACAAAACAAACCAGCCAACAAGGTGTTAGTGTAAGGAAAAAAATTGGACAAGCCAATGAGTCCAGATAAATATAAAGTATGCCAACATCCCATCCAGAATAGCATATCCTGGCTGTCACACCTATAGGAGACACCACATGTGACCCATAGGCTGGACTGAAAGGCCAGTGCCAGTAGTAGGATCCAGCCAGAGGAGATGCTACCTCTCCAGTAGAGGTTTTACTCTGACATCACTGACAACAGCTCTGCACGAGCAGCAAGCTTCCAGTCTGGGCTACTATTTGCAATGGTATTTGTCTTTTCTTAGAGTGCATTAGGCTTGGTTTCAAGATAATGAATTCTCTAGATGGTAACTGCAGATGATACCAGCCTGCCTTTGCTTTGGTATGAATGCGTGTGCAGATCAATGTTTGCACATCTCTTTAAAACTGGAAGCATTCTACTACTGCAAAACATAGATTTTAATGCCCTGAGGTTCAATTAGAAGATACTGTAAGTCTTACTGTTGTAGTTCCCCAAATGCTTGGAAGGTTTCTTCACTCTCTAGGCTTCACAGGCTTAGTGATTCATGCAAGATTTTCTCTTGGCCTCAACCTTCAGATGCTCACTGGGGTCTGAGCACAGATGAGAGTACCTAAGCTGGTCACGTTGCTCAGCTGCTTGTCTGCTGCTCTGGCACCCAGTCTGCTTCTCTTGCTGAAACCCCACTGTTTCTTCCATTCCAAACCACATGCAAAATGCCATCCATCTTAGTTATGCCTTTACAGATGATACAAGGATTTGTAGACTCAAAAGTTTTGTGCTGGTCATATGTTAGTATCAGAGCAAGCACTGTAATCTGGGAGTGTCCTGTTCACTATCCCAGTCTGACCCTAAACCTAAAAAACTGCTCTAAAGCAAGTTGTGAGGTAGCAGTGATGAGCGAGGTCCAAGATCAAGCCAGGAAGTAAATTTTCAAGTCACCATCACCTGATGGGATCACCAGGTATCTCCTTGGGGGCAGGGACAGGCTAAGACCAGAGCACAAGATGGGCATGTGGATGAGCAAGACTTAGTGGAGCCCACGGCTGAGCAGGGCAAGACTGTGGGAACAGGGGACCAGCCCTCTTGACGTGACTGGGGTGGGGACTGATGACCCTGGGGAGCTGACGTGGGTTCTTGGGCCCTGGGAAGAGTGGGTGGGGGGAGCCCTGGGGAAGGGATCAAGGCCACTCACTGAGACCTACCAGTGCACTCGGGGCCCTGACATACACTACCCCAGACGATCCTACTGCGCTCATCTTTTGCTTTCCAAAATACTGTGATAATCATTTTATGGTAATAATTTCAATTAAGTCAATTAAGCAAAATTAGAGGAGTACCTTAAATGTCAGGAGAGAATTATTTACCTTATTCTACTGTCTGAGGACTCCTAAATGCACAAGTAAGTAAATATGTTTAAATGCCGCTGACAATGTTTGCAACAAGTGAAGATGTGAAGAATGCTGATGAGTGTATAAATCATTCCATTTCCATTCAGTCATACCAAGTGAAGGGAATTCTGAGAGTGAACAATCTTTGTTTTACAGACCTTAACCTCATCAGAGACAAGCAAAGAAATGCACTGCCTTTTACCAGCCACCCAGTGTGGGAGCTTGCAGGAGTGAGGCAGAGCTCTGCTCAGCACTGGCACTGGGGGCCAGACAAACATGTTTGCCCCTGGGAAAAGCACTCGTGAGGTAGGTTTTGCATCAAAAGAGTTTGCATGGTTGATTTGCTTGGGTTTTGCTGTAAGTTAAAGCTCTGTCAAGCCTGTGTCAAGGAGACATTTTGGCAGTAATAACTCAACTGCCTATGCTCTTTAGAAACCTTTATTATAGGCAAAAATGTGGAAATGGGAACTAGTACTCCCATCTGGCTTCAGGGAACTCAGCATGAAAAAGGTACATTGCCAAACTAATCCCATCTTGAAATATTACAAAAAACAACTGTTCTTTATGTTAGTCAACATTTTAGGGCTGGGCCTGGGGTTTCTGAAATGATATAATTGAGAAATGTGAAAATAATTCAAGTGGTCAAGATGTGAAGGCACTTCCTGCTTTCATCCTATCACTCTCTACATGGGTTATCAGGGATGGTGATGGATCCTCCTTTCTGGGGCATCATGGGGCAGGACTATGTTTCAAGTGGAAGGACTGAAGGGTTCCTTCCTTTCCTTTCCCCACCTACATCTGCATCTTGCCTGTTAAATTAAGTGTCAGTGGGAAATACTCAGAAAGGTTCTGTTTAAGTGGAAGCTGGTCGTTCTGGTAAGAATCAGATTTGAAAGGAGTACCACTTCCAGAGCATAGAGACAACTGACAGTGGTACTAGGAGGAAAAAATGTGTCTATAAGCATAAAATATAGACATTTGTGTGCCATATAATGTTATCAAAGCAAGTAAATAAAATTTATTGCAGTATATAAAAAGCGAAGGTTTGAATCACTGTTATTAGAGCCATTGCACATTCCTTTAAATCACTTTTGTTTCAAGAAGATACTAGTCATGACTGTGTGCTCCAGTTACTGAATGTGAGAGAGCAAAATGAAGTTCCCTACAGTCTCTGAAACACTTTGTAACAAACACACAAAAGGTGTATTTAGCTAGGGCAATGCTCCTCAAGATGGATCTCATCTGTTCTGTAACACAGCATTACGGATCTGGATATCCCAGTCTAGCTTTACAGGACTCGAGGAAAACCACCAAAAACTTTGGTGATGATCCAAGCATTCTTTGGGATGCACATGTGGAAGACAAGAGCTGAAGGTACACTCTTTTGAACAGGACACAAGCAGGAGTCCATAACGCATTCCTCAAAGGTCTTTTTATGCGCTGAAAGTCTCTTCTGCATATCATCAGAGTTTCCAAAATTACTACACCTCTAAACCCATAGGCAGCAAAGGTTTAGGGGATGCTCACACAGACAGGCCTGAGCCCAGACAATGCTCCAGAGTTCTCTGTCCTTGGGGTTTTCAAGACCCAACTGGATGAAGCCCTGGGCAGCTTAGTCTGACCTCAAACCAACCCTGCCATGAGCAAGAGGTTGGACCAGAGACCTGAAATCCATTCCCAGCCTGAATTACTCTGATTCTATGATGACTATGGCTACATGGGGTATGGGAGACCTGAACATCTCACTGGGCATCCAACTGTAGTGCAGCATTTTCAGTAGTACAGACTAAATGCCACAACCTCTCCTTGGGGTTCATACACTCTAGGTTCCTTACTATCTTGGTAGCCCCTTATGGACCCTCTCAAATTTCTCCCCAACTGTCTTGAGTGGGGAGTCTGGAAATGGACATGGGTGTAGCCCCACTAGTGCTAAATAAAAAGAAAGGAATCGTAAACCGCCACCGTCTACTGACCCCGATCCTGTCAATGCAGCTTAGTTTGCCTAATTAACACTGTTGACTCATACTCAATTTGGCATCCACCAAAACCCCCAGTCCTTTCTAGCAGGAAGGCAACTCAGCCAGTGCCCAGCCTGTACTGATACATGGGGTTATTTTGCCCACCAGCAGAATGTGCACTTCTGCTGCTGAATTTTGTCAAGTTTTTCTTGGTTTAATCACCAAGGCTTTTCTGGACTGAACCTCAGCCATTAAGCACACCAACCACATATCTCATTTAGTATCATCTGCAATTTTGCTAAGGGTGCAAGTTTTTCATTGTTCAGATTGTACTTATTACAGTATGTTGTTACCATCCAGGTCTCTGATTAAGCTATTGAACAATACGGGCTTTGTTAATAGCCCCCCAGCTACTCTACTTGTTACTGGCTCCCAAAAGGACACTAACCAACTGTTTACTGCCCTTTTCAAAGAAGTCTGGACGAGGTTACACTTTGTGCTGGGATGTGACCACAGCAAATATGAGGGCTGGAATGGGGGAACAGAGAATCTACCCATCACAACAGACATCCCTGATGTATCAGGTTAAAGCAACCACAATTTCAGTGTCTAGGAAGGTGTTTACAATCTCCAGCCTGGATTACTCAAGTTTAAATTGCTTAAGTCTGGACACTGAGGAGGAGGTGAGGTTTCTCTTTGTCACAGTAAGTGAAAACCAACAAAAAGATCAAAACAAAACACAACAGAAAACTGTAAGGGATCCAGTCCAGGTGCCTGGAGTGCCCCAGCAGCAGTGGGTGTTCTGTTTAGTTTAACATCTTTGACTACCTGGCAGTGTAGGTAGGGAATACCTTAACTGCATGTGTAAAGGAGTCTGAACTGGGAGGTTATACAGCCATAATCATAAATATATAAAAAGCAATGTAATAAGTATTCTAGCAGGATTTCAAGAGGTTAGCAATACTAATAGGAATTAATGTGAGATTCAGTTTGGAAAAATAAAAGCTAAATACATTAAACATGAACTAAATAAAAGCACAGCAGTTCCTAGGGGCTCAGTATCTATCTAATAAATGATAACAGGTGTCCTAAAGGTATTTGAGTGACCTTAGGATTTTTGGATCGATTATCTGACTGTCTGAAGTCTCTCCTACCTATCGTGATCTTCCCCCCCCCCCCCACACACACACACACACTTACTTTATTTTTAATTCTTGCCTCCTTCTCTGTCCAGCTGCTTTCTCATGGGAAAGAAAGGAAGAATCGTGCCTCAGCCAGCTAACATTGCACCTTTTGCAAAACTGTTATGACTCTTGAACCAGAGAGGAAGCTAAAAGCAGTGGCTAAGCTGTTTAGCACTTACACTAGTACAACGTGGTGCAAAAGCTGTATTTCACCAACAGCAAAATTATAAAGAAACAGCATGAGAGAAGAAAGCTGCCTTATGTCATGACTATCTTCTTCTCTGCCTTTTTGAGTATGTTCACCTCCTTTTGTTTTGAAGGGAGTAGGATATTACAGCAAAATCAGTCCCATTTCAGTTAGCCTTTTCCTTAACAGGCCTAGTATTTTTTATCTAGACAGTGCTGTCAAAAAGACTGTCAAACAAGAACATTTTTTCTTACAAAAAAATCCTTGAGCTGAAGGTAAAAACAGAACACTGTCTGAATAAAAAGCTTCATAAAGCATCAATGGAATTAATCTCTTTTTATTTTTTCTGTATCAGTAATAAAAGATTTACAGTACTTCATGGTGTTAGAGGACTGAGATTACTGTACTCACACCCCAAGCCTTGTTTCACTGTTCAATGCAGTATAACGACAGGGCTGTGTTTGTACCTCTGCCTCTTTATACCGTTAAATACAAAGCTAATGCAATCCCTGCAGGTAGCTTCTTAAACATTCAAAAACATCTGCTACCAGGCAAGGGGGACAAAGAAAAGGGACAAGGAATTTTCAAGCTTCTGATAAAGATAAAAAAAGCATCTGGGAAGTTTAAGTAAGATACATTCAGCCATGAAAGAAGAGGCAGTGTCTGTGAGGACAAATTGTGAAGGGAAGTTGCTACAAAATGGCAGGAAGTTGCCAATGTCATCAAGCCTGAAATGAGCCCCGACATGGTGATACCACGATCTGTCTGCCCATGGCTGTCTCCCTCTGTCCATGTCTGTTGCCTCACCAGCCAGGGAAATTACCTACCTGCTCCCACCCCAGCTGCAGTCTGACCCTCACAGCATGGTCAGGACAGCAGGTTTGGGTGGCTGTGCTGCTCCAGATGCCATCAGCAAACATGGAGCGACCCAGCACATCCTCCAGATGGCACCCATCATGGGATTTTCACATCTCCTTGTCCCTTTCAAAGAATCATTTGGGTTGGAAGGGACCTTTAAAGGTCACCTAGTCCAACTCCCTTGCAATGAGCAGGAACATCTTCAACTAGATCAGGTTGCTCAGAGCCCCATCCAACCTGACCCTTCCTGGCCCTTGTCCCTCCTTTTGCTGCTTGTACCTCTTTCCCCAGCCTCCAGCCTCTTCCCAGTTACACAGCCTGCTTCTGAAGCCCTTTTCCCCCTTAGTGCCAGTTCTGCCCCATCAATACCCAAACTTGGTATTTTTGACTCACTTGCCTGGATAATCTTGGCCTTGTATGGCATTGCTGACATGGTTGCCTATTGGCAATGCTGTTGGTCTTGCCCAGCTCTACTCCCCAAAGGCCCCCAATACACCTGTGATAACCTGCAGAGCCTGGGTGTTTCTCACATACTCACTCTTTGTCACCTGTGTGGCCTTGACATCCCTCTTGCACTGTCACTGCTGTCACCTTCTCACTCTGGTTTTGGCCAAGTCTAGTAGTTTGTCCTTTCAGGCCCAGAAGCTGTGATTGATCTCTAAGCATGACTCCCGCACACCATGGTTTGTGCTTCATGAATTCTCTTTCACTCTATGAATGTCAGGGACTAGTGACAGGAAAACAAATCTCCTGGGGAATTGTGTTTAAGGGGCTACCATGGAAGTCTGGACAGAGAAAAAGAAGGGACTAGGGACAACCTCAGAGAAGAAAAGGGTTAAATGTTAGGACTTGTGTCTGAAAGCATACTGAATGAAAGGACTTCCCCTGGGTGCACGCTGCCTGAAAAGGCTGGGTATTTTTAACCTGACCTTCACAAACAGGCAAATAGGCTCATGGGGCTTCAGTGAAAAATTCTTTTGCTTTCTTTTTCCACTCTTTAAGGCTTGGATTAAACATCTTGCAGATTTGTAGCCATCAAAACTAATAATTCTTCACAGCACTAAGAAGATAACTTATGCCTAAAGATTTTAGAAGGTTTTAGTGATATTAATAAATTGAAACTTTTGAAACTGGTTTTATATCCAGAACATATGAGATTTATGAAGTTAAATATGGTTGTGTCTGCATTTTACACTGGAAACTATCCAAGCAGAGAGGCTGAAAATTGTGTATCAGAGGTCTCCGAAAAGAGCAGTATTCTGCTGGGAGGGGCAGCATCTGGGCCCCGGCTCCAATGCCCATCCTCTCTTGGAGGACCAGTCATTCTCCCCAGTCAGGCAATACATACAGTTTCTCCCTACTGATCTGAGGCCACAAGACATGGCCTTGGGATGTTCAGCTGCAGTCCACCTCTTCCTCCCATAGATCATATGTAATCTGGCACCTGTGGGTCTGGGAAAAGTGCTTGCAGCAGTTCCCTTGGGTCAGAGCACACTCTTTATGTGATGAGAAAAAAGTCAGAGAGGCTGTTGGGAAAAATGAGAACTGGGAGCCGGTATGTGGCACACCAGAGCATTTTATTATTTGATACGTAGCCATTTCACTGACAGGGATCATGCTGTCCCTTGGAAAAGAAACCATTAGCAACAGGCTTTATTAAATGGTGACCGGAAGCCCTTTCCCTTTCTCAGGAGTTCACAAGGTGTACCCTCATCCAGGGACCAGGGGACCAGAGGACTATGCATCAGCAGCACAATTCATCTCCCAAGAATGGGATTTCCCACAGTGCCTGTGCACACCCTGTGTCTGGTACACGTAGAGCTGGTGATGTGGCCACCAGAAGATCATGGTGTGCAGCTCTTGGTCCACTGTGTGGACCACCAACTTGGACAATCTGGGTGTCACTGAAATCAGCAAGGCTTAGCTGGAGGATTCCACTTCAGCTCATTTCTGCAACCTCTCTCATTTTGTGTGCCTCTGTATTTTGAGAGGATATACACATATTTTTGTATATGTATATAATACACTTATTTTGTATATGACAGATACCAACAGAGCCACTGGAAATCCTGACTCTTGAGCTAGAGTGAGCACTGTGCTTGAGACTAGATCTGGACAAATGTAATCTGAGCACAACTAAATGTATTAGTGAGTGGCTGTGACTAAGAAAATAAGAACAAATTAATTAGTGAAACACTTTTTCCTCAGCTATTCCAAATATAACAGTCTCATGATTAAGTCTGAAAGTTCCCCAGGCAGAATAGAAAAACAAAGGGAACAAAGGAAATCTAAACAGAAATTAAACATTTCACTGAGGGGAAGACAAGTAATTTGGCTAGAGTTATTATTCACCTGCTTTAGTTTTCAATTTCAGCAGGGAAAAAAAGGAAGAAAAAAAGTCATTTCGATTTGACCCAAAACACTGGTAAATAGATATAACTTTGAATAACTAACTGTATGGGTAAATATGTTAGGGAGGACCAACTCTGCAGTATCAGACTGGCCACAAAGTGGTGTTCAGGCCATGAACTGGGCCTAGGCTAGAGACCAGATATGCACCCTACTTTCACAGGTCAACCAACCTTTTAATCCAGTTATACCCAGGAGTACCAAATCTTGGTACAGACCATGGAAAGAACTAATTTTAATGATTAACTTACCCATAGCAGACACTCATAATATATCCCTCAGTGTTCCACAAGAATATTGCATGCATTTGATTTCAGAAACACTATGAGTAGGATTCTCCCACTTCTTATTGCAAAGAATGGAGAATAAAAAGGGGGAATAACAGCACTTTGCAATGTATCAGAAAGAGGGTTTTGTTAAGCTGGAAGTATATTAATTTCCTTAAATACTTTTGCAATTATCAGATTGCTATAATGCATAATATTCAGCTGAAATCCCAGTTTAATTACTTCTTCTATGTTTAAATTTAATTCACATAAAATGTGAGGTGTCCTGACTGTATTTAATATCCTCACACCAATTCTCTGCATGTACACTGAGCAATGCTCACATGAAACAATGCTGGGTTACACTTTCCAACTGCCACTACATTTCATGCAAGGGAAATGAGATTCCTTTTTTAATTTAATCTCAGTTCTATTTAATTAAAGTCTTAAGAATTGTTTTGTTTTTGAAAAAATTGTTAAGTAGATGTTTTCGGGTAAATCATTCACTAGGAGTTTGAATTCTGGACAAGATATTCTAGCCTATGAATAAATTTGTAAGTGCTGGCAGGACCAGAATGTTAAAGAGGTGGGTGACAGGGATGACAAAGAGCTTCCTTATTTCTCCTCTGGAAGAGCTATAAAAGGAAGGAGATTCTGGTTCTTCCCTGGGTATCTTTGCTATTCATTTTATGTGTGTGTGTTTCGGGAGGAAGACTAATGGGAGAACTGTTCATGCTTGTTATTCCTCTTTCTTACTTTTTCCTCTCCATTAGTCCTAGCAATTTTTCCTTCCTTCTGAATAGTTATGTAAGAATATTTGATCTAGGAACCCAGTGGAGGACATCTCAATGTTGAGGAGCTTTACAGAAATGACCCCTGACTGCAGATACCTCTGACTTTGGAGCATTCAACTTGAGAGATTTAAAGCAGCAAGATTCGCAGAGCACTCCAGCTCTGAGAATCTGATTATCACACATTTTAAAAGCACCCCAATGGACCAGCTAGCTACTCTGGAGACAGTATCTGGGTGTCAAATACCTTAACAGATATTTTCATGCTGTGATAAGTGATCACTCAAGAAGCTTGCTTTCAAGAACACCTGATCTGCAGGTTGAAACATCTGGAGAAAGAAATACAGAGCATCAGTGGGTAAACTCACAGGGAAGGAGGGAGTGGAGAAGAGGGACAAGATGTTTCACATCAAAAATATTTCACAAAATTAAAACCAAAGGCATTATGTGTCTCTTTAAACAGAGGAGCAGTGACACACAGAGAGGTAGGGAATATGAAGTGGATTAAAAACTGGACTCAGTAGACTAAAAAAGCAACGTAAACTTTAAAGTCACTGACAAGTACAGTTAGGCCTGGAAGAAGTAAATACAGATAGTTCCCTGCTTTGGAGACAGAATTAGGCTTCCAGAGCAATGCTTACATCCATCTTGATGGAAAAAGCATCCTAATCACCCTATATCTGCGAAGGTAGAAGGAATTTCAAATCAGGACTTGAACTCCAGGACACTCTCTGCATACTGGATCCGCAGCTCATGCGTATTCTACTTGGTCTCTGGTGCTTCCAGCAGAAGTTTTGTTGGTGATGTCCCTTCTCAAACACTTTTCTGTGCTTTTGCAGGTTTTGTCTTCATTATTATTTGCTTTTTATCTAACTGCCTTTCTTGACAATAGTTTAATGCTCTTTAAGTCCATTCAAGAACCTCGTGTACTCAGACTCCGGACACATCAACCTGACTTCCTGTCAGGAATTTTCTGAATACCTCCTCTAGCTCCTGCCTGCTTCCAGAGGCAGCCCATGTTCATGGATGTTAGGCACAGGCAAGACATGCTGTTTTGGCTGCAGGGATCTGGAAAGAGCATTGCTTTCAGCTGATCTTGAACTGTTCGTTAGCTCTCTCCCTGGAGGTTGCAATTACCTTACAGCAGCCTAACTGCACATGCAATTACTTTCTCTGCTCGTCCTGTCACAAGGATGTTTTATAAAACTGTGCAGCAGTGTTTAAGGTAAATCAGGTTCTTTTGACAGAAACCACTTCAGGAACAGTGAAATAAGAGGGTGTCACCAGGTCTGAAGGGGCAGCAACCCTGTGTTTGGGGGGCTGGGGAAGGCAATCATCATCATCAGAAGGTAGGCTAAGAAAGGTTGTGTCTTCCACCCTGTTTAACTTGCAACTGCTCCTCATATTTCAACTTAAACACATGAAAAAAATATACACAGATCACTTTATGTCCAGTATTTTTAAATATATTTGTTTCTTTGCTTGCCTCAGATTCCCTAAGTGAAGAAGAGAAAGTATTTACTTTCTTTCATTTTTTTGTCCATGTTTTAGGCCATAAGATTTCTGAGACAACAAACTTTTTAGTTTGACCTTGCAGAAATCTTCATGCAGTGCTGCTCCAAACTGAGCCTGGACCTTTAAGCAATACTGTAGTACAAATAATAAACTCCATTACCATCTTGAAAAATTTTTAGTTACACTGAAGCATTCTTCAACACTCTAACAATTTATTTTAATTTTAAGAGTTTCTATATAGCATGTTCCAACTAGCAGAATTAGAAATGGAAAATTATATGGAAAAGACCTGCTGAGCCCCAGCTCTGTTTATCATAGAACAATCATGTAAGTGAGATTCACATTACAGTGCTCTTTGACTTTGACAAATTGTTGAGCTTCCATAGCATTAAAATCTGGCATTGCAGCTTAGCAGTGAGGTTTACCCCCATGCAAACCATTAAAGTCTTGTTATGTTGGGTAGCAAGGGTCAGAATTGGAAAACAAACAGAATAAAAGAGGTTTATTAAGTAATGAACCTCTTTGGAGAAGAAACCAGAAAGCTCATTCTAAATCTACTGTCATCCAGTTAGAAAACGTTATGAATAAATAATGTGCCTGCATGAGGTTCCTAGGAAGCTCAGACACAAACATAATCCCCTCAAATTCCACTCCACCCCTGTTTGTTTGGTTTGGTTTTTTATGTTATCATTATCTAAGCTTGGAAATAGTACGTTTTGTATTCTTCTGACATCATGTTTAGAGTTAATTCTCTGGGAATCTTCCAAAGTTACAGGAGCGCACTGAAAAAGCATTGGCAACCACAACAAAAAAATATAAAATCCCTTCACTTCTAGGATGAATTCCATTTTTCTTAAAACTAATTTTTATTTCAACTATATTCACGCAGCTGTTTTCTTTTAGTGTCATTCTTACCGTCATTTGCTTATTTATAATATTCTACTTCACCACCTTGCCGTATATCTTAGTTATAGTTTCCTGCTAAGCCTATGACTTTATTGGGCTAAAGGTTTGTGGAGCACCATGTTCCAATGACAACATTAAAATATTTGCAAACATGGACATAAAAACTTGTAAAACCATACTTAATGTCTAGCTATAACTTTAAAATATGTTTTGTATTAATTCACCTCTGAATTAATTCGCCTCAACACTGAATACCTCTGAGATTTCTAACCCTTTCTCAGTATAATTGAATTTGGCCAACATACTCAAAATTTTTAGAAAGTTACCACACACACCCTCAAAGTGCACATGATGGACAGAGTGTGGCCAAATAAACCCATTTCCTTAGGAAACCAAATCAAAAAGCAGTATTTTCATCAACATTCAAGCATTTGGAAAATGGGTTTGGGTTTTTTCTATTCAAAAAGTTCATTGTTTTTCTCATTTTTTATTTCTAAATTTTTGCAGAAAACAAAAAAATGAGCCACCAGTAGTTGCTATGTGATGTGGCAGTGCGAGCATACACAGGCTTGGTGCCTGAAATGGTTTCTAGACCGCATTTCCTGAGGGTTTGTTTAATGATCACAGTCAGAATTTATTCCCTTCAGTTACAACATACAATAAATTATATGCAAGACAAATTAAATGCTGTTTTACTGCCTCAATAGGAATGGTTTCTACTCTCTCAAGTTGCAAACCCTTGCAACCACACTGGGGAGTACACAGTTACCATGACGGGGTAAATTACATTTCCCACAGCTCGGGGGTCTGCTGACAGGAGATGGCTCACACTGTTTGTGGGAAAATCACTGGGGGGTGGGGGGATTAGAGAAAACCGAGACCTAATAGAAGCATAGTATTACAGAAAGCTTTTTTTAGGGTAAAATACAGCTATCTGCTATGGCTTTCAGGATGGTTGGCATGCACAGAATCTACATCACCATAGTTCCCTAAGCAACACATCCTGCCAGCTCAGCTCATGCTGATAGAAGTGACAGAGGATGGAGTGGTGTGGAGACACTGTGGCCACACTCTGTTGTGCTCCCTGCAGGAATGGGAAGTTGAGGGCACCACACAGCTGATAAACTGCATACCAGTTGTCAGATGAAGAATGCATGAGATGTCCATGGCTGAGTCAACCATTGTGGCGAAATTACTTTCTTCAGATGAAATAATATCACTGTGATACTAACACACACCTCCATCTCTGTATTTCCTGCCTCCAGGGTACTACCACACCTCACTGGGCACATGATACCAGTGAGTAACAACAATATGTATGACTAGAGTCACTCAAGCTCCATCTAAATGTGATGGAAATGGACTAGTTCTGGACTGAAATCAGCCCAGAGCATGGAGAATTGTTGTCTACATTCCTGGGTTACCCAACTTTGATTCAGTGTTCACAACACTAGATCAATCTGACTCACTCCAAAGTTGTTACAAATGAAGAGATTTCTAATCAAGGTAGCCAGCCTTGGGGAGGATGAGAAACACAAAACAGATAGTGAAAAGAACACCATTATTTAATTATGCAGAAAGAAGCTTTCAAATGAGGAAAGTTCTACCTATGAGAGGAAACGAGATGATGAAGTGTTGCAATCCACTGACATCAACAGAAAATTAGTTGAAGATAGGAGAAAGATAATAGTGGTAGTGGGAGATCATGACCTCCAACTCAAATAGCCCCCCTGAAAGAGGGAGAAACCCCACTTGAAGAGCATGTGTAGTTAGTAGAGAACTTCAGCAGTGTTATCTGAGGATGCGTACTAATTCACATTAGAAGTGAGAAACTTGTAACCAATCCTGTGTATGATAAATGAATATGCAATATACTATGAAGTATAGAAGAAGGTGGATAGATGAGAGGAGAAGGGAAGACTTCGTTTTAACGTCTGGGATCAGTCAATGGGCTGGACCTCTCTTGTCCCCTATAGGGACGCCTGTTGGGTAAGAGCTTTATCTTATGCATGCTAAATAACTAACTTACGCTAGCTGTATTAGTGATCATAGTTTGGTTGTATATGGTTTGGGTTTATATAATTTCAATCTTGTTTTTGCAGGCAGTCTCTATCATTGACAATCACTAACCTTAATTTGTCACGATTTGATATTAATAGTGTTATTCCATAAACTGTTAGTGTTGATCCTTTGTGGGCACTAGCAGTTGCCGGCAGTGGGTAACACATTCAGATAAAGTGGGCAGACCCGTTGAGGGGTCCCCCTTATGCTGTTGGCATGCTTCCCTGAACAAGGCAGTCAAATTGCCCTCTGATCCAGTGGGACTGCTCAGTGAAGGGTCCCTGTAACAGGACTCTGACAGACTGGTCAGGCACAAGGGTCTTGGCTTTCCTGGGGCGCTGATGGACATATCAAATACCCGGGGGAGAGAGAATCTTCCCCCTCTTTCCCCACCCACTCCCACCCCACATTTCACAATTCTCCCCAGAACCACAACACAACATCCAAGTGGTCAGAGTGGTCTTAACTGCCTTCACAACCCTACCTTGGCCCATGAAACCCACCTGGATCAGCAAGGGGCATACTCAAGCTTACCTAGTGGTTATTTCCTGCTGGATTGACATGGAACGTGCTTTGACTTGCCAGCCCACCCTCTGGTGAAGTTTGAGGGGCAGACTGGATGCCAATACATTCCCAGTATCCCAGTAAAGGGAAGAAAAATTATAGCCTGCTATGCCTTGCAGAGCCTCTGCACAGCCTCTGGAGTGCTCTTGCATTAGTGGTGGCAGAACTTTATTCTCCAGCATACATCTGAGCTTGGCACTGCACCCATTAGTGGCTCTGGCCTCAGAGTTGACACACAAAATTAAGACCTCTGTGCATACACCGTTCAAGACTAGTCAAAACACAGACACAGAGACATGATGGGCCAGAAAAGAGGTAAATTACCAAGAACATAACAGCTTAACAACTCTTGTTAGTAAAAGAGAGGCCTATATTTCTTAAAATATGTTACTCTTCCCCCAGTAGAGCAGGTCTGCTCTTCTTTCTTCTGCCTTCTCTACTTGTCTTACATCCCTCAGCAAATGGATGCCCCACAATTCTGTCCTTCCTACCTGTAAGTTAGGTAACATACCAAAGAATTGGTCTTCCTGCCAGGAACAAACCTTTGTATAGTGAGTATAGGTGATCCCATGCTTGACCTGGATTTTGAGTCCATGTATGACTGAGTAGGTAAGAAGGACCCATGTGTATTGGATGGACCTCGTTGAAATTAATTTTGAATATGATATAGGATCTCATTTATTCTGAGCACTTTTTTTTTCCCCACAAGTATGATTGTGGCTGAGGCGTGTTCCTGTGCTTGAGCCCACACTGAGCCCACTTAAAGGAAGGCCTGAAGAGCCTTGCCTGCATTCCCATTCACCTGAAATTCCAACACACTGCTGAGCAGAGCTTGTTCCCTGTAAACTGCAAGCCGTAAGCAAGAAGCCTTGCTGACTGGACTCTCCTTCCACAAAAGGAGCTATCTAAAACCACCACTAGAAGGTGAAATATGCTACGGTTACACTTTATTGCCTAGATGTGATCTTGCTAACCCAGAAAAGTCTTCTACAACCTGGGGATGACAAGCAGGAGGGTATACAAGTGGTACATGTCATGAAAAGGAAGGTGAAGGTCGTTTGGTAATTAGGTGTGATGAATGTGCAAGAAATCAAGTCATTTAAAAAGAAAAGGCATTCCTTCCAACTTAAATATTTTTGGAGGATGCAAGTAGCAAATCTAGGTCATGAACAAGTGGTGCCTCTTTGCTGTCAAGGAAGCTTTCATCAGGAGCTTGATGAATCCTGTTGTCTGGTATGGATATTTAGAGGTTAGATGTTTAACAGACCTAGAATTCTGCAGAACAGTGTACTTGGCAGACTCGGTTTTTAACCAAGAGTCAAGATAAGGGAAGAGAGACATCTTTAGACATTGGGAGTGAGCTTTCTCCAACACTTGAAGCCGCGAACAGTCTAGAAGACAAGATTTAAACCTACAGTAGCTCTGTGCAATAATGTCCATGAGTCCATGGCTTGGTTATGTTATCATATTAAAATACTTGTCCTGTTACCAGGAAGGATATTTGCCAAGAACATATGAAAAAATGGTTTTACTGACCATATCCAGGATAGCCCCCTGAGATGTACAGAGCAGTCACTCTCTGAGTCTCAGAAAGAGTAAATGGTTTAATCCCACTGATGGTCATCTTTCTTTCTTGCATGACTGGTTTTGGATGAACACCCTTTTAGGCAGTTTTGTGTATACAATCCATACTCACACTGTTCACACCCACATTATTCTCTTAGGAGCTGTTGGGGCCCAGGCCGTTTTCCAAGGCTGAGCCATGGGAGCGCACCCACACTGCAGGGCCAGGATTCTGGTCAGTCCTGAGCACAGGATGGCTAGAAATTAGAGTCTGCCAACCGGCATGAATGGACTTTTATTAGCGTCACTGGTGATTAATGAAAGTCAAAGTAATAAATGAAGCTACTAATTGTTTCTTTTTCCAAACCATAACCTTAACTTCAACACTAACAGAAGCTATGGACCAGACAAGTAGGTGATAAATGCATAGAATATATAGAGAGAGACTAGAAACCCACAGCAATATTTTTCACATTGAATTTTTCAGTGATATGTTTACATTGCTATTAGGCCTATTTCTGATCTTTGCTCATATTCTGACCAGCCCAATTTATTTCTATTTCAGCTCACAAAGAGGGTCTTCAGCCCTGGGATAAATTTGATTGCTAACGTGGTGAAATATATTGCAAAAGAATCAGGCTGCTGAATCTGGACAAACAAATTCCTTCCCAACAATCTGGCACTAGATGGAACTAGATGATTTTGAAGGTCCCTACAAGCCCAAACCATTTTATGATTCTGTAATTCTGTGACTTTACGTCTCCCACAACTTTTCCTGTTAAAGTTTCTTGGCTTTTTTCCTCACTCACTGAACATTACTTCTAATATTAAAAGTGCTTGCAGCTGCTCTTTTCATGTTTGTGTTCCTATTCTTCCTATTCCTATTCTGCTGCAACCTCTTCTGTGCTGCCAGTATGTAGGTCAGCATCACTTTTGCTCAAGCCGCTGTTAGCAAGCTATCTGGGCCTAAGCCTAAGTTGTGCTGATGAACTTGTTGTCTTTTTTGCCAAAAATTATTCTGCCTCTTATTAATTCCTGTAACATTCTGTATATGCAATGTTCAGCAAAACTGTGATCTGCAGTAATAAAAGCTTCATCTGTTTGCCCTTGTTCTTGGCACCTCATAGCAAATTTGGCCTTTTCATGTATTACTCTTTCTTGTCTGTGACACTGACTTCAAAAGTATCTTTCTGCTTTTATTTCACCTTTTTTTACATCTTTTTTCCTTTCTCCAGTGTGAGACCCAGGCAAGCAACAACAGTGGGAATAGCCAGGGCAAATACCAAGGCATCTATGTAATATTCTTCAGGAGTTCATCCAAATGAACTCTGAAATTTTTGACTTTAGCAGTACCTAAGCTGCCAAAATCAATATTCTTCAACAGGACCATTTGCTGTTCAGGTTCCACTGCGTATATTTACCTTGGGTTTTGATCTACATCAAAAAGAGAGTCTTTGTGCCCAAACTGGTTGAGTCGAGGATTTTCTGGAGCAGACTGGTCATCTCTGTCCTGTATCT
>JAVJGJ010000014.1:18196162-18207781 GCA_035590215.1 Microhierax caerulescens | reverse complement strand
CTTACCAACATTAGTAACCATCCCACAAACCTTTGTGCACATACATAGGATGCTCTACACTTAGTCTTTATCTACATCACACAGACCAAATCATGTTTTGCTAAGCTCTATAAAAGCATCCATATTGAAAACATTCTTTCAGACGCGGCTTACTGCAGATTCTAAGACCTTCTTTTGCTATTTATGCTCCTCAGATGTTGTGACCATGATGCTTTACAATCAAGGCCCTTCTGTCAAAAAGGGGTGAGGGAACAAACCAAAATAGAGACAAATGTAGACATAATTGAGGTAATACTGCTACAAAATCTGAAGAACACAGAGGAAATGCTTTCTTAGAATATCTTTCTGAACCTCAAACCTGACCACAGCCATGGCCAAGTTGCTGTCCCCTTTGTCAAAAGGAAGAAGAAACTTAATCCCAAAAGGTTAGTATCCTTTGCCAGTACCACAGCACATGACATGCTTGAAATGAGCAGAAAAAAATGTACAATTTCCACACTTGCAAGGCAAGTCTTGGATCATTCTATAGGGAGATAGCTCTCCTCCTCTAGCATGAGCAGGCTCCCTTCCAGGAACCTCTAACTGTGCATGAGAAGTCATCACTTTGTAGACTCACTAGCCAGCTGGCAAAGAGTTTAGGGCTAGGCAGATTGGGCAAATTAGCTAGTTGGGGAGATCCACAATGCCAGCCTGCAGAGCATCAAACTGTGCGCAGAAGAACATACGTGAGGTTGATTTTCCATCTTGGACTTCCCAGGAAATGTACCAATATTAATTTTTGTTGTTTCTCCTCCTCTTCCAGGATAATGTCAATTAACATCTGTTGGAAGGATTTTCATTCACTCATAAGGCAGGTCAGCATGGGATACTCTTGGATGGCATGATTAGCTACATTGGCACAATTCGCAAAACCGGTGTCTTCTGTACCTTGGGAGTTTTCTGCCATGGAGATGAAGCACAAATGTCAACCTGTGACAGAGGACTGTGACACCATGTGCTTCCAGATAGTAAACTGGCACTGGTTGTCAATTCTAACAGCCAACAGCAGGGTGCTGGGATGTCCCTCCCTGCAGCAAAGCCCTAGGTCACCTCCCTGTGAGTGCTGTGGTCTGCCTCATGCCCCAGCCTGAAGCCCTCAGTGCTTGTAAGACTGGGTTTTGCTTACTCTTTTCCCCTCTCCTCAAAGTACCCAAAGGGAAATCAACACAATTGTGCAGATCATGAGAAAGCTTCTTTATAATTGCAGGGCCTATCGATTCAAGGCTATGGATATCATGAATGCAACACAGAGATTACGAAGGCACAAGGCCTCCAGGAGGACCACTGAGCAGAAAAGGAGGGGAACTCTTGGCACCCTCCCCAGTTGTACTACTTATGGAACGCAACATACAGTGAACTACACTTTTATGCTGAGGCTTTCCTGCAAGAGAACTGTGTATTTTCCTGGAATTTAAATAATATGTATATTAATGAACAATTAGGAAAACAGTTTTGAAGGCAACACACCAAATTGTTAGAGGTAACACATTCCTAGGATTGACTAACCTCACTCTCTCTTCCCTTTCCACAGCATTTTGTCTTTATTTTTTTCCTGAATCTTCCCCTTTCCAGCTCCTTTGGTCTATTTTTCTGCAGTGAAAGATCCCAGCTCCATTCTCTAGCAGAGAAAAACTCACCTCCGATACCACATAAACATGAGCACCTTGGAGATGGTGGTATCGCAGACAAACTGCAGACATTAAGTGGTCCACTCTTCCCCAGCAGGTCCCCATATCTGTCCTGGCAACTATAGAGGACTCGGGTCTCATACACCCTCCACGTCATCTGCTCCTCCTGCATGGACTACAGGAGAAAGGAGCAACCTCCAAGTCTGAGTCACTGTTCACCAAGGGATGCAGGGCTTGTGTCCAACACAAGGTCTTGGGGACTGTGTCCATCAAAAGGTCTCTGGAAGCTGTGCCTCCTAAAGGCATCCGTGATCAGCCCACATAGAAACAGGAGTTGCCTGCCAGACTGTAAGGAAAATACGTTTGTATTTCCTCATCACACTGTACTAGATCATCAGAAAAACTTTCTTCTCTCTGTTTAGACAAGCAGTTTGTGTTAAGTCTGAAGCAGGGGCTCAGTCACTTCAGCCTTGCCTCAGCAAGCTGCTGTTCTGTTTGCCTGAGAAGTGCCAGTTTAGTTCTTCTGCAAAAGCAGAAAAGCAAACGCATTTGCCAGGGACATTGACAAACCTCTCCAGGTTGGGCAGCAGACCATTGTGGCAGGGGACATTGTCATCACCTCAGAAACAAATCTTGATGAACCAATGTATGGTGACACTCATGTGTCTGAATCTCAGGGAACAAAGCTATTCCCAGCTCCTGCCAACAACCGCAGCATCGTGTTCCCCTTCTCCATCACCCTGGTAGCCTGGCTCAGGTGTAGACGAATATGTGTATTACCAGCCCTTTGGCAGATTAATTGAGGATTTTTACAAAGGTTCACCTGTCTTAACATTTCTGAATACTAAAGCTGTGGTGTTACTACTTCATGTACCTATAGCACATTCAAAACAGTGACAGATTAGCTACACCAGGGTCCTCAAACTTTTTAACCAGGGGGCCGGCGCGCAGATGAAGTAGCAGGCAGTCATCTGCAGCTGCTTGGTTTCCCCCCCAGCCCCCGGCAGGGGCGGGCAGGGGGGATTCTGTAAATACCAGGGGGCCAGATTGAGGACCCTGGGGGGCCATATCCAGCCCGCAGGCCGTAGTTTGAGGACCCCTGAGCTATACCAACCTCCTGAATTAAGAACAAAACAACAAAACATTTCCTGGTCAGTAGTCTAATATCAGACTGAATGTATCAGCTCCCTTTCTTAGAAGGAAGGCAAGAAGTGCACAGAGCACTGCAGGGCTTTCAGAAATGGTGCTCCAGTGTGGAGCAGCCCCCAAGACCCAAATCCTGAATCAAGACCTGCTGGTTCTAGTGTCTACTCAGGAGCCTGAAGAGAAACCCTCCCAAGGAGCAGGACAATGGCTGAAAGATAAAACAGTAATGAGCTGAGAGATTATAGTATGATAATAGGTTGCTGCTTCTAACCATCTATCTGTGTGGCATCTATCTGATGTTAGATCTCTCTAAGTTAGCATGCTCACTCACAATAGTTGTGGTAGGTGGCAAAGAGACCTGGACAGCTCTCTGAAATGAAGCCCTGTGTCTTTCTCTGCTGATACACTCTCCTTTCACTAAGGCCTTTTTCCTTTTCTACATCTTCTTCCCTTGCAGGAAAACTGTTGATGACAGCTGCAAAAGACAGTCACCTAAATGTGCATTGCACCATGTAAGTTTTCCATGGCTTCACGCTACAGCAGTATTTTTTACTACTGTAAGGACTGCTATTTTTAGCTGTATATTAACTACTAAGCAATGATGAAATTGAAGAAAGCTCATCTGGTTTTTTGTGGGAAGAAAATGCAGCCCATTTCATTAGAACCACAAGGAAAATAAAGCAAATAGTGACTGTTGTGTGTAAGAACTGCTCATAATATTCAGCTGTATGGCATCTTCCCGTTAACTGTCAGAGGCATTAGAAATTAAGCCTTGCAACATAGCTTCAAGGGATGATTTTTTTAAAGAATATTTTCATATGCTACTTGCACTGCTGGTGTTTTATAAAGGTGATATCATAATTTTCATGGTAAATAATATTAAAATATCATAAATATCAGAAACACTAAATCAAAACTCACTTATCTATAAATTTGCTGACAGGATTTTTAATTTCAAGACATCAACCTTGACTGAAGAGGATTGCCTTGATTTTTCTGCCAAAATCCTCAGGTTCACAGTATTTTGCACAACTTTGTGCTTCTTAAGAATATGTATAGCTCTTCATCAGCCATTCTTACTTTCTAAAAATTTTTCATATTGCCTGCACGAAGCTGGTAGCAACTTCTGCATTCGTTGCAGTGATTGGAAGCAATGATCTGTCAAAGATAGAGCATCACATTCTGTATTTCACTGTCAGGAACAAGAGGACAGCTCAAGAAGCATGAACACGTTAAAAAAAACTGAGTGATGGGTTTGTTTCTGCCTCTCTCTGCCTTTTTTGTACAGCATAGCTCCCAGGGTGATATCTGTGTATACTTAGCATAAACAATATGGCAGGCTGTTTCTTCTGATATCATGAAATTCAAAGAGATAAGGCTGGAACACTGCACTTGAGTGCCTAACATTAAATAAACATGGCCTCTGGATAAATAGTTGGCACTTCAGAAAATGAGGCCACCTACTTTAAGTGCTAAGTGTGGATTTACATGTCCCTCTATAAACAGCCAGTCTTGAACATTTTAACCCCAGTGCATAAACCCTCAGATAATTAAACTGGATAGTGAATGTGTGCTGCACTGTTACGGGGCAAGGGCAATTGAAAACCATGAGAGCGATTTGCCATGGGGCAAATATCAGATGTGGTTCAGATGATCAGTTTGTTTTCAGACTGCTATGGAAGAAATCAAGATTTTCCAAGATTTCCTAAGTCCATCTTAGGTTTCAATTGGAAGGAGGTATGAAGACATAAAACTTCAAGCCAAATGTTTTCTAAAAAGGTAGCTTTAGATAAGCAAAACAATTTATTTTGTTCAAATTAAAAATGAATCATTTCAATTTTGACCCTAGTATGTACATAAAATAGATTACAATGACAGTATTTTTAAGCCATTTGGAAATCCATAAATTAATTTGAAAACAGCCTGTTCCTGCAGAGAATTTTCACTTTATTGAATCAGCAACTTCCAATAAAAAAAGTCCATCAAAAAAATTGTTTGACCAGGACTACATAAGATCCAGCACAAGCAGGAAACTGAAGCCTTCATGCCCAAAAGCATGTGGAGTGAGGACTATTGTCTCTGCCACTGGGCTACTGAGCAGATATACTCTAAACTGTAGTCATGATCCAGCAACTTACTAACAGGGACTTTCACCCTGCTGTTGTGGTTGAATGCAAGTAGGAGCAGTCCAGATACAACAAGATGTTCTTACTTCTGCTACTTAAAACCAAGCACAAAGGTAACTTTTAGAGTTAAGCTATAAATTAAAAGTGATAGTAGTTGTACAGGTCTGAAATTAATTCTGGCAAAACTTTTAGTGAAACATAACCCAAAGTAATTTTTAATTGGATTCTAATGTTCTCTCTTTTGAGGTAACAGCTGGGGTCCCATCTGGCTCCATTTCTCACAACACAATCTATTCTGTATTATAATACTTCCAATATGGTTATTACAATTGTTGGTTGTTAAAAACAGTAAAGTTTCAGCCTGGACAATTTTATCTGGCCTTCAAATAAAGCTGACTCAACTTTCAATATGTTGCTGCACAGCACATTGAAAATTACGTGGCACTGAAAGGAACAAAAAATAGCCAGTGAAAGAATATATCTTCTGGTATTTGTGTATATTCCTTAACAAAAGCTGGTTCAGATGCATAAAACATTGCAAGCAGAGAGAAATTGCATAGGAATCCACTATTGGTCTTCTTTACGATAAAGATCCAGATCCATTAGTTATGACAGTATTTTCCACAAAGAACAACTGTATTCAGATCACTAGAAAGACGAAGTATCAAACACAAAACTATCAAACACATTACCTGTTCTAGCAGCATGCCCCTAGCCCTACACACTAGCATGAGGGGCAATTCCCCCACCATAGCCAGCATAGCAAGGTCATTTACAACGCCTGCTTCGTCTGAGAGTGGTGATTTGCACCAACTGGCCAATCCCAGGAAATCATCAGTCCAAAGGACAGAATGAGGTTTAATGTCCTGGAAGTTATTTCCTCTCTGTGTCTAAACTGCAAATATCACATAGTTGTTTCTACAGCACCCTGAAGTACAGGGACATAAATCCACATTCATGAAAATTTAGGCCTAGCTGGACAGACGAATTTAACATAACAGGAGTGTTGTTATTTATTTGAGAGCTCTTCATCTGGGTAGATAATGCTGATGACAGACTAAATACCCAAAGGAGCTGAAGTAATCTGGCCCAGTCAGGACATGCAGGTAACGATATATGTAAAACTGATTTCAAGTATCAGTTGCAAGCTGTAGTAGTTCCCAGTACAGAACAGCACACATGCCAGGTCTCCCCGTTCTGACCACGGTGAAAATTTGTTAAGCCCATGGCACAGGGTCCTTTTGCTGTTTCCTATTGAACATTGCAAATTCCATTATTGGAACACAGAAAATAATTTTTCAAAAGTTTAGCTGTGCCGTGTATTCATGCCATGTATCTAGAGGATGAAGGCTACAGAAAATAAAACACCATGTTTGATTGTTTTCTCCATGCACCCCTGAAACCATCTCCGACATGAGGTAGATGGGCAAATCAGAAAGTAAAGCTACAGGCAGCAGAACTCTCATTAAGGAACTTCCACCATGCTTCACTGGGGCTGCATCTTTCCAGTGATACTGCAGCTGGTGCTTAGGGAAAGGAGGGCAGTGTCAGCCCCTCTGTCGTGTAACTGGAGGTTAGGAACGATCCAGGTCCCCATGGTTCAACTTGGGTCGTTATTTATTGCTCACTTCAGTAGTAAATGGGTCTGTGGATGAATGTTGTCCACTTAACCTTTGTTTGACCTAATATTTGCAAGAGACTTGCTTCAGAGTTGAGCACTGGAGCTTAAGCTGTGGGCTGGGCTTTAACAGGCTTGCAGGTGGATGAACACTGAAGTGGGCTGTTTGCTTAATCTCTTTGATGGCCTCATTTGATATAATATAGAAAGAATTGTCCATACCAAACTCATGTCCACATAATTACATACCTAGATATTATTGTTCCACACCACTTACCAGCAAACATGATGGCATTAAACAAAAAATGCCAACTTGGTGTTTAGATTTATGTATTTTCTTGCATGAGCTGACTTGGTTTAGGGTAAAGTTTGTATATTTACAGGTTTTATGTGTTCAAGGTTTTGTGATGGCTGTGATGCTGATTCTGATTCTGATTCTGATTCTGATTCTGATTATTATTATTATTATTATTATTGTTGTTGTTGTTGTTATTATTAATGTTGTTATTGTTATTGTTACAATAAATGAGTCTATTTCCACTTAGGAAAAAAAGAGACACTCTGTGAATAGGCCAAACAGTCAAACCAGGGAGAAGAAAGAAAGGATAATCCAATTCAAGGGATTCTCATCTCACTTAGAGCAGTTTCACATTTGTTACTGTTTTGATTTCAGTGATTGAGCACTGCTATGAAAGGAGCAGTGTTCAAAACCCAGAAGACCGGCGCTTCCAATAAGAGCAAATGGCACTGAAGCCAGGAGTGCAAACATTCATGATGGTCTGTTTGCAGAGCAGCTAGAAACCCAGACAGATTCTCAATGAACAACCAAACAGAATCAGTATATTTAAAAAATGTATGTCATTTATGGATGAAGATCTTGCACTGAGTTAAGAGGTTAAGGGACAGATTCAGGCTGGTGTAAAGCATTGTAGTACGGTGCCTTCAGCAGATAGTTGAGTTTCTGAGCAAATAATCCACTGTGAAGTGCTGCCTGACTGCAGTCCTCACAACAGGGGCTAACATGGTGTAGTCTGTAATTACTGAGAGCTGTGTATCAGTTTGGAAGTATTCTGCTGGAGAGCAAAACTTTTAATCCTACTTGGTATCCTGTTGGTCAGGTTATCATGAGCAGGCACATGGTGCAATCTGGCAGGCAATGTTTTGCCTTTCTGGGCAACTGCTTGTGCTCTGTATAGAAGATCCAGTTATGAAAAACATGTGGGTTTAGCTTCATGTCATGGCTTAACCCCAGCCAGCAACTAAGCACCACACAGCTGCTCGCTCACTTTCCCCCACAGTGGGATGGGGAGAGAATTGGAAGGGTAAAAGTGGGAAAACTTGTGGGATAAGACAAAGACAGTTTAACAGGTAAAACAAAAGCTATGTGTGCAAGCAGAGCAGAACAAGGAATCCATTTCCCACTTCCCATCAGCAGGCCGGTGCTCAGCCATCCCCAGGAAAGCTGGGCTCCATCACACATTAATGGTTACCTGGGAAGACCCATGCCATCACTACAAACATTCCCCTCTTCCTTCTTTTTCCCCCAGTTTTATATGCTGAGCATGACATCATATGGTATGGAACATCCCTGTGGTCGGTTGGGGTCAGCTGTCCCAGCTCTGTCACTTCCCAGCTCCCTTGCTGGTGGTGTGAGGTGAGATGCAGAAAAGGCCTTGGCTCGGTGTAAGCTCTGCTCAGCAGTAATGGAAACATCTCTGTATTATCAACACTGTTGTCAGCACAAATCCAAAACATAGTCCCATACTAGTTACTACAAAGAAAATTAACTCTATCCCAGCCAAAACCAGCACACTTTAGCAGGGGCTGCTACCATATGTGAAAGGTGTTGGTGTTTCCATAATCTGGAATGTACTGTCCTTCTTTTCCCTGGGATCAATCACTAGGTCATTTGAAGCAAACATGAGTATTTTGCATCACACCAGATGAGGAGGAAATGGATTGTAAGAACATAACATAGGAGCTCTTCTGTGTCAGACTCAGAGGTCCACCCAGCCCAGTATTCTGTCTGTGACAGTGACCAAAGTGGTGTCTGTCACCAAAGAAAGGATATGAGAAATAAGGCTGCTACAGAGTCACATGACTTTGGCCTGATCCTCTGAGCCAAGACTTGTTAATAGCGTAGAATGGAATTTCAGTTGTTTCAAAGGAAGTTTTACTTCTGATATTCAGAATAAAAATTGAATTCAGATCTTAAACCTGTACATTTGTAGATGACTCATTTCTTCACTTGGTAAAATACCTGGAGGGGGGAAAGGGAAAATAGGCTAGCTAGACTTTTTTTGTTGTCATCTAATTAAACTCTGTAAACATTGATTTTTCCCTCCCCTTTTCATTATTGTTCTCCATCATTATTAACTACCAGCTTTGGACATGGGACTTTTCAACAGCAGATTCCTTATAGCACTCAGAGATTTAGCTGCTTACACAGCTGGTCTTGAATTCAAATTAGAGATGCATTTTTCTTCTAGTTTTGGGATCTGATCAGAATTCAGATCAGCACCAGAAAATAATCAGGTCCCTGGATACTTCCCTGTGAATATCTCAGGGGAGCACACAATCTGGGTGATTAGCCAGGCAGCCCACTGGAACCCTCTGTGGGTGAACCTTAGGGCCAAATGGCAGAAAAGCAGCCTACCAGCAAACGTGGGAAGAGCACTGGGAACCAGCATCATCTTCCTGAGAGAGAGTCCTTGAATCTAAACCTGTGAATCTTCTCCCACAGCAATTAAAACACCAGGAAGAGACAGAGGGATTCCTCCTTTATCGTGTTACTCAGCAGAGCTTATTTCTTTTGTTGCCAGTTGAGATGGCAACTATCACTGTTAATTGAACTGGGAGCACGATAAACTCAGGGGCTCCCTATGTAAAAAGCAGCATTTTGCATTTTGATTTTTGTTAGAATGGTCTGTTTCTCTTTGCTAATTTTCAATGCCTTTCTCCTGTTTGCTTTAGCAGTGATTATTTACAGACTGCGACAATGAACACTTCTTTGCAATCAGACATGCAGGCTCCTTTATGCTAAGGTTTTTTGTTATAAACAGAAAAAATCTTCACCTCAAAAACCTACATCTTGGCTTTACAATCATTGTTCTGTACAAGGACTATATCTAGGGGGTTCAGGAAGGGAGCTAAGAAAAGGCAAACTACCATCAGCTCACACAGAGACCTTGAACAGGGTCTTCACATTTCCCAGGAAATTGTTAAGTTGTCCACAAAGCAAAAAGGTTGAAATTACTGGTTTGCTCTAGAGTCATGTGATAGAGAATGTTAAGAAGAAATAAAAATGACATAAGGATCTCCTACACTCTTTGAAGGCAGAGAAACAGTAACACACTAACATTCCTAAAAGAATCACCAATGTCACATGGGTGATACCAACACCCATCTTCATGGTGAGGAGCATTCACACCCATTCACCAGCCAGCCAGACTCTGAAGAAGCCAGGGTCACTGTTTTTTCAGACCTGTTCACCTGGGAGATGACAACCACACCATGAGGTCCTGCCACCAGTGTTTCACTCAGTCTCTGCCATGCCAGAGAGCAGAGGTCTGTTCTCAGCCCTAACGTACTGTGGACCTAATCAGGTCTTAGAGTACCAGTGCAGTCAGGTGTTCCTTTTTACCCCTCAGTTCTCCCTCCCTTGGTTCCTCTATTTCTTTCTGTCTGCTAGTTTATCCATCATATTCCTCCTCACTCTTGCTGGCAGATAATTTATCTCCTGCACCTTCATAGACAGTTCAAAGAGGCCTTAGTATTAAAGGCAATGATTTATGAGAACAAGCCTTCAATTCTCTATTAAAAATGCAAATTAGTCAAGATTTTAAAGCTGCTCAATAGATTAATGATGCAACACTTTGACATGTTTCAAAGAAAACTTGAAATTGCTAAACTGAATTATTGCATTCACATATTACGATCTGAACATTTCTCTAAGGTATGTACAATGTACATACAATGTACAGACCTTCAGAAAAAAAAGTGAGGAATGGGGAAAAAGGAAAGAAGAGTTATTTTCTCTTTTTCATATAGCATGCTATAGTCCAGCTTTTACTAACTTGCCACATTCCTGTGACTGAATACTGTGGAGCTCACTAAGGTGTAATGATTTTCATAACCATCACTGCTACCTGCTATATGGAAAATTTGCAATGTACTGAAGTTATAAAACAGAGATAAGCCTTGGCTTTGAGTCTATGAGCAATAAAACCTCTTGGTAAATCATCCATCAGCACTTAAGACGTTTAGTTGGTGTGCTGTTTTTTCTTTAAAGTCTTTGTTATCCTTTCCCTCAAAAGTTAAACAAAGACACAAGGATTAGACAGAATTAAAACTCAGAGGCAAACAGCATTCTGATTTATTACAACACCCAGGCTACACTGTTCAAGAATAATTTTAAAATCCCAGGCAATGATTATCAAAATTGTAGAAATATTTTAAATAAAACATTTGCAAACTTGTTGACTTGTTGACTGTTTCTTACTTCCAAATGCAGAACAGAATATTAAAGCACAATTGTTGTTAGCAGTTTCCTTGCACTTAAAAAAAAAAATAAAATATGCCAGGCTGTTTCTAATTGCCAGAGGGATTAATTAGTCATTTGGAGTAGAAAAAGGAATAAAGTATTTAAGTTACTAAATAAATTAATGTCATCATATAACTTGCTAGATAGAATGAGAGAATTTAACAACATCCAGTAGCTCAGGTATATATATTTCACCTTTAATATGGAGAAATAATAACACCTCTGTGTTTAAGTTTGCAGCTACAATTACCACAGTAAGTCTTATTTTGTGTCCCTTTGCAGTACTGTGCTGGTTTTGGCTGGGGTAGAGTTAATTTTTTCACGGTAGCTGGTATAGTGTTGTGTTTTGGATTTGTGCTCAAAACAGTGCCGACAATACAGGGATGTCTTAGTTACTGCTGAGCAGAGCTTACACCGAGCCAAGGCCTTTTCTGCATCTCACCTCACACCACCAGCAAGGGGGCTGGGGGGCACAGGGAGCTGGGAGGTGACAGAGCTGGGACAGCTGACCCCAACCGA
>JAVJGJ010000014.1:18171811-18193223 GCA_035590215.1 Microhierax caerulescens | reverse complement strand
GATGTTATGGGAGGCAGTGTCAAAAGCCTTGCTGATGGCAAGGTAGAGAACATCCACTGCCCTCCCCTCATCTACTCTGCCAGTCATTCCATCACAGAAGGCCATCAGGTTGGTCAGGCATGATTTCCCCTTGGTGAATCCATGTTGACTATTCCTGGTAACCTTCTTTTCCTTTACATGCTTTGAGATGACCTCCAGGATGAGCTGTTCCATCACCTTTTCAGGGATGGAGGTGTCATGTCCTACAGGAGCATATTGATACAGAAAGACCTACATGCTCTTGAAAATGCACAGGGTGCTTGTATGCAGCTCTGGGTCTCTATACAGCTTGGAGAATTCGTGCCATATGCATCATTATTCAGCAGCCATGAAAAGAGTTAATAACCTCTATCAAATTTCCCTAAACAGATGTTTACAGGAAAGATCCTGCCATCCAGAAAAGCACTGACTAGCAAGTCAATAGGCAGTCCCAGCAATAGGCCTGATGGTTGGATGGGATTAGAGGTAATTATCACCCTAGGGATGAATTCTCCTGGTCTTTCTGTACTGAGCCTCACAGATCACAGCATTTCTGCAATGCAAATTACTGAGGGTGACAAAAACCTTCAAAAATTATTTGCCTAACTTCACATTTCTGTGGAATTAGTATTTTCTGATCTCTTAAAATATCTTAGACTAAAGAAACATTTTGGAGAATAAAAAGAAGGTCAAAGTCAGGCTTCAGTTTTACTCAGTCATACAAAGAATAAAAAGTTTAATAATGCCTGAGTGTTTGTAGTCTCATTTCCACTGGTGCATGTTGGTGCGATGCCTGCACTTGATAAATAATAAATTATGTTACTGCTGCTTGTGAGTGACCTGGCTTCTGCCCTGTAGCACCATGGTCGGCTTATAGAGAAAAAAATACAGAAATCAAAGATACCTTCAAGTTACTCTAGAGGGCTGACTCATCAGCAACGTGGTTCTGCCAGAACTGCATTGTGACGGGCAACTCTGTGTCACTCTCCTGCCATTGCATGTAGGTGCCTCTTGGTTGTTGTAGGATTCATTGAGCAACATCTACCCTGGCCAGCCTGCTGTGCCTATTCCTGGCATCAGAAACACGCCTGCTCCCAAAGTGTCTAAATGCCAAGTACAGCTGGAGAAGAGCAGGCAGTGAGGAGGAGCTGCTGCATCGTGCTGTTCTCCACACAGCTCTCTAACATCCCAGAGTCTGTAATTCTGCGGAGCAGGAGCTGAAGGGACTGTGCAGAGCACACTGGTGTTTCTCTTTAACTGGAGTGAGCAGGTGAATAGGGAAATAGCAGTGCAGAAGGACGTTTTGTTAACAATCTCCCAAGCAGCTGCTCTAGCCAAGGAAGGAAACAGCAACTTGACAAGTAACTTAACTTAGAATCATAGAATTGCTTAGGCTGGAAAAGACCTTTAAGATCATCAAGTCCAACCATTAATTAATTCAGCAGCCTGGGACTTAATTCCAGTAAATCTGAGATACAGCCTATACAATACGGGAAAGAAGAGCAGACTAGGACAGATTCCTGCCTTTAATGCAAGACACTCTCCGTACCACAGCCACTACACAAAAATTGGCTTTAGCAAAATAAATCATGCAGTTCTCTCAGCTGATCGTACATAGTTGCAGCAAGCATGGTGTGATCTGAAGCAAGCACAAACAGTATTATTCTTTGCAAGGATCTAATTCAAATAATTAATTATGAGATAAAGAAACCTGGAGAAAGGAAGGGGGAACAGAGAGAGGGAAAGGACACGAGGTCTTTGACTTTGTATCTTTGGCCTTAGGTCTCCATTTTTAAGTGAATCAGCTGTACAAATCTACCTGACAGCCTCAGGAACCCCGCTGCCTTAAAGCTGTTTACTTTGGAAGTGATGTGCCACGGCCACTGCTTCATTCTGCACCCAGTTTAGCCCGCAGTTCTTTTTGATTCACCTGCATGCAATCAGCTTGAACAATCCAAGCAGCTGAATTCAGAAACAAATAATACTAATAAAAAGTAGACACCCCACTTTCTCTCCAAGTCTCTTAGTCCTCTCAACAGAGAGGAACTCTACCTTTGGGCTGATTTATAGCCCTGCTGGACTTTCCTCCTGAGTTTGCTCCATCTCTTTCAGAACCCCTTGCAGCCACAAGTTCCACAGCTGAACAAGATACTGTGTAAAAATCACTTCATTTTTGTTTGGTTGGTGTTTTCTCTGCATGTGTGCTGCCTGAACAATATTATTGTCTGCTTGCTAGGACTTGCATTATGTATAAAGACTTCTAGGGAGGTCTACTGGGATGAACGTTTCATGAGGAGTAAAGGATAGAGGCCCCTTTCTGTTGCCAGTGGTTTCTTCCCACCTACAATGACCTTCTCACTTAGACTGGGGAGTTGAGAGGTTGTGGAAAGTAGAAGTGGTGGAAAAATACCAGGAATGTAAGTTTCAATTTATGGATTAATATTAAGAACAAAGTAAAACATTATCAAAAGTGCAAATGCTGATTTACAGACCCAGTCCTCATAATGGTACCAAGAATTGCTGTCTAACCTTTTTTTTGCTCTTTTTACAATCTCCACATCAAGCAGAATTTCTGCAGCCCTAATTCCTGTAATTGTTTCTACTTAGTCCAGGAAAAGGAGACAGGTGAGAACTGAATCTATGAGAAAGAAGTAACCTTTAAGCATCTGTTACCAGTAGCAAGTATATGCTGACTCATGAAATTATGAAAAGATACAGACGATACAGTTCTGAAAATAGTACTGTATTTACGAACAGCTCTAGGAGTTTATGACATAATTACAACTGATGATTAAAGTTTCTAATGCAAAACCTGCTGTTATGAATGGCTGAGCAATGCATATATTCCAGAGCACAGCTACCAGTTTCTCCCATGACATTTGACACAAGAGATTTCCATTTTAAATGTGTGATTTGTTATTTAAAGACAGAGCAGGGGGGTTACCTATTATTATTGAATTTGATGGTTTGTCACAGTTTTATGATAAATGAGGAACAAAATACACAAACAAAATTAAATGTAAATGAAACAGTTGAGCAGTGCTTAAGGGCTGTGAGCTGTCAAATCTGTCCCCACTATTATTGGTGTTTGCAAGTATCTAAAGGATTTGAACAAAGAGAAGCTGGAGAAGTTGATTAGAGAAGGCATCTGAAGAGGTGGGAGGATATTAAGCAAACAAGACTTTAGAAACAAAATCAGGAAAAGATTCCTAATGATGACATTTTCCTGACTAAGGAATAATCTCCCAGAGGAATATCTGTAATCTTTCTTGTTCCAAGGATTTGAAAGTGAACTTGAACAAAGTATAGGCAGTCTCATATATGGACATAATTGGTCTTTTATACTCTATTTCTATTATTCTGTATTATTATTTCCATTATCCCATACTCCACAATTATGGCCTACAGCCAGACAGACATCAACCTAGCAAAAGAGAAAGAATCCAGATGCAAGAATAAACAATCAGCTTTTTCCTTCATGTTTTTTCTCCTCTACAGTATATTTATTTTTAATAGTTTAGTGACAGAAGCCTGGCGGCTGGAGTTCTCCATCTTCCACAAGTTAAGAATTGTGCATTCAATTAGAAGATGAGAAGCTCCCAAGACGACGTCAGGAACATGCTTTGCTTCAGTTTTAAATAGGCTGTTCCCAGGCAGCGTGTCCTTCTGTTCATGGTGGGGCACAGCAGGCAGCAGGTCTGGGCCCTGCCCTCCTAATCCTTAACACCAGACTGCATTTGCATTTGCATTAGCATGTACCTGGGATCCCATCAGGAGCACAACTGTGAAAATAACTCAGGCGTGAAGTAGGGGAGGATCTGAGATGGCTTCTTGCTCATGGAAATCCTGCAGCCTCTGTGGTCCAGAAGATCCACTACCCTAAACTACCAGAGATATATATGTATCGCTCCTGGCCATAGCATCTCCTGCTTCTCTGCCTCTGAGAACAGGGAGGTGTGAGGTGCTGCTCTCAGCATCTGCAGTCTGCCCAGAGGTGTGCGGGTCACTGCAGTGCCTGGCAGGGGGCTGCTGGACCCCCTTGACAAGACCCCAGCAGGGATCCACCCTGGGAGAGCCCCACTGCTGGGATTTCCTGGGGGTGTCCAGGCAGGGGGTGGTGAGAAGGGGCTCTGCTGGGGGTGCATAGGGGAGGTCCAGGGTCTGGCCCAGAGAGAGGGGAGGCAGGATGGAGAAATGGTCCTGGACTACCTGCGGGAGGCTTCGAGAAGGTAGGGACAAACCAGGGCTGGGGGGAGGCTGCACAAAGGTCTCCTGTAGCAGAGGTTATGGCTGCCCTAGTGACACTGTCCTACCGCTGTCTCTGGTAGCACAGGGACTTGATCTACCCCTGCAACCAGGCAGGGGACAGCAGAGCAAAAAAAGCTGTACAGCTGACATTACGTCTTGTCCGAAGAGCCCAGCATCCCATGGCAGTACTTGAAGGGGAAGTTAACTTTCTCCATTCCTGCCTCAGACAGGCAAGCTGCTTGCAAGGGAGAACCATTTGCATGTTTTGTCCCTACCTTAAAAAAGAGCAAAGCAGCTCCTTCCCTCCTCCTCCCTCACATCTGCATTCAGTGCCTCCCTTTACCCACTCCTCCTGCATCAAAACCTGCAGGTGCCTGAGGAGCTGACTGGGCACCAGAGCCAACACCAGGACTTGCTGTCTTGCACTCTTGGATGCCTGCCACTAATTGGCTTTAACAGTAACATAGAGCTGCTGTTTCCAGGAGGTCTAACAGCATAAGAAGATGAGTATAGTTGTATTGAGTGAGACCAACACATTCTAGTAGCTTGTCTTGGATGTAATTGCCAATAAGCATATATAAAGGTATTTTCCCAGGATTTCCCAGTGTGTACAGTGGTCTTTCCAGAGGGCTATTTTCTCAGACAGAGAGGACTTTGTATATTTAACAAGCTTCAACAGGCTTTTCTACCTAGAATTTACCTAAGTCCTTTCTGATCACATGTAAACCCATACCCAAATTCTCACCCCACACCCAATGCCAAGGAGTTCAACAGAAAATCAATACATCTCCTTTTACACCCAGTCAGTTTTATCAACCTATGATATCTCAAATGTGTCATTTCTAGATGTTATCTCTGCCTGTATGCTGCAAGCTGTATATAGGTTTTGGGCCAGTGATATCTACATCTTTTAGGAAATGAATTGAAGCCATCCCATCAGTTCACTTTAACCAGATCACAAAGTCATTGGTATATGTTAGTCATTTGTAATCCCTATTCGCCTGGGTACTAAGGGTCATAGCTAGCCCCATGACTTAGGTATGGAAGGCTCTGTATCCTATCATACATCCTAAAAGCTATCCATGGCCTGCTGATGTTGTGTACAACAAATGAGAGAAAACTCCAGAAGGAAATAAAACGAATACATTTAACTTCTTTACGTGATCAAAAAGCTCACTTAGTTTGGTAACCCTGTTTGGCTGCTCATCTGCTTATAGTGAAGAAATGCACAAAATTTTTCAGATATTTGCATTTTGACCTACCTGTGGTTTAGTGGGAATAAAAGGAAACCTTTTATTACTACTGCACAGTAGAGATGAGCCCGTTATGTAGTGCTAAAAGCAGCAAAGTACTCAGGGAAGGTTTGGTGATGTTCTTTGACAGAACCACCCAGATTTGCAGGGGTAAATGCAACCTCCACACTGGAGAATCTTTGGGCTCCTCCTTGGAACACAGAAATAATTTCTATGGTCGTATCTGTGCTGTACCTCAGCAAAAGCACAGTGGGTCCATGCAAACCATTCCCTGTGCCTTTGCATTTACCCAGTACAGGCCCAGGTAGTAAATACCACCTCTTGACACTTTTCTGGCTCATGCTATGACTGCCACAGTCTACGTGCCATAAAGATGGCTGCAGACCCTTACGCCTCATTTTTTATCCTGGACTCTGACTCATCATACTGCCTCCTGTGTCTAACGTGAAGGGACCACCTTACAGACATACTTATGCTCAGGAAGTGGGCTAAGCAGATCAGAAGTGGAGGACAAAGACCAGAGTGCCTCTACTCTTCCTCTACACCTGTCCCATATTCTGCACCAAAGGAAACAAGAGTTTCATCCTTTACTTAGGTGCTTCATCCAGCCTACCGTGAGAGTAGACCCAGAAGTAGCTTTGGCATGTAATCCCCCTCCTATTTGTTATTAGCTTTTAGTCAGAAACACCAATATCCACTGCCAGCACCACAAATACACCCCTTCACACCCAGCACCTATGAGACTTCAGGGGAGCAACACACACTCTACCATAACCTGCCCATTTGGACCCCTGAAGAGCCTACACTTGTCCTTCTACACAAGTGAGGCAGATTTGCCTTTCTGTGCTGTGGCTACGTATTTGCCCAACACTTTACATACACAAACAGTCAGCCCACAAGCACAGATGGTGCATGATTCACTCCGGGGCTCCGATCACTGACTGCTGCTAGCTTTGGATTGGGCCCACAGCATGGGGAAATTACTGCAGGCAGTTTTATAATTCAGTAATGATTTTGCAGCCAAAGACTCCAGCTGCCCTTCCCTGAGTGGCAGCTTGGAACGAGGAGATTGGCACAGACTGGTAGGACTACAAATGTCTCCTTACCTCTGGCAACACCAAGACTGGAGGCAAATACGACGTGAAGGGCTACACACTGGATCAGCAACGCAGACTGCTGTAGCCCTCCCTCAGCCTTCCTGGTGCCTGTGGTCCTGCTGGCACTTGGTACACCCTGCTGGATGTAGGGCCAGTCTGGCAGAAGCAGCCAGGTTACAGCATCACAGCATCTGGGTTGCTGGCCCTTCTGCATCTGGAAATGCTCAACGCAATTAATTCCTGGAGAGATGTAGCTTCATGATTTACCTGTACAACAGGTTCAGATTTGTACCTTGGATGTTTTTCACTGCTATTTTATTAATAGCTCCTGGGAGAAGGTTGCTTTCTTTAAGCACCTATAAAATACTGGAAATTGTGAGTCAGCCCTTCACATGGGATGCCCAGGCTATCATAGATAAGATTTTATGAGTATGCTGTCATGGCCATCTAGTGACATGTATTTAAATGTGCCTGTAGGTAGGATGTTGTCCTGCCACTGACTTTTGAGAACTCTAGGCAACATATCTGGTGGGCATAACTACTTCTCTTTTGGTGACACATGGCCCCATGGCCTTCTAAAGACTTTGTGAGCACAGCACTTGGCTTAGTTCTGCACCCCGTCACCCAAAGGCAATCAGATAGCAATTCAGATGGAAGGAGAACCTTTGCTACTCGAAGGGTAAATATGCCATTCAACTGTTGCTGGCTTGTCAGTAAAAAACTCTCTGTGGACCAAGGCAGAGCATTGATTTAGTGATGACCAGGCATTTCCCTTCACACTGGTTGGCATAGTCCTTCAGTCTTCTTTATTTGTTCATGAAACCAAAATAATTACATGCATAAACAAAACAACCAGGACTGCAGTGGATGTCACTGACCTAAGAGCAACCAGCATATGGACCGGACTGGGGGACACATTCTGCTAGATAAGTGTGCCAGCTTGGTGGAGTGAAAAAACTTCCCTGATTTTTTTTTTTTTTTTGTAAATAATTACAAATATTTTGCACAGATGGTGTTTACATGGCTGCCTAAAACGGAGGATTACCATAGCTTCAAATTTAAAACCAATTGTGACAAATACCAGCAATTTCAAGATAACTATCTAGATACTAAATCAGAGCCAAAATCTATGAAGTATTATTTCAAACAAACTTGTATGGGACTTTTATTTTAATAGAATTTTAATGTACTCAGTGTCTTACAAGACCACTTTTTTTTTTTTTTACTCATACTTGCATAAGTTTAAAATTATTTACTACCACAGTCAGTGGTTCTTATTCCATGGACACCAGTGGGATCAGTTTTACCCACACTGTTATATAAATAGTTAAACTACACAATCTACAGTACTATTTAGCCTTTAGTTAAAATTTCTACAACCTGAAAGGCAATGATACTTGTTATTTCTAAACTGTGTTCTAAACTGTGAGCAGAAGGAGAAATATTTACAGAACAACTTTTCTTAAACGTTGATTTATAGACTGTAGGAATACTGATTACATTGTAACATAAGCTTTTTCTATGTGTATTGCTAACAAGAAAAAAATATTTTTTTATTTCATTTGACTGACTTAACAGGTACCAAAAATAATGAATACACAGTTATGTTTACACACACAAAATAAACAGTCCATGCATAATAGCTATGTGATGTGAACCTTGTTGCTTATTAAAGGAAACATTAGCTTAACTTTGTAAAAATCTTAAGAAAACAAAAAGTTGGTTTACTCTATAAAAAGTCCATGTAATAAAAATCATTCAAGTGCAAGACAAAAGATTTATTCCAATGTAATTTCAGGTTTTGAAGTAACAAATAAAAATGTAAATTTCAGATGTAGATTAATGAAGTTTAAAAAGGTATGTTCACAGTCAGTGCTTGTTAAACAATCAAAGCACAGACTATTTGTGGCAAAGCAACTGCTGATTTTCAGCTGATTACAAGACAGGAGCAGAACTGGGCTTTGTATTTGTCCCCGGCAAAACCCCTGGTGTTTTAAGCAGGTAGCCTTGGCATAGATCAGAGATGGTTGGGTTGGAAGTGACTTCAGGAGGTAATACAGGTCATCCTCCAGTCTCAAGTGAATGAATGCTAACTATGGATTTCAATAGACATGGATTTTCAAGAATTTGACTCAAAAAAGAGGAGCAATAGTGGCTGATGAAGGAGAACACTCCACTGAAAGCACCCTGGCGCTAATCAAACACTTCTAGATTGTCCAAGAGGAAATACACCTTCTTGTAAAGACTAGCATCCAACGCAATGACTTGATTCCTGCTCTGGCCAGCCACAAGAAGTTGGGAGGCACACCACATTAGTTGTCCCTTCTCAGATGTGTGTTGTTGTCCCTGATTATCAGCTGGACATTGTTCACAAAGCAGCTGCTGCTGGGGTCATATCGCTTGCAGCCAAACCATCAAGCGTTCCATCCCCCAACAGCTAGCTGTAAGGCCATGGGAAGAGGTGTCCACTAAAGGGAAATAACAGAAGACTACTGTAGGCATTTGTGTAAAGCACATGCAACCCTCACCATTTAGGTGTCCGTTTTGGGGACCTCATTTCTGTTTGTTTCCTGACTCCATTGAAGTCTTCCGAAAAAATGCATAGGTAACCATATCTTGTATGCAATGCGCTATATGTAATGTGGGCATTTTCTGTGCAGAAAATGACCCAACAGCCAAAGACTGAAAGAAGCTGAGCTCCTTCTGGGCCCCGCACTACCACTCTGCATCCCAGAAACTTTGCCAACTGAAACCAAAAGCCAGTGAACAACACTGGCCAGGAAGGAGAAAGGATTTTCTTCAAGCCACTGCACCCCTTCCCTGTTACACCTGGCCCTGTTGCAGGTAAGGACGATGCTCCAGGGACAACCTTCACTTGCACTCAGCTACTTTGCAAAATGAACTGGACTATTTAAATTCATCTAGCTGTGGCTATCCAGAGCTCAGTAAAGTGCAAGTAACATAAAACCTCAGAGAAACATGCAATTATCATCTAGAATTAAACAGTGAACTCTAGACACAGATATAAGAGAGGAGCAATAGAGACATTTATTCACTTTAAGGAAATGGTCTGAAGACAGCAGCTGTTCATCTAAAGACATTAAGATCAGAAAAGAGGTTAAATAGGGAACCTGAATGTTTGAATATCAATTGAGCAGTTTGCATGTAGTCAGCCATGAAGTCACAGGTGCTGCTAGGTCAGTCTGGTGGGAAGCCCAGCATTTGAAAAAGTCATTAAATATTACCTGGGGAGGGACGAGGCTTTCTGACTCAAGAGGTCTGTGCACTTCTCTTTCATGAGGCTTGATTATGTTTCTATCATATTTACTCTCCAGGTGATGTGTATATTTTCCTTAGACACAATGTACTTCAGGATGGAGACACTGAGTGCCAGAAAGCTTCTTCAGGAAGATACATCATCCATTTGATGCTTATACGAATTGCTACTCTCAGGCACCCTTTTCAGATCTGAAAAAGAAGTGAACTGATCCCCACGCAATACTGAGCATTCCACAGTCTCATGTGGTAATAAAGGAATAACAAAGAACAGCTTCTGTTTTAAAATAGAAATTCATAGCTTTGTAAGGTCAGTGGTATTTTATGGGACTTTCTACGCCTGGAATATTTTAATGACAGTTACAGTATTGCCTTATTTATTCCCTACCATTTCCAACTTTATTATCAATTACCTCACCTTTTCATGCCAGTAGCATTTGCCATGTACATGAAAAAAAGAGTGCAAGGGCAGCTGGGACTCTTGATACGTATTTAGAGGCTGAACATGGGTCTGTTCTAGCTATGTGACTGGAGTTGTCCAGCTTAATAAAGTAAAGGTATCTCTGATATGCAACCATGATCTGAGCCACACTTCTGGATGGCAGTGTAAACATACTGCAGTCGTTGTCCTGATCATTTACGTTAAGAAAAGAAAAAAAAGACTTTGAGAGCAAAGGCAGAATGAACACACAGAGTAATTATTTTTTTGATACACAGGCTTAATTCTCACTGAATTAACCTCACCACTCCACAAGCTTTGCTATAATGCTAGATGTATAAAGAGACCTTAATGATAGCAAAAATATTTAAATTTCTGTTGAATTACTATGATTTCTTGAGCTCATTTTGCAGACAGTGGGTTGGGGCAGCAGGATGAGGGTGGGGAGGGAGCAGAGAGAAGCACCTTTGCAAAAACTTCTGCAGTTTTATTAGGGGGTGAGAAGCACAGCCTGGGAGGCTTCCCCCATCCCTGTCTCCCTGCCTCTCCAGGAAGGCTCTGCATCAATCGCTACCATGTCTCAGCATGGGTACCCTGGTACCATGTTTTTAGAAGTAAGGATACCAAGATGATTTTATGGAAGAGAGGGGAAAAAATATCCATGATGCTGTGAATTCAGAGACATGCTTCAGCTTTGATTCAAGTATATGGCTAATCCCAGTGAGGTCTCTGGAAGTCACTATACAGGTAGCTGCGATACATTGATCATAGTGATCCTGCATTTAACAGGTCCTCTAACAGCAATGCACAAGATAAAATTTTTGGTGAGTCAAAGCCTTGGGATTTCAGGCCAACATTCAGAGCAGTACCTGAGCAAATGCTTAGCATTAATCATGCATGTTACTCATCTTTATCAATTAAATCACTTAAAGCTGAGGTTAAAATCAAGTTCAGACTTTGAAACAGACCTAACATTAATGGAGAAGTGAGGTAAAGAAAAGAAAAAGTATCTATTGATATAACTCTCCTGGTCATATAAAAAAAATAAAATAATAACCTTGGAATCTTGCTGTTTCTCGCTGTTCAGGCTGTCCCCAAAATGCAGTTGCCTCAAGGGTGGATTAACCTGACATATTTTTCCAGCAGTATCACATAACAGTTGCTAGCAGGGAAAGCAAAAATCCTAAAGGGAAATGCAAAATGTTTGAGACCAGACTTAGAGAAGGGGTTGACTTGCTCAGACTGCTGATTCCAGCCATGCTAGAGCTGCTGACTGCAAACTCCCCAGTTAGCCACAGTCCCTTGTGTTGTTACAGACTCTCCTGCTGATATCAGCAACTGTTATTTATCTTTGCTGAGTTAACTTGTACATTTAGAAGGGCATAGATCAGGTATGGTTAACTAATGAAGTCAGGATTTGGCCTAACTTAGCAGATAATAATTACATCAACATGGTTCCACAAAAAAGATCTACTTCTCATGGAAAATTGGCATTTAAGATGGCTTATTTGTTACAGCTTAACATAGCATCAGCTGCCCATACAGCATAGCATGTTGGATTGCATCATTCCTGCACAGCAAGTGTAGCCTAAGGCTGCCATAACTACCAGGCATGACCAGCTATTCACTGCCTTGGATCCACCACTTCAGTGGACAATGTAGGGTATGTTCTGCTGGCATGAAAATGACACCATTACTTTCACTGCAATTAAGGTTGAGTTGGCTGTCCTCTAAGAAAACCCTGCTTTTAGCATTCATGGTAATTTAGAATCACATCAGGATACCACGGTCTTTGTCAGCCTAGTCGAGTGTTTCATAGGTCATTTTCCCAAAGTGAAATGGCTTAAAATCGAAAAGAAAAAAGTCCAAAGTTGCCAAAATTAGTTGTATGTATTGGGATGTAGCCCTGACATCAACAGTTATTGATAGAGTAAGTGTCACTGGTGGAAATTAGGTTTTTCCATGTCTCTGCTCTGGGATTGTACCAGACAACGCTATCAGCAGGCCACCCATTGCTGAAAGTGGGATTAATTCTTACTATAGAAGATGCTTTAGAGAGCCTTTCTTTAATTTTAATTCCCCTCACTGAAATTAAAGCCTATTGTTCCTTATTCTGTCTATAGAGAGAACATAAAAAACAACACACTGCCTTCTCCTCTACAACTGTATTTTCCACACTTGAAGACTGATGTCATATCACCTCCTTGCCCTTTCTTCTCTGGAATAAAGAACGACAATTCCTTCATCTGTATGGCTACATCATTCAGAAGCCTTTTGCAATTTTTCCACATCTTTCTCAAAATACAGAGCCCCAAACTAAACACTATACCCATTCTGAATAGGATTATTTCAAATCAACTGGTTTCATGTCTCAATCTGATGCTTGGGGTATTTTTGGCCATAGTCTAAAAATACTGATTCATGCTTATCTTATAAACCATGGCAAACCCTCCAGTCCCTCTCTGTAGAAATGGTACTTAACCTGTGTTTTCCCCATTCAGTTTTTATGCAGCCGATTAGTCCTTTCTGAATACAGAACCCCCATCTATTTTAACAGCTTTCCTCCAGTTTAGCCATATAATCCTCGATTCCATTCCCAATCTCCATGCGCTTTCACATTCTCACATATCACTGAGAATTTAATAAGCACATTCTCCACTTCATCTTCCCGTTACCATCTTACATAGATTTAGAACCCAAGACCAGCACCCTCAGAGTCTCCAAAGATATTGCTTTCACCCTGACAGTAAACCGTTGGTACTTAGAGTCTGAGTGCAGTTTGCTGTAGCTCAGCCCTCACTGTAACTGTTCTCATTTCTGTAACCTGAGGGAAGGGCTGCTGGGGAAGGGTTCATGAAATAAACTTCTAATTTTTGTGAATCTCCATGGCCATACTATCTGCTTTTAAGAGGGTAACACTCCAGGCAATTCAAAACAACAGACCCTTCTGAAGAGTTGTATGTTCACAGTTTATTGCACTATTCTGGCCATTACTTTGTTGGTTTTAGCCATATTGACTCCCACATTAATAGACTGCCTTAAGCACAAGGCCTTCTGTTTCGTAAATGAACATAAGACCTGCAAGACAGAGCTGTGACAAAACAGCTGACAAAGTCATTGCTGACATGCTCAGTTTTCCAAAAAATTAAATCAGTTGATTGTATCAACTCAACAGTGAGCCTTGATATTGGCCCACCTGAGCAACACTCACAGAACATTTAAATATATATAGTTGAAATTATAACATCAGCAATGACTCGGTATTATATTTGACTCGGTATTATACCCAGAATAAAGACAATCTCTGTGACAGAAAGTGTATAACCTAAATGACAGATAGTAGATAGGATGCACTGAGAAATGTCAAATGAGAATAAGGAGATGTTTTTCTCCTCACATTGCTGTCAAAATCACCTCACAACCCCGTTTGCCACCTTCTCAGATTATGCCACGAACACAGGTTGCTGCCCTGAATCCAAGTGTCACCTAGGTGTCCAGGTGTCCACTGTCCATAGATCTAGTTTTGGCTGTGTATGACTGAAATACTAGAAACGGGCTTTGTGGAGCAAACCTGCACCCATATGGGTCATTCCCTGGCAGGGGAACTGGAGGACAAGTTCAAGGAAACAAAAATGATCTTTAGGCCGAGCATGGCTTCCAGCCTCTGCTGAGCAGAAATGTCCTTGACCATTTCCCAAGATGGGCTTCTCACCAAACCAACACGATCATTTTTATTACTAACGGCTTAGTGCATCAAAGAAAAATCATCAATTTTTTTTGGCCAAGACCTGACAAATTTCCCATAGTCTGCTGGAATTATTTTCCATGATTGCTTCCTCAAGAAATTAGTGTCATCTGCTTTGCCACACTGACTGTGGCACTCCAGCTGGACTGCAAGCTTGTTTATGCTATGTACATTTAAAATAAACTTGGCAGGTGGCACAGTGGGTTCTTCCAACATACACCTGCCACGTGTCTCCTGAGCTGTGTCATACTGCTGGTAGGTAAATGACTGTCTAAGAAAGTGATCCAATGCAAACATGGCATCACAGCAACAGTGCTTCAGTAGGCCCAAATTTTTTACTAGTAGTACAAAAAGCCTATGTGGGAAAATGTCATCTTCCCTGTTTCAAAAACCAAACTGACCCAAAACACTCTTATCAAATGTTTTTAAATATGTCATTCACAGCCACAAACTCTGCTGCATTAGGGTAGAGGTTGATTTTCCATGCCAGGTGACCATAAATGCTAGCCAGAATTAAGAAAGGTATATGCAGGAAATTTGTTAGGCCCCAGTTCATCACTTTGCTACCCATTTAATACCAGACACATTTCAACAGAGTTCTAAACAATCTGCCAGGAGTTAGTGATAAGCAATATTAATACTCCAAAGTGAAAACCAGGACTTGTAAAAATTAATCAGTAATTCATTCAAGTGTTGACAGAGCAGGAGGAAACCATCAAAATTTTTAATACTAAACCTAAATTTCAAAGACATCCCATTGCCATAAAATTAATGCAAGAACCTATATTCCAGGTCTCCCTGGCTTACTACAGTTCCACCAGCTGATGACCAGGAGACAACTTGGCATGGCTGGTAACAGCTACGCTGGGTATTCCTACCAGTGCCTGTGCTGTGCCATGGGCATAGTCCCAAGGGTGTGAGCCAGACCAGGAGGACAGCCCAGCCTTGTTACAGCTCAAAATCAGAGACAGTGTCCTGGCATGGCACAGCTGAGCTGCCACCATGCAGCTTTTGCATGAGATGCTCCGGGACACCATGACATGGCCCCACAGACCCGTGTTGCACATCTGCTCTACTCAGTTTTTTACCAATCAATTATCTTCTAACAGCTCAGTCCTAGGATTTGGTGTGTGACCTTGGGATACTCTTCTCTAGGGGGATGTTTTTTTCTGACAGTAACTGGTTCATCTGAATCAGTCTCGTAACGAGCCTTATTCTCATTTTCAAAAGATCTCGTGTTATGAAGGCCTTACTCTATGTACTTATGGACTGTGGCCACACAGAGAAGTCCTAAAGGGGATGTAAATTTAGAGCTTTACTTAGTAACAAGAACTTTGCCCACAGCACAGAACCAGTATGAAATGGCCTGGTGTTTTTCCTTCTGGAACTGTTTCAAGTCAGTCTCCACAGCAGCTGACACAGTGATGGGGGATGACCCTTCTTCACTCAGTGCATCAATTTAAAGATACCTTTTCTGTTGCTTTATTATTTTCCCCTTAGCTGTTTGTCTTTTCCAGCCCTTTAGTTCACTCATGTGAGAATACTGGGGCAGTCATTCCAAAAGAGCAATGGAAAACTGTAATCAAAATGAGTGGGATGCAATTTATCTATCACATAGATTGTCATCAGTGGTTTTGTGGAAAGAATACATAAAAAAAGAGCTTGTATGGATACACACGGGATTACTAACTTCAAGACGATTATTGAGTTTTAACCTCACAGCTAGTGATTTGAAAGATGCAAGAATGCACGATTTGGATTTCCATTCTCCTTCAAAGAAAAAAAAAGTTACGTTCATTTTGTTTCCAACATACTCTCTGCCCTGAACATGAAGAGCAAGGCTGAAAATATAAAAATGTTCAGTTAGCTTGCTTTTGAAGGTTTGATGTTAGAAAAACCTTGCTGACAGGAGTTTTTCCTCTCCAAGCATTTTAGATGAGTGTCAATTGTGATGCTAGAAAACAGTGCTTGGAAAGCTTTATAAGCTATATAAAAGACTGGCTGCTAGTGCTGCAGAATGAGGCTTTTTTAGTTTTCTGAAGGATCACACATGCTACTGTTTGACCTTCCTGAAACGAATTACTACTTAAGTCCTTTGATGCCACCTTTTTGGATAAAAGATAGCTCAGCTGTGTTTGATGCAACCTTTTTGGATAAAAGATAGCTCAGCTGTGTATAGAGGTCCTTGGTGTCAACAGAGATGGCTGATTGGCTTTTCCACATGCCCCTAATCTGCAGTTTTCTCCCCTCTTCCCATCTAAAAAATGCAACTGAGTGACCCACAAATAAAGCTGTCGCTCACACATACACACACAAGCACATATACACACTAACACATATCTAGATATGTCACAAATGTACATGTTTAGTCAGGAGCTGCTGAATCAGTAGCTCTGTGGAGGTGAGGCTGCTGCAGTCCCATGTCCCCACATCCAGCCAGTAGCAAGGCTGAGTGTGTATTCCCATAGGCACACACACACATATACAACACATATGTACATATATCTGGCCAGCCACACAGAACAGACACACACTCAGCAGCAACAGCCTTATGCTGTTTCCATCTCTGCATGCTCAGGGTGGACATCTCTTAGTAGGAAAATGTATAAATATGTATGCTGTGGGTGCCTCCAGCAGCTGGACTCAGGCACGCAGTCTGCCCAGTAGTTGCCCCGGGATCCCAGTGTCCCCAGTTCCTGGCACCTGAATATATGAGTCTCTGATTCTGCAGCCCCACTCCAGCTGCTGGACAGACCTCCTTGCGCACACACACAGTGTGGATCCGTCCTGTAATGGGGTTATTGGGACTCCCTCCTCTGCCACTGTGCTCAATGACACTATTATAGTGCATATCTATAGGTTTATCTGGTCTTCTTACAGGCTGCTACCTTCACTCAGATCACGTGCAGTGCAGAAAGAGGGTCAAGATCTTTTTAGTATCGAGTGAGATGAGTAAAACCTGAAGCAAGTGAAGTCAGCACTCTGATTCTGCTCCCCCTTCAGGAACTTACCTAAATCAAATCCCTGATTTTAAGAGTTTTCAAGTAATTCTATGATGGCAAATAAAGCTCAGCAATGGTAAGCTTACCTTCACTTTGCTTCACTTACCTTCATAATGTGCTTACCTTCTTTTTAAAATAAACTTTTAATGTTAATTAACAATGTGACCTTGGCTAGGTTGCTTTATGTCTCTGTGATTCTCTTCTCCCTTTTGTACAATTAAGACAATAAAACAATGCACCCACATGGGTATTGTGAAGCTTAATTAACTGGTGTGTGCAGGACTCTCTGAGGTTCTGCAAAGGAGAGCACTGTAAACATGGAAAATTAACGTTAGGATGAATATTACACAATAACATGACACAGCATCTATAAGTGAACAATTTGGGAAAAAAACTTGCCTCCAACCAGATTTTCCAGTTCACTGAAATAAGTCTTGCAGCAGTGCCTTCAGATTCAGTGGTCAGTGGTCAGAAGCATAAAACGGGGAGCAGCTTGCAGTCCCAGGTTAATTGCTCAATTCGAAAGAAACATTTATGGTTGTACTCAATGATCTTACGGGTCTTTTCCAGCCAAAATGATTCTATGACTTGCAAAACACAGGTTTCACCCAGTTAAATAACTATGTCATGTATTTCCCACTTATATCCATCCAAATCTTCATAGTCTTCTCAGAACTGCTATTAGGATAGCAGGTACAGACTGGTCCTAAAATCTGATCCAAATGGAGCATCAAGCAGCCTGGGAACTTTCTGAACCCAGTTTCTTTTACAAATCTGGTCAAGGTTCAACTGATCATCTAGGTAGGCTTGCCAGATCTCTATTTCAGGAGTATTCATAGCACAGCTTCTGTCAATGCATTTTGTTTTCGGGTCCTAGTCTCTTGCAAAGCTTGGGTGAAGCCCAGAAAGTACAGATATAAAAAAAATTAAAAGCAGTATCTATACCTTCCAAAGAAAGAAGAAACTGTAGAATGCCACATAGTAGCAGCAGAAATGGATTGTGTGAAATTTCCAAAACTTAAAACAAGTTTGTTTTGTAGTCTATACAATATTTTAAATTACCTTACCATAAGCATCCATAAGCATTTCAGTTGCATAGCTGAAAAACTTTCTGACTATCTCAAAAAATCATAACAACCAAGCCATGAAGTTCTGCTTTTCAATGTAAGACGTAGCAGATGCCAGGTTTCCTAGTGATGCCACGGTCCTTAGAAGCCAGGTGATGCACAGTTAATTTTTAGACAGTTACCAGGCAACAGTTGGGACTAACAGAAGGCCATGAACAACTCCTTAATTTCCTTTCCCGAATCTGAGCTGCTGGATTCATATTTCAACTATTCTTCCACCAGAGGTTTTAGCCATGGAAAAAGGGTCATATTGGTTATATTGGTTAGATTAGACAAATCTTCAGCAGTTTTCTTCAGCAGGTCTATATTCAATAAATCCATTCCTTTCTAAATACAACATAAAATTAGTCTTTCATTTTTTCATATGCTTAGATCTAAGAAATTCTACCTGCAAGAAAGAAGCTGAACAAAAATCCCACAGCCATGCTATGGGATTGCAAAAAAAAATATAAACCTGTGATTTTGCTTTTTGTTTAGATTTTCTTTTATCTGTCATTTCTGTTTTGACACATTTCCCAGTCTCCTGTTACCAACCATTCTAATCATTGCCATTAAATTATTAATGGTGGTTTAATGAACAATGGAACATTCAGCTATGCTACAGTTTTTCTGTTTCTCACCATTGCTTTCACCAGCAAACTGATCTTGATATGCTCACAGAAGCAAGGAAATGGCATGTTTACCTGCAATGACTTGAAGATCAAGACGGGCTTTCCTCTGTTGCTGTTCTATGCAATGTTGGTTTGTCATACTGTCTTTTACATGCTAATAATCCTTTACCTTCACACTCCAAGTCACCCAAAGTCTGAGCTCAACATGCAGGAAGAAAAAATTAAATAGGAACAAATGGAGGTTTCCTCTCATTTTTAGCATTTCATATAAAAATAAATGCTATTTCATGTAATCTAATCACTCTCATACTTTTAGTATATAAACGCCATCACAATACCTCTCTCACAGCATAGTCAACAGCTGCAGCTCCTCACCAGGTGAGATTTCTATATCTACCAGTGTGATATCATCTCTAAGAGGAACTGAATTAAATCATTGCCACAAAAAAATGTGAGCCCGGTGTTTCAGATATAAGACATGAAAATCCATGTATTTTTTTTTCCCCTGTGAGGAAAACAAAAGATAGGGACAAGGAAGGGCTCTAATTTCCCTACTTTACATACTGTGTATTATTAGCGCACTGTAATGTGTCATTGTCTGCAGGCCATTAGGAACCTGAGTTTATTTTTTCTATTATTTATGACTTACTGCACTAGCTTTTACACAGAAGTTATGCTGTTCAGTTACAAATCCATTGTGCTTAGCACTCCAGGAACACAAAAAAACAGATTGTAAACTTGGGGGGGGGCAAGTCACTGCAAATGCATTTAAAAGCCTGCACCTATCTCCCTGAGTTTTTTTTTAATATTTCTGGTATTAGTATCATTGTAAAGTATGAGCTGCCACACAATGAGTGGGTCGCTTGAAAAGCTGAAGTGATATAATACACAGGAATTCAATGCTTTGCTAGGTGTCTTATTCAAAGCTAAGCTGACATGGTATATCTTACTCGATTTCTGTTGCATCTATTTCACAAACATTGATCAACTTTGCCTGACCTTTCCCTTATATAGGGAAGTGTTAGTAACCCCATGATGTGTGTGACAAAACCAAAATAGGAAGTGGTTGAGGACAATATTTTCACTCTAGAAGTTAACATCCATATTGTGTCCATGAAGCCAACTGTGTTTCCTTCAAGATCCAGCTCTGGCTTCATGACTGAGTTGAGCTGACCTAAGTCTGGGCCGTTATCTAAAGGGATCGTTCTGCCCTCTGACAGCAGCCACGTTCCCTCCCTTGTGCCAGCACAAGGTGTTGTGTGGATGCACAGCAGGTCAGATCAGGAAACTGATCTAGCTGAAAACCCAGAAAAAAACAACTGAGCAGGTGGCTCAGTCACATCAAATGGACAACAAAACGCTGCACCCTCAGCGTCAACACCTCTGCACTGCACTTTGGAAGAGCTACACTTGAGGCAGCTGGGGAGAAATGAAAAAAAGGGATCTTGGCCGTGCTGTGCAGGCTGGTTGAGCAAAAGTCTTACTGTGCACAGAGAGCTTGAGCTGCCGTCCCCTGCCAGAGCAGGCCAGAGCTCACCGCAGCCCGCCCCGGATCGTGCCCTTGTGCACAGCCAGCAGGGCACAGGCTTGCGCTTGACTGACAGCTGCAGTAAGGGGGGCACCAGCAGCAGGCTGAAGTAGGGGAGAGGTTTGGGGGTTAGTAGCACTCTATCTTGGATGGAATGGTAATGACCTCCTTCTGCCTGCTTTGCTCTCCCTCCTGCCCACCCCCCCAAAAAAAAAAAAAAAAAAAAAAAGTGGGATGGTCCCGTTCTTTCACTCCTCCTTCTGCTTTGGTCCATCAGTGCTGCTGTGCTGCTCTCTGTCACCCATTCTCAAATATCCATGTTTCCCAGCACTCCCCAACTTCCTTTCTGTTCTGCAAATAACCCAGATTTTCTCCTTTGCCACAAATGTCCCTAAGGTTTCCCTGTCCTCACCCCTTCTTCCACAGACCCCACAGCCTCCTGTGCCTGGGGTTATCTAGTATTCTCCAGCTTCAGCCCATATCAGCCAAACTCATTCAGAACAAACCAGAGCACACCCCAAATCACCCTAGCCCTCTTGACTTGAACGTATTCAAAGTATTTGCCAATATTTTGACTCTAACTCTAAATGGTCAGTCAAGAACAGAGTGGATCCTTCAACTCACCCTTGTACGCCCCAAAGAAAGTCGATAGCTAGAAGAAAACCTTTGTGAAAATATTGCCTTGTCCTACTAAAGCAGATTTCAACTAATTTGAAACACTACACTGGTTATTTTTTTAAAATACTTTGACCAAAATGTTCCCCTTTGGCTATGTTTATCATTGAATCACAGCCATTTCATGAAACAAAGACACCACTGGGTCTGGTTTGCAGCCAATATGCTGAAGGCTTCAGGAACAGTTTTATCATTATTTAAATCAATTGGCAATGTTGAATATTTTAAGAAAACAAAAGGGAAAACATGTAGGATCCTTTCAGTAGATGAGTGCTCCAACCAGTTCACAATTTTTTTATGGCCAAGTGGATCTGAACTGGTTGGTTGTTTCCTTTGTCTTACACCACTAAAGAAGGACAAAATCTTGGGGGGGGGGGGGGGGGGGGGGAACGG
>JAVJGJ010000014.1:18151253-18171711 GCA_035590215.1 Microhierax caerulescens | reverse complement strand
TTAAATTCAGCCGTATCCAGACCTGAGTCACTAAGGACCTCCTCGCATCCTTTAGGCAGATGCTTGTGCTGGCTTGGACACTCTATTATGTTAAGCAGCCACTACTTTATAGAAGTGTTCACCTCTCTCTTCACTGTGCAGAGATGCAAAGTACCCTTCTTATGACAGAGCCCAAAGTCATCTCACCTAAATTGCAGCATACACCTAAACCTTCTCCAATCTGAGGCTGAATTGTCCTTCTGATGGTTATCTCCTTCCATTGACTACAGACAAAACTGAGGTCAAAAGCAATCCAAACAGACATCTCACTGCAGCACTTCCTTAGGGAGGAGGCACCCACGTCTGCAATACTCTCTTTAGGCATCATGCGTGTTTTCACGTGCTTGTGTTAGATAGGCTAGATTTTGCAACTTGATGGTAAAAAGGAAATCTGCATCAGGGGAAGTATAAGAACCTGAGGAGGCTGGAAAACTATTTCTGGTGGAAAAATTAATTTTAAAATGTACTTGACGTTTAGCCATCTGCAAAAGCTTTGGCAGGTAGTTAGCATCACCTACACACTGGTACAGAGAGCCCAGGATGTTATTCTTTTATTTCCACTGCTAGCACTGATCATTTGTGTGACTTCAGACAGATGACTTTTCAGTTCCATGTCCTGTCTCTCTGCCCACATTTAACTCTTCCATCTGCTTAGATTATGAACTTTCTGCTACAAGGTCTATGTATTTATACAACAACCAGATGTGACAGGTCCATGCCCTGAGGACCAGGGCTCATCAGAAGAACTGTGCTTTCCCAAGGTTCTTCCCCTGAGGATGTAGGCAGAGAGGGCTGACTGGGAAAGTTCTTGGTAGTAACAAAGTGAGAGTCAGAGGGAACTGAGGATTGAAAGCTCTCCATAGCCTGAAGGTGACTTGGAGGAAAAGCAAGTACCTTCTTGTGAAGGTACTATAAAGGATTAGGGGCATTTATTGCACAGCATCTCATATAGTCCCAATGGAACCTATGCAGTATGATCAGCAAGCAATCAAAACCCACTGATTACAGAGAAAAAGTCAAGCAATGTGTGACTTATGAAGAATGGCTATACAATTCTTCAGACTCAGATAATACTTCTAGAGCCTACCATGGGATATATTAAGAAGCCACATGTGCACTCTGTGTGTGTTGTGTACAGACAGAGGCATCACACCTGATCAGAGAAATTCCATTTACATTAAGAGTCTTTACACCTTTGGCATTATCCTCTAAAGGAACACAAATTCAATTTGCAGTCCCCTGAAATCTGCAGTCTTAGTGTGACCTCAGGTTTTCCTCCCAAATGGGAGTCCCCATCCGTTATCGCCTACAAGGCTGAGGTGATGCCACCAGTTTTCCCTGCCCTCCAAAGCTATGCAAAATCTACACCTCTTTTCAGGTGGTCCAGACTTAAAATATTCAGGAACTGAATTGAGATATATCTTTTAACCACCACATCAGGCTGGCAGAAATCTGCACTGACCCCAAAACTACAATAGGAAAATCTTATGGCTGTGCTGACCAGCTCTGACAAGAACCTGTAACACTTCACCTCACAAATTGGTTTCAGTTCCTCGGGGACATTTCTGTCAAAGCTGAGTGCTGCTTGCAAATAAGGGCTGTTGCACTGACCTTGAAAAAGGCATATAAAAATACATTTCCAAATTTTATGAAACCCTGCAGTTTACTCATGTTAATTATTGAAGAATTTATACATGATATTAGAATGACCAAGTGTGAAGATATGTGATCAGTGATTAATGAACTGCTCACCGATGAAAGACAGGTCCCTTATTCTGGTACAGCAGGAGAAGGGGGAGCAGGCTTGATGAGCTGAGGTTATTTCTTCCTGGCCTATTTTCTGTTATCCCATGGTTATACTCTTCTATCACATATGGAAAATCCATGCATACAGAACAGATCTATGAACACTTGCCCTCATTACAGTTGTCCTTTTAAAAGGGTGTGTGTCTGTGTGTGTCTGTGTGTGTGTGTGTGTGTGTGTGTGTTAATGCCTGAAAATAGTTCCTTTGTTTACCATTCAGATTTTAAATTTGGCAGTTAGAGTGAAATGATCTTAAATCTTGTCTTCATAAATATGCTCATTTTATGACCATCCAGAACAGTATCTGCATTAACATTGTACTAAAATGCAGCGATTCAAGTTCTTGTCCTTTAGCAGTAGTTTTCCTGTAAAATGATCTAAAAATCACCTTGAATGTGTTTCCTCCACTAGCAGCCCACAATTCAAAAAATAAGATACTAAAAAGTCTTTGAATTTTAAACTGACAGTTTAATTTAATAGAAAAGCATGGTATTTCTTATTAATATTCTATATGCCTAACTGCTCTAATAAGCAATCTGAAGCACTGCATGGGCAGTTAGGAAGAAAAAGCCTCAGTACATCAGATTCTTTGAAATGAGCAGATTATTTTGGCATGCTCAAATTTTACATGATGCACTTAAGAGCTCATTTGTAAGAAGCTTTCCACACAGTGTTCAGTGAAACAGAAAAATTGTCATCAAAATTAGAGTAAAATAGTAGTATTTAGCATTACATGCTAAATAAAAGAAACTATTTTTATTGCATGAGCTTCTGGTCTTAATTACAATGTGTTTGTGAGAACAAGCTTGTTGGTCATTTATTCATCCCACCTCCATCTCTTCCCATCCCTGTCTCCACTGTGACTACCTTCACCTCTCTCCCTCTCCCTTCAGGGACATGATTTAATGGTGGGAGATTTGCCACATGACTGAAGCTTGCCTGAGGACTCCAACATGCAATGCAGACCCATCTCAAGGAATGAAGCTGAAGTTTTATCTGTGAAAAGAGCAGGGTGTTCTCTCAAACTGGAATTACACCGTTTTTCTTGTATTCACAGTCAGGAGTTGCTGTGAAAGACCAAGTGAAGAAGCAAGGAACAATGGAAACAGTAAGAATAACGGAAACAACAGCTTCCTCTCCAGAAGTAACCAAGATTTTTACAGAATTAACACATACTGAAATAACTATACAGACTTTACGCCTCCCTCAAGGAGCTATTCTGCCCATCTAGGATCAACACAGTGTCCTGTCTGCTACACTGGAGGGACAGAGTCAGTCTTTGGCCAGTGACGTGTCAAGTGCTGAAATATTGCATGAATATTAGATTGGCCAAGGAAAAAGCTGAAACTCCAGCCCCAACAATCCATGAGCCTGGTTTGGGAGGGAAGCAGCAGAAGACAGACATGATCCTCATCTATCTCTTTTCAAAGCACTCCACCATCTTTCTCAGTCTCTTGAGGTAGGCACTGTACTTTTTCATTATGACTGCCTGGTCTGCCTTTGTAAGGCTGGGCAGATGGCAAAGATGGAAGAGGCTGCCCAAATCATGCCTTTTTTATTGGAGTGAATGAAACATTTCCCTCATGGTGCAGTGGTGTGGGATTAGGTGGTGTGGGTTTCCCCTAGCATCTCCCATAGGGCATGCACTGAACCATCCTAGCTGAGATAGAGTTATCTGGCAAGACTTATTTCATAAGCCCAGTAGGTTGAGGCATCCTTCTGTACCTGCTCAGTTGCACTCTTTACACAATCTCACATCACAGGCATTCAGCTGGCAAAGGAGACAACCAGGTCCATATTCTGGAATTTGAGGATCCTGAATTCATATTTCTGGATCAGGGTAAAAAAGAAGAATATGGGCCTGGCTTATTGAGTCCCATCCCCTGCAACCCCAGATAAGCACACAGTGATTATCCGGGTCAAAAGGGTGTGCTAAATACCACCATAGAGTACTCCCTACCACCTTAAATCAACCTTAAGCTGCAGTTACACAGGAGAGCAAGTAGATCACCAATGACCTAGAATAACAGGAAAAAAAAAAAAAAAAAGATTTAAAAGTGGTTAAAAAAACCCTGCCAGCCAGGTTTTAACAGCTATGCAGAATAGGGCAAAGACAACCCTGATAATCTGATAGTCTCACCTAGAGAAAAATTCTTTTCTAACCACAACTTAGTATCAGTTTATTCATGAGTGCAGGACACAACACACCTAAAGTATGCCACAGGAATTCAGCTCCCCTTGGTCTTAAATCCTGTTTGTAGCTATGATCAATGTAAAACGCAATAGAGAGAGACAAAAAGACAAAACAAAAAAATCATTGAAGGAGAAAGTTGGTGGTCCAGTACAGAGTGCAGATAAGCATTAGAAACCTAACGTGATTTAATACAGCAGTAATGTATGTAATAAACCCAAAGCCCATCAAGCCAGTTTCAGATCCCCCAGATGACTCAAAAACCACTACAACAGAAGAAAACCCCCAGCAACCTCTCCCAGACCTGACAGCTCCCCTCGTTTTTTTACTTCATGTCTGCCTTACAGGAGCTATACTAAATCCTGTCATCACCTAATGTTTCCAACAGACATTTCATAAGGGACACCGATACTTCACTTCCGTACAGGAAGATAAAATTCCCTGCATTCTACCTGTCCAACATAATCCATTATCTCTCAGAAGAAGTAGCAGTAAAAAGTGCTCAGAACTTTTATTCAAACAATAAAATACTCTGCTTGAATTTCCATTCCAGGTCAGAATATATTAAATCAATCCATGCAAAATAAGGAATAATCAGTCAAAAAAAAAAGCTGAGAAAAAACCATCCCAGCGTACTCTTAAGCATGATAGTTATTTTTCCAAATGAAGGATTAAAATTGCAATAGACTGGGGAAGAATTTGAGCTTAGCTCTCCAAATTCTGAGGATTCTCTTCCAACATCACCCCAACATCTGAGAAAAAGCCCATGCCTACGTGTCCCAGGTGCCAGGCACAAGCAGTCACCAGCCTCTTAAGTGCCTGAGGATTCCTAGTTAGGCTGGATACTTGATTTTACGTGGCTTTAAACCCTTCTTAGTATTTACAGCTAGATAGCTTGGGAAGCCTCATCCAGCCCAATAGCTTTTCCAGCACCCATTCTTAGGCATCTCACCATTCTGCCAGATGACCAGTGCTAAAACATGAGGCTGAACACAACAGCCCCAGAGCTCAAGGGCTCAGTGGTGCTAGCCCTCTGCAGCTGATTCAAGATCAGGTCGATAGTAGGTGCAGGTGGCTTGTTGGTAGGAGCCTCAGAGATAAATGAGAAACCTGTAAACCCAAACTGGCCTTAGCAGAAGATCTGAATTCACCCACGCACATGGGTGTCCTTGTACAATACCAGATACACTGGCAGCTGGTTTCCACACAGCAGCTACAAGCTGCAGCAGTCAAGTGGACTGACTGGAGACTGAAGTCTCCTGAGCTGTAAATGTATCACCTGCCTCCAATTCATACTAAAATGTGCAGTGTTTTTTACATTAATTAAGTGATGTAAAGACCACTGTAGCCATTTCTCTGTGCCTTGGAGGGCAATACACCGTGTGTTTCTGCATCTAAGTACAGATAGTTTTGCACTGCTGGCAACTCTGCAGCAGAACGGACAGCTTGCAAGCTCCGTCATCTGTGACAGAAATTGAGGTCACTCTTATTACAGAAAAGAGCCTTGAAAAGGGCACATCACTGTGCCATGGACAATGACATTTACAAATGTTTCGCTGTTTTCAGTGAGCAACGAATATCACCTGTAGTGGTAATACTGTAGTGGAAACACAATGTTGCTGGGAAAGCAAAATCCAGGACAATACAACCTCACCAATGAGTTTCATGCTCAATAAATCCACTGGAAATTAAACTCAGCTGACAACATTTCAATGAGTGTTCTAATTCCCTTATAATCAAGCACATTAACAACCTACCATATTAATTTTCAATGGTTTCAGCTTCTCACCCTACCATATTGGAACAATTCAACACATCTGGGACTGAATTAATGTCACAAACAATTCTATACACTTGGAATGATCTTCTCATTTTGCATTACGTAGAAGACAGTCCTTAGAGCACACAGTATTAAAATAGCCCCCCGCTTGTGTAAGTCACCTTTGGAACTGAAATGAGCTGTTACTAATTAGTGGCATATCCTCTGTGTTTATACAGCACCGTTTGTGCGCCTGGTACACGTGAACAAAGTCACTACCCCAAGGAGCTTATAGTTTAAATTATACAGATAGCTAACCGCATCATAATAAACTTGTTATAGATTTGAATCTGAGAAGGAGGCATAGCAAGACAAAACCGTGGGGAGTGAATACATCTGTTTTGGAAGGGAATCTGAGCTAGGATATGAGGTTACACAAGGATATAAGCCACTCCTTTATAAGTGTAGCTATAATATAGAATTGGGTGGAGGTGGAAAGGGTTTTCACTAGAAAAAATGTGAGGGAAATGTTTAAAGCTAGATCCAATAAAAGACCTGTACATTGCAACTTTTGGGTCTTGCCCCTTACGGTATTAACTGGGCTACATCCAACAAAGGATTTATGTGGCTAAAGCAGGCAAAGGTCCCAAAGGCATATCTAAATTCCCACACCTAGTTTCTGCTTAACTCTGAACGTGAATTAATAATGAAGCCGATGTGTTGTGTTTCCCAAGTACCCAGTGCTTGCTGCTCCTTCTGCCCACAGCCATGAGACACTACCAGTGGCTCAGAGAGGTTATCAGGAAAATAAAAGCCTGGAAGAAGTTTCCCAGCCATTTTTTCTTTTGTTCTTCATTTCATAGCTTCCTTTCCACTCAACAGCACATCCCCACTGCACAAGGGCTTTGAGTCTTTTAGTAATTTCTTCTTTTCATCCAACATGTACAGAGCTTTAGCTCTCTGAATCTGACCTGGATCACTCAGGAGTTAGGAAGCAATTTCTGCATCTGTCCATGAGGTTAAAAGATGCAGCAAAAGTCTTCAGATGTTTAATAACTCTCTTCAGACAACTGAATTTAATCCCCATGAATCTACATGTACTAACAAGTCCACTTTTATTGGACAGGTGACCATTTTCTTCCAGTATGATACTGGGTAATACCTTTTTCTCTCTGTACAACAAGCTTCATGCACAGAAAGAACACAGGCTCCATGGGCCCAGACAACCATGACAACAACTTAGCATAAAAACTTCAACCCTAGCTGCATACATATACATCCTGCTGCTCTGTTCTGGGAGATTCCCATGAGCGCACAGAGTGCTGCTAGAGGACTTTCTAGAGGGCTACTATCTTGTTCCTACCCAGTAAACTGTAAAGTTTGGTCTTTGATCTATAGAAAGCTTGTTAGTGAACCCCACAACATTTTCAGCTTATGACCAACCTTAACTATAGTTGATAATGCTGAATTAATCCAATGATACTCTCTTTCCCGAAATTATCTTCTTTAGACATTTTTTAGCTTTTCAATTCACTTCTTGAAATGAAGTGTGTAGGAGAGGGTACTGGAGTATCGTACAAGGTGACCTTTACCATTATGCACCTAACCGTGTTTGTCAAGAGTATTGAAAGTCCTCCATCAGTTGAATGTGTCATACAGTAATGAAGGTGTGCTATGAGAAAGCAAAGAGAAACCCTCACCTCTAGGAAATGCTAGCCATGTAACAAAAATACAAGTGACATAAAAATGTGGAAATTCTTTCTTTTTTTTAATTATCAGTTTCTGTGTGATTTTCTGCAAAAAAAAAAAAAACAACTGTCCTTTGCACAAAAAGTCTATTTTATGATGAAAAATTGTTTTTATGGATCTTGATTGATCCACAATTGAAATTCAATCCAAGATTGAAAGCTAAAGGAAAGTGATATAATTGTCTTGTCTTGATCTCCTGTAGAAATCCATCTGAGGGATATCATTAACCAAAAATCTTGGCATCGACCTTGTAATTTCTTTAGAAGCAATGACATTTTAGAATAACATGAGAATTTAAGCAGTTCAAATTATAAGGATCTACCATAGCCCAATTCATTATCTCTATTATCAAAAAATATTCTCCATATTACACTACAACAGCAGCTTCCACAATTTGTGTCACATCAGGATATTTTATTCTGTTCTAACCAATTACACCCCATGAAAAGTATCTTGCCAATGTAGGATTGTGCTCAAATCACCTTTCAACTTTTTCTTGAGTAAGCAGAACAGACTGAGTTTTTTAGGCTCTCACTAGAAGGCATGTTTCCTGCACTATCCTGTGGCTGTTTTCTGAATTATTTATCAATTAAAAGAAAAATGCCAGCTTGCTTCAGTGCATTGCCTTGTTTCTATCTGGATATCCTAGGAAATAATCATTGATCAGTATGAATTATATTTTCTTTCTCTTAGGACAAACCAAAATGAAGATCACCTCTGAGCTAAAGCTGGAAGAGAATTGTTTTGATGCTACTTGCTTATACTCTTACAAATAGCCAGAATTTTCAATAACTGATGATTCTTTTCTGAGAACACAAACGAAAGCAGCTAGAAAAGAACAAACAACCCCAAACTTTTCTGAAAACTTAATTAACTCGAAAGTGAATCTTGGGCTTCTAGAAGAGTCATGAGACAAAAATCTATGTGTGAGAATTTATATATATATATGTATACGGATGATACACAGATATATATAACATACACATCAATTTTTATATACATATATATTTTTATATTTATAGAAATGCAAGAAGCTGTGGACCATAGGTGGCCTCTGCCTTTGTATGCGGCCCACTAAGGAACTCTAAACTGCAGTCATCTTTAAAAGACCAAGACTTTAAGTTTTTCCACCTGCACCAGGACCAACATAAGTGTCTTGGCTTTCAGGAGGGCCAATTCAAGTCCAAAATCACCATCCCACATCCAATCAGCCTGGTGAACCCTGAGTTTCTGCATCATGCTTTTTACCCAGACTTTCAAACTGACTACTGCTAGGCCTCTGCCTGGTCACCAGGACCAAGGTGACTTTGTCTTCAGAGGCAAGGAAGGAGGGGACTTTCATTTGCAGCAAAACCCTAGAGCCTGATGGTTTTATTTTGCAAAACCCTTTAAATCCATGAAATAAATTTGTAGTTGCTAGCACTACAACCACTGCACTGTTCATAGGAGGAAGCATGAGAAGAAACCTGACTAATTACTCTTGGACAAAATAAAATTGTCCATAACTTTAGGAGGTTATATTACTACATTTTATTCGTTTGTCCTCTGCAGTTACAGATCCCTGTAATTTAGCCTAAAAAATGTCATAAAATGGCAGGCTTAATTTTAATTTTAAGAAATCGAATGAGACAGTTCTATGTCTTTAAGTGTTCTCTGGAAAATAAATTTGTATAAGCTACAAGCAAAATACTTTCCAGACACTTAACTGTAAAAACCTATTTAAACTTGCAAATATGTCAGGGCTGTTGCACACTAGGCCCTAAAAACTATGAGATGTGCATCAGGAATATTTCTGATGTAATCCAAATCCCAGTGGAATGGCCATAAGCTTCCCATTAACTTCAGTAGGATTTTGGTCCAGCCCTTGATCCACTCAATGGAGTATCAGGTCAAAAAAAACCTCAGCCTGCTTTGCTGTTAGTGAGAAGCAAAGCAGTATTTGGAGGTTCAGCATAAGACTTTTTTGCTAAAGAGACACTGGAATAAGGGGGAAGCATGAAGCGACAGGAGGGTAAATCTATAGAAATAGCTTATTTAGCAAGGAAAATTCCACAGCAACCACAAACATCTCATTTATTTCAGCTGACACCTTCTGAGTAGGTACATGGTTGCATATGTAACACTTTCCCATATTTTCCCCCCAGGACACTGTTTTGCTTACACTCCCAGTCCTGTGAAATTATAACTGAGGTTTCTTTGGGTTATTACATGTAATAGGAACTGTGTTTTCACAGATGGCTTACCTTCCTTGCCAGATGTCTGTTTTTAACAGTGTCTTAATAACTACTGCATATGCTAACTTCATTCTGCATATTAAAAAACATTGCCTTGAAGGGACAAACCCTTTATTTTTAGGCTACATTTGTAATCACTGAAGCAACTTAGGAAAGTCTGAACTGGATTCACCAGCACCTGCAAGCTGGAAATCAGCTATGACTCTCTTTCTAAAAAATTAATGCTTCTGTGCCACTGGACCTGCCAGGCAGGGGACATGAATTACTGGATTAAAATCCTGTCTGTGACAGACTGTAGATAATTTTGTAGCTATATGCCTCCAGATCCCCTTTTAGTCTTAGAAATCTATGATTCACCTTCTGAACATTCTTCACACAACCATCACAATTATCAAACAAACTCCTAATTTATTGCTTCAAAAGATTACAGTCTGGAAAATCAAAGGAAACAGACAATGCCTAGGGGTTGAAGAAAGAGCATATAAACAGCACAGATGGGCTTCAAAGATATTGTTGGGTAGCACTGCCAAATCCAAACATTTCAAAACTATGAGTCAGGCACCAGAAAAGTCTTGAAATTTACTTACAATTCATGAGATGTGAAAAATAACTTAGTACACTAACGCCTGCATCATTGTGCAGGCACATTCGTTGCCCAACTGCCTGTCATTTGTCCTCCCCCAACAGTTTTTGCATCCATTGGCTCATTTCACCTGCGTTTGACAGAAGAGCAGAGAGCTGAATGGTGCTGACTCCTTACGAGATCTGTGGGTGGCTAGGCTGGGTGTCAAGCCCAGGCTGACAGTTGCACATGGAGGAGGGCAGGGATAAACGGGACCTTGTCTGCACAGATCAATTCACCTGGACCCACACAGCCGCATAGATGCCACGTGCAAGCTGACCAGATCAGGAGTGGAAGCTGCATTGTGTGGGGCTGGACATACAGCGGAGCAGGAGGATGTCTGGGGAAACAAGAAGGATCTCATTCGAAGGGTAAAGGGAGAAAGCAACTTAATGCAGCTGGACACCACGGGGTGTGAAGAAGGCTGTGGGCATTGTGGCAGTGAGCTGTGACAGTACCCAAGAGCCAGGTGAAGCTCCACAGCCACAGCAGGCTACCTGTATTTTAATCTCAGATGTCCACAACGTGGATATTAAGCACCAGATAGAATAAATGGCATTTATAAGCCCTTCCTCGCAAAACTGTCCTGAAGAGTTCAGTGCCTCTTCATCCTTCCCCTCGCTGCTGGATGCCCCTCCATAGCCCTCCCAGTGGCTGTTGCTCCCTTGTGATCCACTAACTCATTCACTATAAATCCGTGCAAGTGTACCATAACTTGCTTCAGAGTAAAATAAATAAGGGAAGACCTAACACCGAATTTAGGTAGAGCTGTCTGGAAGAGCGCTGGCAGCAGACGGGAGAGAGGAAAGCAAACAGAAACCTCAAGATGAGAAGTTACTGCAAGTACTGTGAAGTAAATCCTGGAGATTTTCCTTACCAAATCACCAGTGCTAATTCAGCAAGATCTTTGTGTGACTAAAGGTTGGGGTTTTCCATGCCTTACGTGATGGGAAGTGTGTGTTTTCTCTCCGTTTTCCTGCTGACAGCTATTGCTGTTGCCAGTTCACTGCCTCCATCAGTCTGAAGGAGCTGAATGAGGCCTGTGTGCTCAGGGAATCCCAGTTCCTGCCCCTGGCTGCTCGCTGCAACTGCTAGTGCACATCAGCAGAGAAGAAGCATGAGTCTCTCTGGTGGTGAAATCCCCAGGCTACAAACAGATAGATTTGTCAGCCTGGTGTCTCCAAGAAGCACAGCTTTCTCACATGGATTACAGCGTCATGTTGCTCACTTTATTTTGACATAATTTGAGATTCCGCTTCCAGAACATTAGACCAAATCTTCTGAAAAGAAACAGAAGAGGCCTAATGGGAGCATAGCATTCTCTCTCTGGAAGCTGTAATATCTGAAGTTTTCATTCACAGAAGACCTTACACCCAGATCTGATGCCAAGAGTTGTGTGGTACTGTTAGGTTTTCTCATTTGTAAGTGTACCAGCCTAAGGAATCTGCCCTTATCCCTGCAGCATGGCTACAGCACTAGGCAAACAGTAATACTACAACCCATCTGTCATATTTCAGCTACCTTTCCCACTCCTCCACCAGGTTCATCATCATCCCTTTACCCTAGGAGGAACTGACTTTAGAAAAGCTCTGTCAGATAGGTAGTGGCCCATATAGTCAGCTCAGTTATAGAGGTATATAAATCCAGAACAGCTCAAGGGGTCAGCAGAGATATTTTGAACTTGCTTCACTGTAGATAGGTAAAAAGTGATGGGAGTCTCAGGGTTTACATGTTTCTTGCTCTCTGTTCTTGCATGTTTCTTGCAGTGACCCCATATGATCAGCTGGACAGTCATCCTCCTTTACGCATCACTGCTGCCAGACTGAACAAGTTATAATACGTGCTGGAAGCAAAGGCTCCCCTATGCTATTGCTGAGGCTTGTCAAAAGGATGGTTTAATAGAAACTGTACTATAATGAAAACAAACAGACCTTAAACAGTCTAAACAGTCCAGCTGGCATCCACAGAGAAGCAGAAGCTCAGTGATTGTTCTAGCTGAGCAACAAAGTAAAGGCATATAGTTTAATAGCATTCAAGATCACAAGTAAAAGAATGGATTGTGACAATCTGATTTAAAAGATAAAATTGTGGACAGGGTGGTCAGTTGTTACTAGGCATTCAGTTGACCTTGTCTGTCTCACAGATTTTACATATATATTTGCACATTAATGCCCATATTATCACCACATCCTCTCATCTATTTAGTCTCCCCTCTGTAACAACTGATATTTTTCCTTATAGTGGTGTTCTTGATATGAAAGAAATTTGTCAGCAGTTTCAGCCTCTGGTTTAGGGCTGGCAGCTTAATTAGGAAATGCGATGTTGTTCCAGAGCCAATGGACCACGTCGGGAAGTGTGACGGGATTTCTCAGAGTGTTTGAAGTCCAACACTTTCTCAAAAGCTTCTGCCTTGTTGCAAAGATTTTGATACCATATTTATGGTTGGGCTATGGGTAAATGTGTAACAATGCTAGATCAGTGAAGGCGAAGTCCTACAGTATATTTACAGAAATCAAACCAACTGATAGAGGGAAGATTTTTTTAATGTCAGAGACGGGCTGAGATTACCCACTGGAAGGAACAAACAAGCCTGGCCAACATAGCCCATTCTATGGAAAGACTATCAGGCTCTCTAGCGGGGAGTCAGATTCAGAGGCAATAGTGGGACACAAGGAAAGCTAAAGAAAAGCGAGCACGAGCATGTCACATGTAGGTAATCCCCAGGTCATCCTCCACTGTCCCCCACGTACTGACTGGGTGGGGACATACCCCCAGCTGTGTATGGACTATGAATAAAAAGACAAGAGAAATCCATGCTCCCTAGAAATACTAACTGCAGAAATCAAGACTCTGATGACACTGGCAAGGGGTGGACAGCCAGCAGGGAGTGAGATTTGGTATCATCTTGGGCTTAGTTCAATAGTCCAGGCCCCACTGAATTCAGGGAGGTTATACCATTAATTTCATTAGTGATGGGTTTACTCCCAAGAATTGTTTTTTCCTATATTCTTATTACCTTAGTCATCACTCTGCTCAAAACCACACAAGGCTGTTTTCTGCACTGAAAGGAAAGTGTTATGAGTGATGAAATGGTAAAATAAACATTAGTTGTCTTGGCTTTCCTTTATAATACATATTCCACTTCACCTTAAAAATTAAATTGAGCCTCTCGGTGTGGCTGTTCAATCATGCCCATCCATCCGCCTCCCAGCTGTGCAATATACCACTTGGACCTCGCTGCCAAATGTAAGCACTCAAATAATCCAAGGCAGGTGGTTAGCATAAAAACTCTTTTCATTTGTATTATGGTATCAGTATTTTTTTAATGTCTGTGACACTTAATTTATTCATTTCAGGGCTGTATGCTTGCAGGTTCCACGTCTTTGTTTAATAGATAAGTTATGTAGCACTTACTGCATAAATAGCTTGGAAGCTGAGAGTCTCACAACATGTGAGTGACAGAGCTAGGAATAAAAAGTAAAGGCACTCATTTACAATCATGAATTCATCTTCCAGCACATGCTGCTTTTATTGTATTATAGAGCTAATATATTCTCCTTCTAACTTTCTATGCCTACCTCTTATTTACAGTACTCATAATCCCCTAGGATACTTATTATTTTTAGATTACAAGATGTTTGCAAAGTTTTAACCTGTACTTTGTCATTGACTGTGTAGTGAGCAAAGCTAAAACCATAAAAGAAAAGCAATCTACCTGTTATATGTGAGTTCTTTCAGAAGATATTAGGTCAAAATTTTGCTTGATTAGACGGGGTCTGGAAAACAGAGGACAAAGTATTACTGTGAAATTAACAAAACCTGCTTGCTTCAAATTCTTTGTCCTCTTCAGAAAAGTAAAATAATGAATGAATTACATTGCTCCATTTCAAGGAAGAAAACAACAAAGAAAAGCCAACTGGAACACCAGATTATATAAATAAAGGCAATTTTTACTGACAGTGTTCTGATCCAAATATTTATTTATTTCCTTACTCATACAAAACTGATGCTTGTGGAGGCATTGGGTTAAAAGGGTTGGAAAATGAATTCTTCTAGCTATCCACAGAGAACATATAGTACCAATGAAGCAATGAACACTTCTTTGATTTGAATAAGAAATATATTACATATGATTTACAGTAATGAGATATAATGTCATTTAGAAAATGGTGGTTTAGAGCAACAGTATCAGGAAGGAGATTGATATTTGTCTCTGCTGTGGCTGGGATGGGTCACCCTTCACCTCGGTCCATCCAGGGGATAGGGAGGCTTCACTTCCACAACTCCAAACAGGAAAGCTGACTATAACCACTGCCAGATATTTCACCTGTTTGCTTGTCAGACAGTCACCTCTCTCCTCAAGGCTCATACGCCATCCAGTTCTTGCAAATTCATAACACATTTTCTACACTATGGCGTTGGCTGGATTCAGAGCAGAAACCTACACGTAAAAGACTAAAAACAGAAAGAGGCTCTGTTCTACTAGAAATTTATTTAGCAATCATCAGATGGAAATCTTGGCTTCAGGGGAAAAAAAAAAAAAGAAAAAAAAAGAAAAAAAAAAGTTAGATACCAGAAAGATATGAGAAAGACAGTCCTGGATATGGATAAAAGTAGTTCTAATTTTTAACACAATTGAAAACGTTATTAAACGTTTGTATATGAGTCATGCCAACTTCTATATAGATGAGAAATGTAATGAAATGGTATCTAAGTCATTATAAATTCTATTTACATAAAAGAGGAAAAAGAATGTTTCCTACCTAATTTTTCACATTTCCCTTCATATCTTGCATACTTATTAAAACGCAGGGTTTCAAGTACCCATAGAAAAAATACAAACGTGCAGAGAGAATAACCACTAGGGAAAACAAATCCTACAACTGGATTTAAAATAATTCAGTTCTGTCTAAAGAGTCAAATCATGTTCTTTTTCCTCCCTACATAAAAGGTTCACTCATATTCATAACAATAGAAGAAAAGCACAGTTGCTTCATAACACTGGACATAGCTTTCCAGAAACAAGACACCTACTCAGAAAGGCTATGGAAAACATTAATCACAGAGTAACTTGCTATTTACATTAAGGATGGTAGCCTTTAAAATTAACTAAAAATAAAAGCAAAAAAAACCACCCCCAGTTTTCAGTCATAGGACAGTTTTGTCCATGATTTGGGGTCCCTGTTCTTTTCCTTTTTGTCCAGCATTTCTTTCAAAATATATCTCTATATATACGGATATGTCTGAGAGAGATGTATCAAAAGCTAAAACATGTCTGGATGGACAGCCTGCAAATTGCATCTGAGACCACATTTGCAGTAGACAAACCCCCACAGAAAAAAAATGCTGGAATGACACATTTTAATGAAATGACATTCCCTGTCCATGATCCGCATAGGATCCATGTAGAAACCTAAATGCCTCAGTCCATAGAAGCAGAGCTGACAGTAGCAGCACAGGTTCCCCAGTGCTGCCAAGCTGAAGCATCCCAGCCCTCGTGGGATGCAGTGGCTTCCATCCCCGTGGACGCTGTCCAGATGGGTGCAGAGCGGGGCCAGTGGTGGTGATATGGAGAGCATTCACCCTCCGTGTGGGCTACAGACAGGATCCAAGTCTCTTGGCAGTCAGTGGAAGCCACTCCTGTTGATGCCAGCAAGAACTGGACAAAGCCATGGGGCAGCAGCAGGCTCCAAGGACGGGAGCGCAGGAGGAGGCATTGCTGACTCTCTGATCCAGCCCCAGCACTGCCACCACGTCACCCGGCAGGCTCTCAGTTCTCACTTAGAATCTACAAAACAAGTCACTGCTGTTCTTCCACAGAACAACGGCTGGACCACGCAGGAACTGTTGAGCATCACATCACTTCTTGTTCTTACACATGCAGGATGCTAGTGGGCAACCAGCTCCAACTCAGAACCAGGAAAATCCAGCCAGAGGACACGTCCCTTAGCAGAGGAAAGACTGTCTGGGCTTTCAGCAGCCAGCACTCAGCTGCTCTATCTCCATCATAACTTGCCAAACCAGTGCAAATTCACAGGAAAAAGAATGTCCGCATCAAGGGGTTATAAATCCTTCCTTACATAAGAGAATGGTACAAGCATTTACCCGGCAGCTCTATCAAATATCGTAGAAAAGGTTACACAAAAATATTTAAATATGTGGATACAGATACATAGATATTACACTTGCATAAAATATGTATATTCAAAACCCTTTGGGCAATTTCACAGTTAGCTGAAAATGTATGCTTTAGAAATATGAACAATTTCCTACACTTTTCTAGTTTAAATAGGAGGGGGGAGGGGAAAGAAGCATCAGCCTTATTAATACTGAATGCTAAGTGCAGAAGTTTAGCTGTTGCTGTAGGGTTTTGAAGCAATTGATTTGACAGACCCTCCAAGCATAAACTCTGTTTTAAAAATCCACATCTATTCCCTAGATTGCTTATTGTTTCATGAAAATGAAAACCTACGTGTCCTGCTTGTACCAGCTAGATCTCCTGAGACTGTTCAATTAAAGCTCATAAGCTTGCAGTACTTCAAGATAGGATTGTGCATTGGGAATACACATGAACCTTATTGCAGTATTTCTGTGTGATAATAGGAATTTATAACTTTTCATATCTTGTACAACTTTAGAAATAAAAATATCTTAAATGACACCACAAGAAGCTCGCAGTTCTGAGAAAATTAAAGTCAGTATGAAATTTTACTTATAGACGACATAATTTACACAGATTTACATAAATACAGAGATTAAAATATTAAATCGAAGATAATTAACAGGATAGAGTTTTACATGATAACATATTCTAGTTACATTTTTGCAACTACTTTTAGTGTCATGAGACTGTATAAATAATATATATACCTGTATATCCATAATATATATAAAGATATATATATACCTCCATCCTTTTTTTTTCTTCAAAAATAGGGCAATTTTATAACTGCAATGAGATGTGACAAGCAGTACACTTCTGGGGAATTATTGCATGCCTTGAGTGCGTAAGGCAGAAGGAAGAGTATCTGACTTCAGACACTAAAGAAGTGGAATCATCAACCAGAAATGCACTGGAGTGATTTGGAACATCTTATTGCTTTTATAAAACTCAAAATTATACGCTGTTTTTTTGTGGGTTGTTGTTGGGGGTTTTTTTTAAGGCACAAAATAAAGGGAAAAGTAATATCTCTCTGTTTAGTGGAGATCAACGATCAGGAAGCTCCGTTACTGTTCACTGAAAACTCTTCATTCTCCTAAATCTATTCCCTGTGGTGCAATACTGTGCTACAGTTGCATAAGGAGGTTAAACACAAAAGTTCATGCATCCTTTATCAGGGGGAACAAAACAAAGCCAATTTTCTTGCCCAGCAACAACGAAGTAACCGTTAGCAACTGATCGTACAGGCTGGCAGCGAGACTCGGCCATCGCTCCCGTCAAACTGCAATGTGCAAAACACCACTCGGTCACAGGTACTCTTGCCACACTAACCTCAGCTGGTAGAGCAGCTCCATAAGCTGGATGATACAGTACTTGCTTAAAACGCTGGAGGCACAGATCCAAACTCAACAGCAATTTCCCATCAGGACAGGCAAGACTGGAAAGGGATAAAACTGGGAAACAGAAACACTGCCGTGAAACCACTGCATTGTGGGGCTATTACATGATTATGGAGTATTTCTACCACCCTTTTCCCCCATTTTAAATTGGCTAATGGCATTCACTCCCGGCTTAGGGCTCCTGACCTCCTGATGCGTGCGCCTGAGATTTTTCTAGCCTAACAGCCACCCTGGGAGGCAGAATACAACAGAGCGAATACGTGGATACACAATATTAAAACCTGTGGACTATTACTATCTCCTCAGATCACTTTGAATGCCTGTATAGAGGGAGAAAAAAAAAAAAAAAAAAAAAAAAAAAAAAAAAAAAGACGACTACTTTTCCTTTGCTGTATTTCTTAGATGTTATTACGCACAGTAGAGGGCTGCCTCGGCTATGATACCACACAAGATGTTCCAAAGTTTGGATATGGCACTCTGTTAAGGCACCTTCAAGTAAAGGTCATTGACTTGATTGCTTTTCTGTACCTGACGCTGCTTCCTCCAGCACACACAGCACCAGGCAGCCACTCACATCCGCCATCCTCAGCCAAAAAACTCTCAGTCCTTGCTAGGGAGAAACTACACCAGCCACTTTTGAAATAAGTATTTCCAGGGTTTAGGAGTGGACATTTTGCACAACTGCGTGGTTTGTTCCCCAAGAGGAGAAAGGGGAGAAAATTGAGTGTCCCTAACTGTCTTTTAGATTAGGAGGGTTAAAAATATGTATCAGCCTAAAAAAGTAGAAGCCAGCTCTGTGCCGCTGCAGGATTCCTTGCTGGGAGGTGAAGCTGTAAACGCAGGCGTTCAGTGCGGGGTGCCTGGTGCAGGACCGGATTGTTTCAGGACCAACAGGAGGTATAAGGGCAACCTCCCCTGGGAGAGGATGGACAGGATCCTGCACATCACCTCACCCTGCCACAAAACAGTACTGGGTTTGGGTCTCAGGCTTCATGGCATGGGGATGGGGGCTGGGGCATTTGAAGATGAAGGGAGCTGAGGGGAGAGGAAAGCTCGGGCATTGCTCTGTGCAGACAGCTGGCTGCATCCCCCCAGTGGGAGGCTCAGTGCTGCAGCTGGGGGGCACGGGGGCATGGGGCCAGAGGGCACCTGCAGTTAAGCCCGGACAAGGGTGGCCATTTCTACACAAAACAATACCCAGTCCTGGGAAGGAGCCAGAGGGGTGGGACAGGGGCATAGGTTCTAGCACAAAAGGAGAGATCAGGGTGGATTGTCGCCCTGCTCTGAGGGGACAGGGGGTCCTAAGGCACCCGCCAGACCTGCCTCTCCCCCCCCACGCCACTCACTTAAGCCCCAACCCACGCCATGCAATGACGACACAAGGCGCAGCGGGAATCCCGAGAGTGGATTGTCCTGGTCCCTAGAGTAATGATGTCCAGGGAAACGGGACTCCCCACCCCTGACCCTCTCCTTCAGGTGGATGACTTGATATTTGGAGCTGTGTGCAGCTCCTTCTCCAGTAAAAAGATGCACCCTTTCCTCACACAGTCAATGAGAAACGCAACGTGATCTGTCATGCGCTTGGATCATGGGCTTGTTCGTTCATTTGAATTAGCAATGTTTCTTCTTCTTCGGGACTAGATTAATCACTCGGGTATTTACAAACACCAACCAGTGCCTTCGCGAGGTCTCCCCCAAACCATCAAGACAAAATCACCGTCTGCAGGAGCCCCGCACCAGCTGTGTCCAAACAAGCCCGTGCCGGCTGACAGCTCGGGGCTGCAGGGGGAGAGGGGCGCTGGATCTCCAAGTCCTGGGGGGGTCTTCCCAGCCGGCTGTCTCTTCCTTGGGGTGCCTCTCCCTGCACCCCCGTCCCAGGGTGCTGGCTGCTGCTATTGCTGCTGCGGGTGCAGTGGTCCCGTTCATACTCCTCCTGAGCCTTTTGCATTTTCCGTTTCTTCATCTTCCTCTTGTGGATATGGAAGGTGGTGAGGGAGAGAAGGATCAGGCAGAAGATGAGGGTGACCAGGACAATTAAAACCAGCGTGGATGAGAAGGACTGGAAGAGTTGACCCACTTGCGTGATGCAGGTGCTGCTGGCGTTTAAAGTGGTGGATGTCCTGTTCAGGAGACAAGGTGGCAGGGACAGCCTCAACTCCTTGGAGAGCTTGGCACTCATTGAGGAGGCTTCGGAAGACGCGGATCTTCCTCCCCTCTCCGAAGACGCCTGAATTTCAGTCGGCGCCGGGCTGCTGGCGGGCGCTCGCTGGAGATGCCCGGGATGCTGCCGGCTCAGCCCCACTCTCGCTCTGAAGTGACAGAGCAGCCTGCAAAGGGACCCGGACACATCAGCGCTCCGAGGCACCCGCCCCGCGCTGCGCCCCCCGCCCCACAATACGGCGCCGCCGGCTGCGGCAGCCTCCTCCCTGCGCCCCGCCACGGCAGCACCCCGAGCGGCCCCGGCTCCCCGCCGGGGGGCGGCTGAGGGGCGGCGGGACCG
>JAVJGJ010000014.1:18100856-18137125 GCA_035590215.1 Microhierax caerulescens | reverse complement strand
GTTGGTCTCTTCTCCCAAATAACCAGCAATAGGACAAGAAGAAATGGCCTCAAATTGAACCAGGGGAGGTTTAGATTGGGTATTAGGAAAAATTTCTTCACAGAAAGGGTTGTCAAGCATTGGAACAGGCTGCCCAGGGAAGTTGCTGAGTCACCATCCCGGGAGGTATTTAAAAGACATGGAGATGTGGTGCTTAGGGACAGGGTTTAGTGGTGCATTTGGCAGTGCTGGGTTAATGGTTGGACTCAACAATCTTAAAGGCCTTTTCCAACCTAAATGATTCCATAATTCTATGATTTTATGCTGCATTTCTCTTGGCACTGCTCCTTTCAGCTCCGAAAATGGCAGATTTCCTTTTTTTCAGCCTCACTTTGCCATGACCCTCCTTGTCTGAGAAAAGCTGAGTAAGAGGCACGGAAGTATTGGTGTCAATGGAGCGTGTTTGTTTGTGACGATGGCTGGGCAGCATCCAAATGAGCATAGTCAATATTTTATGAAAAATACCTTACACAAGATTCATCATCTCTTCTTTGTGTCCAGGCTGGTGCTTTCCTTTTACCTCATCACAGCTCAGTCATTATTGCTCTTCTTGCTGCAAGCTTCATTCACCTTCTTCCTAACACCTTCAGCCAGCAGCTGGCCTGACAGCTCTCATCCTCATTTCCAGTGCCACTTCTGAGTCTCCCTGGGAGTTTCCAGGCCCTGTGACTGAGCCCAAATCCCTGCAGTGTGAATGGAAGAGCTGTGTAGGTTGGATGTGTCATGTGTCCATCACTGGATCTCATAAACACTCCAGTGATAATCTTTCCACTCTGAAAACGTTGTGTCTGAAGCCTTGGATACACTTCAGTTTTGTTGAACTATAGAGGAGTAAGGTCTGTGACTTTAAGACAATAGAGTCAGATTGAATTACACTGGGGCACACAATTCGTCAAATGCTATATATGCATTCAGTGGAATATTAACTGTTTTTCCAGCTGAACAATGCATACATGGCATTTTATATATGGTCTGGTGTAGGTGAAAAATGTCCTAAAACGCTGATATCTATAAAAAAGCATGGAAAGCATTAGCTACATGATTTCCGATTCCCATGGTGGCCAGCTGAAATGCATTCTTAGCTTCTTGTCAGGTATTGATGCCAGCTGCCTGAGGTGCTGCTGAGCCTCCAGTGCAGCGCTGCTCTTGCACTTTTAATTACCATTGCCATTACGGAAAAAACATTTAGCACATTTCTGCATAAGTGACTAAGGACTCCAAGGATGTTCACTCACTTGTTCTTCAACTCTATCAACTTCCTTTATTTTCTGGAAACTAAGTTATTCCTCTTCTTTTTCTCTCTTTGCAAATGTGTCCTGGTGATCTGTTGTGGCCTGGTCTTTCTTCCCTCAGTGACCCCTCTGGTTTCCCAGCCGCTGCCCTGCAACAAGATCAAGATTTCAAATGAGCAAAAGAACACAGTTCACACCAGCATATTCTGGGTTTTCCATCATTGCTTTGCACTGCCTGCTGATCCATCATATCCTAAACATAAGGCAGATTTCTCAGCATCTTCAACTTACTTCCTTTACGGATGATATTTCTCAGGTTGTCAGTTCCACATCATCTCTAAATCCGCACATCTTGTTCTACATTTCCTTCTGTAAGATAACTGCTATCTCCTATATATAGCAGAAACAGAACAGGCTCGACATATTGCCACTTGTCATTCTTATCCCACTGTCTCTCCCTACCTCTCTGTCCCATTTACCATCTCTGAGTTCTGTTAGAAAACCAACTGAGCACTTCATCATCAGTGTTCATTTGTTAACCTTACAGATTACTCTCCCAGCAGGCGCTGAAACCTATTCAGAAGTCCTTCTGAAGGGTGCCCACACATTCACACTGTTCCATTCTCACTTTCGCCACCTGGGAGAGATTAATTAATCAAGATGGCTAAGTTTGAACTTCTTTTATCTTCCTGTCCCAAAGGCTCTAATCTGTGTCTGTCCAAGAGTTTGCTATCTGTTCCTCACCAGCTTTCCTGAGTTTGGAGAAACCCAGAAAAAGTGTTTGTAGTTACCACTTCTTTTGAACTTTCTTTTTTTTTAATTTGAGAAGCCAAAGTAGGTATCTCTGTTCTCTAAGTGGAGTAGGCTCAATCTTCAGCTGGCATCAGATCAATAGAGCTGCACTGTTTTCAGCCCAGTGAAGGTTTTCTGTGTCCTCAACTTCTAGTACACCTACCGCTGTATAATCTGAGATCTGTGAAGAGCTCATAGCACTTTAGCAAGGTACCACTTGTTACTGAGTGTACACATGCTCCTTGCTGAGCTGAAAACCAACATGCACCGGCTTCACTTCTGTGAAGGTAGCTTAAGTTAACACATTTTTTTAATCTGACAGACAGGGAGGGCTAAGAGCATGCACACACTCACACTTACGGAACCTCAGCAGATGAACAGTAATTTATTAAGTGGCAGGACCCAATCACTTTCAATTAGTGCTTGCATTTTATAAGCAAAGTACTGTGTCTTTTCTGTTTCCATTGGGAAATGTAATTCTCATACCAAAGTGCCCTCATGGAGTTTTGTTTGGGTCCGGCTGCATTTCTAATCCTTCAGTCTTCGGAGATTTTAACTACTGCAGGTTTCTTGAAAGACGTGGCAGACAGCATGAATCCTCTGGTTTGCTTCAGTTTTACTATACTGTTCTCATATAGCTTTCTCAGTAAAGCCTTTTACCTTTGGGTACTGGAAGATATAAATGAACACTCCAAAGTGGCAAAGCCTATGCCTGACTGTGATGCAGAGGTGACAGGAACAGGGCAGGCACCTTCCATTGCCTTTTCTGTCTTCAAACATCAGAAATTACACAGGTGATTGTCTACAACAGAATTACAAAACATGTTCACTGTGTGTAAACAACACATATGCTTAGATTATGTTTTCCTTCCTGTTGTAGATGAGGCCTTATTTTTCTTCCAGGAAATCTTAGGAGTGCTCCAGATAATACAGGAATCCTTCTTCTCCGCACCTGCTCCTCCTAGGTGCAGCCTGAAGAAGATTGCTTGGGAAACATACATGATGACATTTTGGATGCCCACAGAATATACTGTAAACAGGATCTTCTTCGTGATGGGAACATAAGCCAGACTGTACCCCATAGGCACAGTGAGGCAGAGGGACACTTCTTTGGCATCTCCAAGTCTGACCTGGCTGGAGATGAACTTGATTTCAGGCACCTCGGTGTGAGACCCAGCCGCCCAGAGCAGAGCCTGGGCACCACCTGTAGCTACACCAGAGGGACAACTGGTTGAATATTTAGCTGGCTCAGCTCAGACTAGCATTTCCAGGAAGTTTAAGTTGTGGATCATTTACTATATACCAGGCTACAGGATTTTTACTTTCCTTGTTCAAGGAGCAACTTTAACTCTCCTGGTAATGCTCCAGTCCATTTTCTGGTAGCTGTTTTACCTGAAATGTTTTATCCTTGTTCTAGTCACTGGCTTCTATTGGATTTCAGAGGTTTGATGGGATTTACTGGGAAAAATAACCCTGTCAGGAGGCCATGCTGCCTGTTGATTTTCCCAAAAAAAATTTTGGTGACTCCCCCTACAAATGTACACATGTGATCCCAGTTATCTGCATTTAAAGCAACTTCCAGAGGCTTCTCATTTATTTGCAATCTGCTAATTGTTTTCTTAATTGGTTGAATCAGTGTTTGTATTTGCAAAGCCTGAAATATTTCTACCACTTTCATTTCCACTTCTGAAGATAATTTGAAAGTTACTTCCAAATGTTCATTTTACAAGCTGCTGTTACACACTCATCTTAAGATATATTCTGTTTTATGCATTGGTGTTTATAACCTCTTTGGAAGCTTAAACTTCAGTGTATTTGCTGACCAAAATGCATTTCTTCCTGATTATAAAATACATGTTGTTTTACAATGCTAGGATTACTCACATCTGTTGAACTCCAAGCAACTTAGCGAGATTAAAGGAGGAATCAGATTTTTATTTGCAAGAGAAGTATAGCCAGGGCTATAACAGTTAATGCTAACAACATTAGCAAGGGGTGGGGGTGGGGTGGGTGGGGTGGGTGGGTGTTAAATGTCATGTCTTAAAGCAATCTAGCTTTCTGAATTAGAACAACACCAAATGTGTGGGCCATATGATCTGCCTACTGCGTAGTTCATAATGCTTACATCTGAATCACCTCGTACCGCCAGCTGCAGGAGACTGACAATAGGTCTGATTCCTGTTCCCAGCTTTTCCTAGGATTCAACTATGTCTTGAAAGAAAGCAGAACACAAGCAGCAACACAGAAGCAGGGCAAGCGACTTCTGCTCTTGTTGCACTTTGCCCGCTATCCTGTTGTACAATCCATTTAGCTGGCAGTTATCCATTATGCTGACACAAATGTGTCAGAAAACACTCCCAAGCATGCTGTCAGGCTGAGGGAGGGTCTGGGTATGAATCTCCATTCTGCCTGTAAGGTTGTTTTGCAAGGATGCCCGTGGTTAAATGCCTTGCGGTAGCAAAGAGAGTTTATTTCTGGTTTGGGAGGAGACCTTCAAACTGCCAAATGATAACATGAAGGAAATGTTGTAGCCAGTTAGCTAACCTCCTTTGACCTTGGTTTCAACACAGAGGAAAATACCTGGGTCTGAGCAGCCAAAAATTACACAGCCTGAACTCAGATTCTGCATTGATCTTCCTTTGAGCATACACTTACCAGGAAAAATTAACTCGCTTGTATTTAGAGTTCGACTGCAGACCGAGGGAACAGACACAATGAACTGGAGGCACACAACACATTTTAGTGATCCCAATTAACAGGCAGTTCAATTCAGAGAAATATATGTAGATATATACACAAGTATAAATGGAAATAAACTTAGTAATTTGAAAGACAATGGACACAAAAAGGGGTATTTTCTAGTATTTTTGAAAGCCAAGGTTCTAGTCTGCATTTGTTCACAGTCAGTGGTATTTTTAGATAATATTGTTGCAGCGGGTACTTTCCTTAGTTGTATACCTGTCCTTCCCACATCAAGGTACAACTGAGCAAGATGTAAATCCACTTCCGAATGATAGAACTTTATAACACGAGGTAAAGCCACAGTTCAGAGAACATGTCTGTCATGTCTAGAACCCACAAACCCAAACCAAAACATGGCATATTGAGAGATACAGAACCTCAGTGAAACCTAAGCCCTTGTCCTTTTCCAGCTGCAGCTTGCATAGCTATGGACACCAGAGCAAAGCTCTGCTTGGCACCACCAAGCAAGGAAAACAACAAAACAGAAGGCTAAGTTACTTATGCTGGAAGTTATCTTGGGGAGATTAACCTAGTTTTCCAAAGTAAACCTTGTTTTATCAGAGGATTACACAGATGAGTCCATGACATCCCAGAGTAGGACATCTAGCTGTGGATGAACATGCTCTCCAGGCCTTCTAATGCTTAGGAGAGAAGAAACATGTTCTTCTAAATGCATTGGAGCACATACTAGTCCAAACCAGTCCAGAGAGTCAGCTGTGCCTCTTAGATGCCTTTACCTTCCTACCTCAAGGGAAACCTTACTTTACTTTCTAAATGGCTGGGCTAAGATTTTTACACTGAAATGAAAGGTTGTATTTGATGATGTCTGGTAGTGACCAAATGTACAGTGTAGCAAGGGAACTGAAAAATCAGTTGTATTGCTCATGTGGTAAAAAGATTTAAAGTAATGTCAGAAGCATAATTTATCTTTCAGACTTGGACACCACAGCAGAATACATCAGGAAGAAATTACGGGGCAATTCTAGCAGTGTTTAAACTAAGCGTACTCTGATCATTTATATCTGCATCTTCTGCTATAGGCACATAGGCACAAGACATTCATGCTCTGATAGCACATCTTTTGGAGACCTTTGGCCCTTCACCTGACAAAGAACAATTAATCTTGAAACCAAAGACACTATGAAAGCAAACATAATGATATAACTCATTCTTCCTGGATTCTCTGAAGCTGCTATAATATTAATCATAAATTATTTTGCAGTCTTGAGATTTAGATGCAGCAGTGACGGCTCCACTGTACCCCATCTCCTGCAACATTATGTGGTCAGAATCACAGATCACACGTGGAGGTGCTGAAGAAGAGGAGACAGCTACTGCCTTATCTGCCCTTCTTCTCCCAGCTCTGAACAGAAAAGCAAATGTGGCACTGTCTCAGCATTCATAAAAGGAAGAAGGAATATCTTCCTAATTACAATGCTTTACATTTAGCTTTTAACCATGGGGAAAAAAAAAAAAAGTCTTTAGAAATAGTTACTTCATTTGCAGAGAATAATGCAATTATGAGCAATAAGAGGCAGGATTTACAAAGAATAGATCTTGCCTGACAAAGCTAACACTTTTTTATGGAATTACTGAATTAATAGATGAATGGAACAGAATAAATATAATACTCTTGGATTTAAGCCATATTTTTTTGAACAATCATCCTCTCCCTCAAAGCTAGGCATAAAACTGGAGGGCATCAGCATAGAAGGTTGCTTACAATGTTTCACAAAAACATCTTTAAAAAGCTCAACTGAACCTGTTTGTGCAAAACAATACCTCATTTGGTCTGAAGTCTGGAATGAAAGACCAAAACAAGGCTAATAAGCACATGGCAGAATACCAGTTTATAGGGAGGACAGGTTTTAAGAATCAGTCTTGGGTCCTGCCTTATTTAATACTTCCAGTAATGAGAGAGAAAGAGCAGTAAACAACATATTAATGAAATTCACAGGTGTTACTAAATTTAGAAGAGACAAGAAAAACAGGGAAGCCAGAGATATAGGACAGAGAGTTTAGAGTAATTAGTAACATGGGTCAAAAATAACAAAACAAGAATTGCCTTGGAGAAATGCAGTGAAGGATATCAGCACAAAAGAGGAAAATTACCATGGAAGACCGTTTCTACAAGAGGGAGAATCTGGGATGACAGAAATTTGGTAAAGACTATGAGGGTAAAAACCATCAAATTACTTTCAAGCTTCTAAGAAATGTGGTGGTAGAAAAAAATCAATGTAATTTGTATGTGCAAAAATGCAGGAACACAGAGCAGCAAGAATCACTCTCTGCAAGACTGAGGCATAATGTGGGGAGATATTGCCTCATTTCTAGTGAGATTTTCACAGATCACAAAGAGTTGGAACCACAGCACAAATAAGAGCACTAGAGAAGCTGGTGCTCAGGGAGTGATGACATTAGAAATGCATTGGGTGAGCAGTGACCAAGACCATGACACAACCATTGAAAACGTGCAATCAACAAGCAAGAAAAGAGTGAAAACAGAGGCAGGAATAGGAAAAAAAGGTTTCAAGAAAAGGTTTGCAAGAGGGATCCAGTCTTACAGTAAGTAAGCCAGATACACACAACAGCTACACAGCTTGGACTTGGCTAGAGATCCATGCCGGTCTCGGGCTGCTGAGTCTTCCTATTTCCCTCATTTTTTTGGTTGTACGTTGGGCTCAGTTCTTAGTGTTCTGGTTCTTCCTCCAATTACCTGGCATTGTTCCCAACCTGCTAGCTCTCTTGGCTTTGAGCCAGGTGTGCACATTCTTTGTTTGAGATACTATCCTATAACATGGAGGTCAAATCTCACTCTTACCAGGACCTGTTTCCACAGGACCTATTCCCCTTCCAGTAACACAGTAATTAGAGTAATTTTTGCACTGGAATCATTTCAAGCTCTCAGGAGATTTTTCTGGGTATTTCTCATATAGACCTCACTGACACTCATTCCAGAATGAAAGAAGGTGCAGAATTTGCATGTAAAGTTATGTTCTTAATGAAATAAGGAATAGGAGTCTGGTGAAAAGAAATGAATAAAATCCCAGAATGATATTAAAATCTGACAGAGAATGTGCTGGGGATAAAGGGAAATTCTACATAAAGAGGAAGGAAGTCTATGGAATGTGTGGCACAAGTCAGTAAACATAAGAGCTGGCACACTAGAAAAGGTGACCAAAGCATCTAGATGGAGCCAAGGTTAAAGCAGATGTGGAGAATTTCTAAAGGGTTAGAGCTAACATTGGTAGGGCATGTTAAGAAAAATGAAGAAAATGTTTTTTGTTCATCCTAAAATGCTTAAACATTATCCTATCTTACTCCCTTTCTCTTGAGAGACAGCCTTTATGGTCACAGTACACTTGAAGGGTCAGGTGTTTCAGCTGCTGCAGAAAACCCAAGAATCTTCCCTCAAACATTTTCTCACTGGAAATAGCTCCCTACTTTCACAAACGTCCTTTTATAGAATGAATTTTAATAAGTATCTTTTTTTCTTTTGTTCCCCCTGATTGCTTCAGTTTTATTGTGACTTTGCCTTTGTTTTCATTTTCATGTTCTTTCCATTCTACTGCATTATGAATTCTCATTTTACTTGCTGAAAGTTACAGCTACTGTACATATATTTAGAATTCATGGGGGTGTATGTGGATACAGATATTAATAGATACATGAGCATCACATAGCTCTCATTACTGTTCCAATAATATAAATTTTATTCACCATATGTCATGCTATACATTTCTCACCTTCACTAACTTTAGATGGCTGTTTGCACGTGGTCCATTAAAAGCTGACATACAAATGTCCAGTATTCAGGATACTTTTTGATTATGTTTGTTGTCTCAAATATGATACAAAGAACCCGGTAATAAAAGAATCTCAAACTACTGTGATGGAAGTTTGCCTTGAAGAGGGAATTTTATGATAACTAAACCAGCATCATACTAAAGCTGTTTTATCACATTTAGACAATGGGCAAAGGCATTAGCACGGACAATCTGGAAAAAAAGTTACATCCTGCTAATCAGAGAGAATTCGTGTTCATTTTCATTCTGCAGCATTTGTCCTTATTTGTACATCTTAAGGCCAAGAAAAAAATGGTCTGCTGTGACCCAGTGCTTTGTAAATCATAGCATTTGAATACTTTGTTCTGTATGAATGATTGATGTCTATGAAACCAGCACATCTTTTATTTTAAAACTTCATTTTACTCAAAATCACTGAACAAAACACAACATACTTTCATAATAAGCAGGAACTAGTGTTTTGAGAATTCAACTCCATAGGTAACAAGAAGTAAAGTAAAAAGCAGGAATACATTCAATTGTTTATATCATTCATAATCTCAGAGCTACATACTGTGTTTCATTTTGATCTCTACATACTATACTTTCAGCTCCATTTCCTATGGTATCATAATCATGCATCCATTAATATTTCTCATCCTTTTCTAAATGATACACCAGATAAAATCAGCCCCAGGGGAACATCTCCAGAACAGGGGACATGGTGGATGCATAGAACAAAGAGGGTTCCCTGTACCACCATGTGTGGTCGTAAAAGGAGGGAGGGACCAGCAGGGTTTAACCCCTATACTCCTGCACCAGCATATACAGACCTTGCTCCGCAGGATGCAACCGCAGTCTTGTGTAGGCCCCGCTCAAGATCCAGGCTGCATATCTCTGATTGTCATGGAGACTGTTTCAAAGTCTTGATGTGCTTCAGCAGCAGCAAGAGCAGCAGTGAAGAGGACAACAGTACTCGGTCTTAAATGGCTGAAAAGGAAGCAACAAAGCACAGTGGAAAAGGGAAGGAGCTGTGGCTCAAAGGGATAAGAGTACAGCAAGGCACACTTCAAACTGTTGCAGAGGGCTAGAAGTATAAGGTAGAGCAATCCTCCAGCTACTGAGATACAATTATGCTCTTGTATTTTTGCATAGTTTCAAATAATTGTGCCTTCAGGATAAACACAAGAAGGGAATTTTCAAGGATAGCACATTTCTCCTTCCCCTTTCTGCCCCCAAGCTGAGATGCTGGGGTGTTTTAGATTAAATGTGTTAATTAGGAAACTATTTAGTTTACGATGTCTTGTCTGCTTTTCCATTCCTGTGGGCATTGTAAACATACATCAAGTGATATACAATGACTTGGAACAAGAAGCAGGCAGAGACTCAGATAAGTGGAAGGTGTTAATAGAGTTGATTTTTTGCAAGACCTGAGGCAAATAAGTGATTTGCAGAAAAGCAAAGAGACAGTTTTGTGTCAAATAGAAAATTTGCTAAGAATGGCAATTTATGGCCATCCAGAAGCTATTTGCAAGTCAGGTAGAGTCTCATAAGGAATGGGAGTAAAAGGTAGAATTGAGCAACATAAAATACAAGTTAGTACCAAACAACTGGTGTTAATCACATCTCAGAAAAAGAAGTCATCACGCCAAACTTTCACTGTAAGTGTAGTTAAAGAAATAGAGTATAAACCACTGAAAAAATTGGCTGGTGACCTACTTGTCAAGATTTATGCTCATATTACCACAAAAATCACAGCACCTCTCCAAGGACCAAGTAAAAATACTTGTGAGTGATACCAAGGCTGTGATCTGAATCACTACTTTAAAAATGTGAAGGACACCGTCACTCTCAAAATGGAAGAAAAAGGTTGCAATGAAATCGTAGAAATAGTAGTGCAAAAGATGCTTCCACAAGGTTCTTCCACAGCATTTGGAGCAAACTTGCTGTAGGAAGGAGAGCCACTATGGAACAGACCAATACACTGGAAAATCGTAGAGTAAAAATTAAATATTTTCCCTTGAAAATGAAGAGGCAGAGTTTGATGTACACAATCTCAAGGTAACAATAAAGCAGGTCGCAAACCTCTTGGGAATATCCTGGGCAAACTACTGCACCATGAGAACATCAGTGCTTGATCTTATAGTTACAAAGGTACAACTCTTTGAGGGGAGAAAATTCATGTAACAGATTCTTTCTCAAAGAAGACTTGGAGGAACAGAAGCATGTGATAAAACAACAATTACTGATGTCTCCTAAAAGAAAAAACTAACATAAAATATGAGAGAGAGTGACAACATAATGAAGTCTATAAGAAAAATGTTACAGTCAAGGCAAACTGCACAAACCCAATAACTTCCAAGTGCTACCTGTGACCTGGAAAAATAGTTGACTGTGGGCAAAGCAAAAGGGAAAAAATTCACAGAAAATGAGTTTAGGTGCTGTTTAGGAATTTAGGAGCCAGATGGATTTAAAAGCCATATGGGACGTCTGTGTGAGCCTCTCAGCTTAGGATGCTGAAAGAGCCTGGAGAGAAATGACTGTTCCCCCAGTGACCACCAAAACCAGCAGGACACCAGCCACACCAGCACAAGGTGACACTAGGTGACACTGTGCTGTACCTGTGCTTATGTGCAATGCTTAATTCAGCTGAGAGAGAAAATTCCACCTAAGGAACCAGTATGTCATGGTAAGGTCTACTGCATTGAGCAGAAACTCTCTGGTTGGTAACTGTGGACTTCTACTGTTTGAAGGACAAGTATATTTTATTTGCACAGAGATAAAGAGAGAGAAAAAGTAGGTAAGTAGCAGTTCTAGGATGCTGGATTTTGCGCTCACACTTTTTTAATTTCTCAGTGCTAGGCCAAACACCTGAAAGTACGATGTTGTGTTTGAAAATTCAAAAGCTTGTTTATTTAACACTTTGCTGTGTGGATTTCCATCCCCAGGAGCACTGCTTTTGAAGACACTGCAGATCACAGAGTACAATGGGGCAGAACGAAATACTTTGCGCCAGAGGGTCAAATTTTCTGTGCAAGTTATTTAATTTAATTCTGAGACTGATTTCACTTTGTGGGCCTCTTCCCAAGACATCTAACAGATCACAAATTCCTCTTGTTTCTCTCATATGTACAAGACACCCAGTAAAACAAATAATAGCAGCTTTATTTTTGGGAGTCAAATCATTGTGCTACAACTTACACAGCAAATTGCCTTTACTCTATCATGCACAACTGTTATTTTTTCATCCAGCCAATTAGGTGGCTTCATGTAGAGAAAATTAACAGCAGTGTAATTTCCTCTGTCTCTCACAGACAGAATGACAATGGTTTACATGTCAGAGACCTCTGTGGATGATGATGCCCGGGAATGCTGTGAAGATTTTAGAGCCTGCATACTGACCTGTCCATTCCCAAGGGTTTTGATCCAAGCACAGAAGCTGCAGCCATTTTGTCTTCAAACGTCACCACAGCTTGTCAGGCAGAAGATGCATCTCCCACGCAGGAGAGGAGAGGGCTAGTTGCAGCTTTCATTAACATAAAATAAATGCTGCTTTAGGGCCAAAATTACAAATGTTATTTTCTTTATTCGTAAAGCATAACTGCTCAGACAGAAGGTGATCATGTTAATAAACATTTTGGGCACATCTAATATCATGGTGCTAAAGTTGTTATTGCTGGGAAAGGTTCACAAGGCTTGACAGCTCAACAAATGACCTCCTCATGCAAACCCGTAGCCAACATCTGCTCCTAGGACAGGTCCAATATATACATGACATGAAAAATTGGTGCTGACCTCCTGTCTACATCTGCATATGTCCCACAGCACCGTTAGGACCTCAGAAGCATCATTATCAGCATTTAATTCCAAGATCATTCTGTGAAATAAAATCTCTGAATGACAACACAAGAAGGCTGCTGGAGCCTGAGCAAATCCACACGGAACAGGCATCAGCAGCAACATACTGACAAAGATAACGTAAAGCTGATCGAAATGAGATTTGTCCATGAGTAATGCAAGAAACCTCTTGCCACTCATTAGATACACAAAATACTGAAGATTTTATGGGGTTTGCCTTGAATTTTTCTGAGAAAATCAGTCATCAAGAAAATCACTTTTCATATGCATTAAAACCCCTACCTTTTCAGGCACAGCAAAGCTCAAGCCTCACTTGGCTCTGAGATTTCCTCAGACAAGGATAATATATGTCCCTCCCTCAGTCACATTCTCTAAGAATACAAATTTTAGCTTCATCCCAAGAGTGAGCAGTTTTGAGCACGTTCTCTTCAGGTGTTTATGCAGCCTGGAGGTGCCCCCTACAGTCTGTGCCAGCTGAGGTCTGCCCAGGCTTTGTGTGCTTTTATGCATACAGCTAAATGCACACACATTCCAGGCAAGGGAGATGACTGAACCAGGTGACAGGGATGTAGAAGGACATGCATTAATCATCAGCCTAGAGAGATACACAGGCCTCTGTTCCCAGAAATGGAAAAGCTTTTAGAAGCTTCCCTGTACTGCAGGCAACAGTAATTACATTCCTAACTCCAGCACAGTTTGGAATGCTGTAGTGCCTTGGGGTAAACAGAAAAGCAAATAAACTTGAAGAATCCTGGGTTTCCTCTTCAGTATGCACTGCACACACTGGCACAACTCCTTTCAGAACCAGTGGAAGGCCTACTGATGGATTCAGGAAGGACAAGGGTGAGCATTCGAGAAAGCATCCATAGCAGGTAAGTATCACCGTCCGTGCCCAGCAGAACGGGACGTGAGCAAGGGGAAGGCTGGCGTAATCCCACTGTAGTCAGCAAGGCTAGAGAAGGAAAGCAAAACTCTCGATCTGGCCAAGCTGGGGACCGGTGCCCAGTGCTGGGGACCAGTGCTCCCTCTTACTACAGCCACTCTCCAGCACTTTCATTTTCCTGACCACTGTCGCTAGGTTTGCATGATTCCTCCTCAGCTCAGACACTGATAGATGGTTGCTTGGTTTGGATAAGCAGGTCACAGCTCACTGGCAGGAGCCAGACTTTCCTTTCCGTAGTCTGTACAGAAAATTCTCAAAAGCAAAACTGAAATACCGCTTGGCAAAGTAGATTTTTTTAAGCCACAATAGCTTTTTTTTTCTTTGGTTTTTTTTTTTGGTTTTTTTTTTAAAATCTTCGGCACATTTCACCTCTCTAACCCTCACAATATTTAAAAAAAACCCACTGCTTATGTGATTTCACCACACATGATGAAACACAGCAGCTGTTAAAATGTTATTCACTATTGGCAGTACTGGAAGCTTGTTTTCTTTATTTCAAATCAGCTGAGATAAGGACAGGAGAGATTCCTAGGTTGTTAATAGCCTGACTGCAACACCAGGAGAAAAAAAATGTAACAATTACTTCAGGCAGACTTCTTCTATTTGGTTTTTGCAGTTCTGACCATCAGTGAAAGTAACACATACACTCTAGGGCCTCCATAACTTAATGCCATTAAATAAGCCAATGGAGCATCTTTTCATCACATATTACTTTCAGCTCTGGTCAGCTCTAGCTTGAAAAATTACACAGAAAACGAATTGAATGACAGAAGGGCAACAAAAGGATTAGAGACAAGGCAGGCATTAGGACTTTTTAATTTCTCTTGAGGAGAGATTAATAGTATCAGGACCTTCTGGGGAGTGCTTCTGCACCAGGCGGGGCGTGGAAAGGGGCACTGCTGGTAGGCAGCCCCCAGGCCATTTAGGATTTATTCCGCAGGTCAGACCAAACACTTTGAACACCAGGAAACTAATAGGTAGGCAACACAGGTCTGTGCAGCACTGGGATCTTGGTTTTCATCAGATTAATTCCTCGGTAGGTGGGCTGCTGTTTTGAACCTAATTTTGCCTTCAGGTGGAAACCTGAAGAAAAAAGTTTGGGTACGGGGAAAAGGCAAAAGAGGTGGCAACAAATTGTGAGCAGAGCATGGATATAGAGACTGCAGCCTCGCAGGATACTGCTGCTGTATGATCAGGCAGGGGACCGTGTCACATCCCGGAGCTCAAGCCCTGCTGACAGCCAGCGGGCTCCTGCTCCCCGCTACGCATCCCGATGGAGATCCCACCACACCTCCCAGCAAATGCTGCCAGCCGAGCCATAGCCTGGACACGCCTTTCAACGGGAGGCAAAGCAGTTTAAATCAGCAAACCAAATTCCCTTGATATAGGAGCCATCTAACCACAGTATGAAGCATTTATTTTAACAATTATTTTCAGTTGTTTCAATTTGTGCTGAAACCAGAAGGAACTGGCAACACATGAGGGTGCTTTGATGTGCTAGATCACTAGCAGAGGTTTCTGGGCCCCAGGGCATGCCAGCCAGCCCAAACAGCTGGAGCCTCCACCATGACTAGAGCTTGAAGGTAGCCAGTGGGGCACCACACTGCCACAAGGCCACACTCGTTGAGTTTCTCTTGCATTTTTACATTTGCATTCTAAAGCCACTGTGAAGAGAACCGATAGGGATGTGAAACATCTGCACGGTTCCCCGGCCCAAACACATTACTGCTTCACCAAGCAGCAGGGCTGGCTGGTGCCCAGGGAAGGGGCCAAATCCTGTCAAATCCAGATGCAAAGAAGAAACACCCAGCCCTTGTACTTGAAAGCATTCAGATGAAAAGTTCAGCTTTCTTAATTTCTAAGATTCTTGCCTTGCATTCCCGCTCTGGGAAAGCTCTCAGTCCATTGATAGGAGTGTTGACTGTCACTTAATTTACTTCAGTAATTGCTTTGAAGTTAATTTCCAACATTTGCAGCTATTTGTGACGATGGCTTGCTGCTGTTTTCACAGATGATTTTTTTTCTCTCCCGTTCATTTTTTTCCCCCAGTTCCACTTCATAGTCACAGCCTAATGGCAGGATTTGTCTTCTCCAGACTCTGCCTTCACTCCCATCTTGTTCGTTATTATTTCACACCATCACAAATCCTGCTTTTGCATCTTGCAGGCAGTGAGATTGTTATGGATAACTGGCTTCTCTGCTCTGCAGACAGAACTTCATTTAACTGGTCTTTTCTCTTTCCGTTCTGCCATGTGGATGACGTGTCTTTTAAGACTCTCTTTCTAGTCTTCATGACTGTGAATAAGAAAACTCTTGTTTGAGCTTAGGATTACCATGGTGACAGGTTTATTATCTACGCATTTGGATGCAGGTTATCCTTCTGGCAATTTTTGGCATGTATTAGTCAGCCTGTGCTGATGTTAATTGCTGTTTCGTTGGGATACATTTGGAAGCTCAGTGTCCATGGGGAAAATAATGTCATTTTGTAGCGGCAAAGAAGGCAGACCGGGATCTAGTTTTTAACACATGCATTGCAGGGTGGTCAAGTCATGGAGGCAGAAGCTCTGAGTTGAGTTACTGGCTGTGACACAAATTGTATGGACAAGATTTTTCTCTGTCTATGCCTTAAATATTCCAGTCAACTAGAGATGTTGCTGGCAGAATTGTCATCCAGTTTGTTATCATTATCATAGAGAAAACACCAGCATTTTTGCACTTCATATCACCTGATATTTTCTTTCCTGGGCCTCCCTTACATTCCAAAGGCAACAGACCAAATATTTTTAACAGCCTCTTACTCAGTTAGTTGTGTTCATTTTACAAGAGGACCAGTTGATACACTATGACTTACCCAAACCCAACTTCACACCAGGGATATGTAGAAGCTCTGAGACAGACAACAGTCAGTCTGAGGCTGCAAATAAATTATCAGCTCTTCTTTGCAGCTTTTTCTGTGTGAAGCTGTGAAAATGCCCACCTGGATCTGCTGCTGTTTTACCCCTTGCCACATTTCTACACCACTCCTGTTCCCTCATTGGTCTTACCCACCTCTAGGAAGTTTCTAGGATGACAGATGGCCCAGAAGCTCTGCTGTCATGTACATATACATCTGACAAGTTTTGATCACAAAGTATATGTGAAGAATGCGTATTGGCAGCCTTTGGTCTGAGCCCCTCCACCACAGCAGCCCCAAGAGGTGTCAGCTTCCCCATTCAGCTGGGTAGGATGGTACTGCACTAAGTAAAATGCTGAACACTACCTCTTCAGGTGTTTGTCGACGATGTTTTTCTTGGTCAGGCCATCAAAGCCTGAGGTCCCTGCTGAAATCTGACTGGACACAAAAGCAATTCTCCAAGGAATGAGAGTACCACATTGTCCTCTTAAGATCCAACAGATTTTGTCCCATGGAGGTGACTTATATTTGCAAGTCCTCACATTGTCTGAAAGTAGTTTCAGGCATTTCCCTCTGGCTTGTGCATCTCCTCCTCTATCCACTGCTGATAAAGTCAGCAAGTTTTCCCTCCTTATGCCACACCAGCTGCAGTCACAGTCCACAAGCCTGCATTTACTCCAGAACAAAAAGACGTTGGGGAGTGTTTCAAATCAGACAAGAATATGCCTTTGCCTGGATATTATGAACCATCCTGAAGATATTTATCTTTGCCAATTGCCTTTGTGCATTTTGCCCTTTGACTTAGGATGGTGGAAAGCCTAAATCCTCTGGGGTGAAATGAAAATAAATTTAAATAGTTTCGAGATTTTTCTTTGACAAAATCTTAACAAGATCTTGCTTTTCAAAATTTCTACACAGTCTTTCCATTATTTGATAATTGCAATTATAGTATGGGAATTGATTAGTTGTAGAAAAACAATTATACATCCAATTAAAGTAAAATGAAATAGACTTAAGATGTTGGCACCCATTCCTGCTGTCCCCAAAAGGAAGAATTAATTTGACCAAGATGGTTAAATTGCCAAAATGTTTGACTTCAGATAAAGAACTATATTACATTTTTTGGCATTGCAACAATGAATTTTAATGCAAGACTTGATTGTGGGGCAGTGCTGACTAGACAAAAGGCAACATGTAGGAGCTGATTGCAAAAAACAATAGTTAAAAATAGAACAGAAATTAATAAATGCTGGGAAAGATCATTTGGCCCTGAATTCATTTGCATAGCTCAAACAGGAGTTACTGCTGCTAAAACCTAGCCGGGAAAGCTGGACCTCAGGATGAAGCAGACTTCTCTTCAGACCCCCAGAAGGGACAGCTTTTTATTAAAGGTGTTGGCCCCTTCCCACAATGGTGATTTTATGTAGGTGTGGCTTAGGGCTGACACAAGAGACGTTCAATACTTTATAATTTAAACAGGAAAAGGGTAGTGTGATCAAAGTAGAGTGTGTGGGAATTAAACAGAAAGTGGCCAAAGAAATGTCGGTGAGATCACACACTAGCCAATTCCAGCTGCAAACTTCTCCAGACTGCAGGAGGCCCAGGTCTTAAAAGTAGCCCCTCTGAATCTGTCAAGGACCTTCTGTCAGTTACGTGGCAGATCAAAGGACATGAAAAGCACAAGGGAAAAATCCTTAACTCTCTTCCTTCTGATACTTGCCTTCAGTCATTTTCAAGTATGATTCAGTGTCATCAATACTCCCTATTACAGAGCACACCAGTGCTGGGGGACAGAGCATCCTGGGGACAGCTTACCTGACCTGCTGACACACAACAGCGATGCAGTGATGAGTGTTTCTGAGCTGCATGAGCTAAGGGACAAACACCCATTTTAGAACTGGTGTCTTTCAAAAGAAGTCAGCATAGACTCCATCACGGCAGTGCAATCCAGCCACCCACTATACTCAGCAAAGCAACTTGCAATCTGACTGCTAGGCAGAAACAGCTTAAAAGAAAGCACTGAAGTAACACGCAGTGCTTGCCCGATGCAAATGCTAGCAGCAGGGCTCACATGGATAACCTAAATTTGTCCTCTAATGCACAGAACCACAGGGCAGCAGCAGCAGCATTTTCCCCTTCCAGCTTGCAGCCTGCCACACAAAAGGGGGACAGTACCTTTCTAACAAAGACCGCTATCTGCTCATGTTCCTATCTGAATAAAGGAAGACTAAGGTCCCAGCTGCAGCTTTCCTTTCATACCTCCAACCCTCCTTGCAAACAAATACATAAAATTTTGCGCCAAGGTTCCCCTTTTGTTAAGCACCTTGGCAGATCTCACCATACCATCATAGGAATATCCCTCTGTCATACATTCTTCTTCCATTATCAGCTATAGAATCACATAACAGTTCTGTACACCCCAAACTCTTTCAGTCTACTAAATTTTAAAGGACTTTCAGAGTAATGGGTGAATCGGTCTCAGTGAATTAGCTAAGCTACAGATGCATAAAGAACAACAGCGACCACTGCTCAAAGCACCAACAAAACAGTTGTATAATCACTGCTCTCTGCACTAAAACCAAATGTTGTTTCAGCTGTGGTTTATCAGCCATTAAAATAAGTGATTACAGAAATCAAAGAAGTATCCAAACCTCCAATGTGTTGGACTCTCTGATCGATTAATTTTATTAGTTCGTCACAAACACAGCAAGTAACACCTGCAAATTAGAGCTACTTTGGATTGCTAAACACCAGCAGAAAATATCTGCATAGGTATATTAGCTTATTAAAGTATGCTATTAAATGTCAAGGAGGATACCACAAAAAGCTTTACCTTATTGAATAACTGTATTTGCTGAAGGGTATCATCATGTTAACATTAGTGTTTTATACAAAATTCATCTTGCAGTATAGTAGCTTTACCTCTAAAGCCTATTATAGCTCTACCCCCTCAGGCAGCTGCTGGAGAACTGCCATTTAATTGTCAGTGCTATAAATTAAAGGAGTGCTTGAATCAGATGTCATCCAGAGCTTACAGACCCAGCAGAGTGGATAGGAAATGCTGACAGGGAGTATCAGCCTGGTAAGAGCCTTCCCAGTGGCTCTTCCAGCACTCTGAACCTAATTAATTCTGCTGATCTTTTATATTCATCTGCATTTGCATTGTATTTAAATTAAATACAACTATGTGCACTGAGCTTGGCAAAGCCTGGATAGCTAGGAAACTAAAAGCATAAAGGAAAAACAGTGATTCTGTTTTCTTGGCTATTGTTTAGCACATTATAGGGGGAAATGTAAGCCTAATAGCTTACAGAGTGCTACAATTCCCCTAAGTGTTAAGAATTATGTTACAACCCAAAGCAGAGAATCATTTCTAGAAAATTACATGAAGGCACGATTGCCCAGCACATGAAAGTCAAAATCTTAATTGGCAGAAGAAGTAAATTAAATCAAAATAAACCAAATTCCCTACCTTCATCCTGGACTAGCAGCACTGTACCTTGTGTCTATAAGGTAATAGTGACAAGCTGAAGGTATTGAGTAGAGCCCATCAATTCATCCACAGAAACCAATAAATTTGTATTCAGCTGCCTGCTCCTATGATTTGAGCTGTTTGCTTGCTTTTTTCTCCAGCATATTCTAGCCAAAAATGAAAAAAAAAAAGCACAGTCTAGTCAATGCAACCCAGGTTTTGTATCTACAAATTACTGAGTGGCAGTTAATAAACACAGCATTCCCACTGCAGATGTCATGTCACCTTTCCCTTCTCACTTAAAATCTTGACATTACATGAACTTTTTCCTCTCTGTTTCCTAAAAAAATATGGGTTTAATCTGATGGGGTATTCAAACTGCAAGCCTATGGATGGAAATCAAGGTTTGCTGGTGGTGAGTGTTGAACCTCGAGTTGGGCATCTGATTTCAAGGCCATTTGTTTTGTGACTAAGTCAGATGACATGACAGCAACCACAGTCATCTAACATTGTTACTTTCATTTGTCAGTTACATGTTTCTGGTGCTGGTGACCAGTTCACCAGGGGAGCTACGTTCCAGAAAGGCTGAAGCTTCCCTCAGAGCAAGTTATTTTATGCTGAGAGTGTCATCAGTGATAGTCATTTAAGGAATTGGACATTTCCTTCCTGATTTGATAATTACAATTTTCTTTCCAAGAGTCAAATACAAGATTTAAGAGCTTCCTTCCATTCAAGTTCAGCTAGGCGACTTGCATAAAACAGCCATAATTCCACATTTTTAAAAAAGTCTGATTTTTTCTGATAAGCAGTGACAAATGATGTAGAAACACTTGCATTTGGTGTGGCTGGGAGAAAGCTGCCTACACTTCCTACTGGGTTTGTGGGAAATAGAAGTTGAATATGCACAGATTAACATGGACACAAAAATAAAAGCTATACAATATTTTAAATAAGGTGTTGGAGGGGGGGCAGGGAAGAACTGATTTATTAACTAAACTGGCATCAGTGCTAAGGGCTATATCTACAGAAGGACTTTGGCACTGCCACATTCCTCTTTGCCACAACCAAACATGAGGCACCTGCAGTCAGGAGTGGCAAAGACTACCCTGAGTTTCCAAGGACCAATGAAGGAGACTCCAAGGGACTTCCATAAGCCAGGACCTGACATACGGGATGGCTAAATCCACCAAAGGGAAATACTGCAAAGGACAAGGTATGGTATTTCTCTTCTCTCCATAGATGAATCTCTTACATCGTCACGTATGTATGAAAGATCAAGTATCAGAACCTACAATTCCAAACTAGACCAAGGCAATCATGACATTCCCTATGGGAAAACAGCTCAATGATTAAGGCAAGAGACCAGAAGCCATGTCCTCTTTGGTCCAGGAGGTTCAAACCCTCAGTTCCCCTCACAGAGGCAGCTCCAGCCACTGCTGTGGGTTAGCCTGATGGAGCACAATGGCATGAAAGTTACCCAGAGTGCTCAAGAGCTGCTGTTCCATGCCTGGCACGTCTCTGGTCACACTGGAAAACACAAAGGTTTGCAAAAATTAAGATCCAGGATTTTTCACACAGCCAAGGTTAACAGTTAGGGCCAGCCTTGCTGGTGTTTGCACTTTTTGATGGGCAAGGTAAGCTAGCACATGGCCAACTCTTCATTTCACCAGTCCTAGGACAAAAAAAAAAAAAAAGACCAAAACGTCTCTCAGTAGTCTCATAAGCTTGTAAAGCTTGCCAAGGGAGGATTTGATTTTCTGCGGCAGAACATCCTAAGTGACCTTCAGTTCACTGATGGCAGGGTCTTCTTTGCTCTGATTGCTTGTTCAAAGAGTGCAATGGTATAATGAATACAAAAAGTTACTGAGAAATATGGGCTATTTCCAAATGTAGCAAACTAAATAACTAATTAAAAACAAGATGTAAACATATAATAATAGACAAATATTAAAAGCTATAGTTTCATTTAGTAATTCAGAAACAGAAATTCTATTTCTTTCAGCAAGGAAGCTGACCCAGGGAAACGAAGAAAGGATGAGGGAACCTGTAGAGAGCTTTATGGCAAGTGCTGGAGGCCACGATGCCTGTGAAGGACCTTGAAGGCTAAAGAAGAAAGAAAGTAAGATAGGGTTGGCTGAACACCTGGAAAAAAAAAAAGGGATATGAAGCAAGGCCAGAGCAGATGCACAATGCCACGTCTCAGCGGCTGGCTGAGAACATGAAACTCATAGAGATAAGAAAGAAGAGAGAAAAAAAAATGCAAGAAGTTCAGTACGTTTGTAGCTTAGTAATTAACCGATTATATGTAGCCAAGAAAAGTGTGAACAGTATTGATTAACCAATGATATTTTAGTACGTTGTGCATGAACAGCGAACGAGGATATATAAACGTGGGGTTTGGACTAATAAAGGGTCTTCTGGTCAGATTCAGGAGTCCGTGTCTTAATCTCCTCAGGAACCATGTCTTCCTTCATGAAAGTCTGGAAAAACTTGTGGTAGCTCAAAATATGCAAAGGTACCGAAAGCAATAACAACTAGAGGATATGAATTGTGGGAAATCAGTGGTGCAGACAGTAAAAAAATCGGAGTTTTTGCACTGTGCTAAAGACAAAGATTCATGCATCTCTTAGGCAGAAAGGATTGCTTGCAATAGAAATATTACAAATACGAGTGTAGAAATGCAGACTCTGTTAGAAATCAATAGAAAAAAATATCAACGCTGTCATATCAACCAAAGACAAAGTCTAAGTGCTAGGAAGCTAGGAGATGCTGGGAAAGCAGAGATGCCAGCACCTATTACATCCTCCCGAGTGGTGCAGCACCCAGTGTGCACAGTTAGCAACGGGACAAGAAGTTTTCTAAAAGTTTAGCTGAGATATCACTGGTGCTTAGCTGTGGGCAAATGGATTTTGACTAGCAAGTGCTGATCTAAGTTTTTCTGGCTGTTCTCTGGCAGGGGCTGGCAAGGGCCACTCAAGCACACTCTGAGCTTGTGCATTCCCAAGATACACTGCAGGATGCAACCCTTATGGTCCCCCAGCCAACACAAGCAGGATCCAGTAGTCTGTCACTAGCAATTCCCATCAGTGTGGGGACTGCAGGGTGTCCCAGTGGTGACCAGCTGCTGCTCCCAGAGGTTGTGGCCCTACCCGAGGCCCCACATCACATCTGCAGAGTCCTCGCAGATGTTTTGAGCACACTGGGGAAAATGATTCTAAATGCCTGGCAGCCATTCCCTAAGCCAACATGAACACTTTTTGTAGGCTCTGAGGCAGCCTTGGTACCCCTGATGCATTTGTCCATGGTAGGAGAGGAGCTGCTGTGCTGCCGTCTTCATGGCAGCTTCACCAGCCCCTCAGAGGCCAGGAGGGAGCAGGAGGGAATCTGAAGGCGAGAGACGGGCTTTGCTCCACTTCCTCTTGCTCAAAACCAGGGCAGCTGGCACCTGAATACCAAACGGCTTTTATAGGCATAAATGTATACATATGTCTGCAAATGTGCATACAAATAGGATTTTGCTTATAGGATGAAAGCTGTTGTGTTTCCCTTTATGGAGGAGGGTTCTCGTGCACACGAGGCTATTACTCTTCATTTGTTATTCACCATTTACCTCTTTGAAAATTTTCAACTGCCTAGTCAGGGAATAGAAACACTATGTCTTAACAGCTCAGTTAGTTACACCATCTGAATAATGAATTGTTGAGGTTTACCAGCCATCAGCAGGTTCCTCTAAACTATCTAGCAACCACTTATAAATACCAGCCACATTTGCGGAAATCCCTGCTGATTCCAAACTATTTTGAAATAGAAGCTGGCACATTCATCAGATTATATATTTCAAATAAATTATTTAGTCAGCTCCAGCACCTGGCAAACAACAGAAGATAGTATTAAGAAGTCATCAGAAGGGAAAAGAACTGTAAAAATCTCATTTTTTTTCAAGAATCAATGGAAATACGATGAAGCAACAAGAGAGATATTAAGTAGCCAAAAGATATTGTTACTTGCTGAAAGGCACTTCATTAACCAACAACAACGATTTGCAATTCTATAGCACTTCTCACAAAATAACCACCCCGAAGAATTTCAATGAGCTGCTCCTCTCGGCTGACCAGCAAAGAAAAATGATGAACAGCTCAGTGCTGTTGTATCAGTCAAAAGGAAATGACCCAGCTGGCAGAAGCAAGTTTAATTTCTGATTGAGAGAAATGACAGAGTTGGAACCTGTATTGATATTTTTACCATGTTTAACTAGACAGGGTAACTAAGAGACTACACAACTAAATAAACTGTAGCCCATCCTCTACCTTTGCTCCTTTGCTTCCTCATCCATGAAAGTGCAAACCTGAAAGTACAAGTAAAAGTTGCTAGCTTTTGCAGTAAAAGCATCCCAAACAAATCACTGCCAAGGAATAGATTTTCACTGCTGACCTCATTAGACAGCAGTGAAGAATTTCAGAATTTTCCTAGGGACTGAAGAAAACCAGGCTGGAAGAGGTTTAGAGGTCACCTAGCTCATCATAATGCACAAGGCAGGATCGGCTCGATCTGTGCCAGCCTGGCATATGCCTGTCTGTTCTTAAAAGACTCCAGTGATGAAGAAACCCCAGGCTCCACAGCAGTCTGCCACAGAGCTCAGCTAGCCACACTGGTAGCAAATATCACCTAATGTTTAAGTTAAATCTCCCTTGTTGGTATTTAAGCCAATTACTTCATCTCTGTAATGGATAAGGAGAACATTTGACTGGCTTCTGTGCAGTTCTGTTTTACATATTCGAAGATTATTGTGTCTCACTTCAGTAACTTCTCTAATTCCTTACATCCAACCCAATTCTTTCAGCTGTCGCAGCACTCTCCACAATAGCCAGCTACAACAAGGTCTTTTACCATTTCATACTGGCACACTCTTCATGCAGTCCCTCTACTGCCTTCTCCTCATCTCACCTCCTCACTCAGGGCATGCTCTCTCTCCTCTTGCTTCTCTCTCTCTTCCTCAGCTGCCCTCCTCACTGGCTCTCAACCACTTATCCAGCCACAGCTGCACCTTACCTACATCGATCCAACCCACTGCCCCTGAAGCCAACCCACAGTTGCACATTATCAGTGCTAATTAACCCAGCTTCATTCCTCTACATTCAGCCTTCCCTCCAAGTCTATGGTTTTAGGCTTCAGGCAATTTTGTACTTGTCCCTTGACTTCTTCCAGCTGGTCTGCCTTGAACTTGTGGAGTGGTACATGAAAGAGGGCACAATGCTGAAACAGGCATCTCTATGATGCTGAGCAAAGTTTTGCTTCCTATGCCCTATGGCATTCTGTTTGGAGGTCATAGCTTGGTTTGTGCTATTTTGTTGTAGTGTCAACAACAACATAGTATTTTTTATTCATATTGAAAGTAAGATGCAGTTGGATTTATTTATTTATTTATTTATTTCAAGAATGTAGATTATCAGCTTTCTTCACAGCTTGCTTTTGCAGCTGATCAATCATTCTTACCTGTTTGTGGATAGCAGCCCAGATGTGTATCTATACACCTAAAAAACCTAGCCTCCCTCTCTCAGCGTACCCAGGCAACGGTATAGGACTTTCTTGTCAGATACATCTCAACAGACATCATTAGAGGAACTCTTAAAGTACAGGCAATCAGAAGAACTGAAACCTTCAGGTTATCGAGTTGGTCTGCATGCATAAACCTTGCACATGAGAGCTACTGACAAACTGTTCACTGAAAGAACTGGAAGTCTGCTTAAAGAATGGAAGATTCAGGCTGGCATGCAACTGACGCCACCACTAGTGAGTAAAAAAAATGGAACAAAAAAATACAGAAAATATGATGCTGCAATCATGTAAATGATGGAAGAGAGGGAATGCTCATCTCATCTAAGTCCTTCTCAAAACCAGCAGAAAATTGGAGGGTTCCCAAGAGTTATTTGAAAATAACCAGTAATTATGTTAAGTTTAAAAGTATACATATTCAATGTCCATTCCCCAAAACAGCAATTTTCAGACAAGGTAAAACACAAAGTGAATGCAAAGAGCATTTTCCAGGGTAGTAAAGTCTTAGCTCAGTCAGCTTATTGTAGAGAAAAAAGCATTTGACAATGCTCTCACATTTCCAGTTCTGCCCTGCAGTAAATGCCTTCCTAGGGAAGTGTATTAGCAAATTCTCTCACGTAGTCCCAGCAAACAATTCTGATCTGAATTCTTTTGCAGCGGTGCCATTACAGTCCTGGGAGTGAGCTGCTGATGCCCTCAAGTGCTGTTTGCTGTGGTAGTGCCAGGGCACTGCAGGGACAATTTGCGTCTCGTTGTTCAGAGTGTAGTGTGTGATGCAGAGTAATGAGACATGACACTGAATAAATTGATGGAATGAGATACAACAGAAAGCGTGGGATGGAGTACTAGAGAGGAGACCTTTGTGTTGGTTAATCTGAACCTTTAATTTAATTAGATTTATGTGCAATGACAGCAGGGCATGAGGGCACAGTCAATCCCTGAGCTACTTTCTGGGAGACACAGTTCTCCCAAGATGAAATAAAATACTGTAAAAAAGTCTTTTATGTAGGGCATGCTGCAAGTTCTCATATTAGGCTTTTTATTACTATTACATATACTGTTCCTAATGACTACAGGGCGTCACTCTGTGAAGAGGCAAAGAACGACCCCCAGCCTAGGGACAAGCGAGAATATTGCCTTGACTGTCAGAGGCACAGAAGTAAAGGGTTGCATTTGATCCAAGCATTACAGAGCCTAAAATAGATGCTAGCATCTGGGTTCAAAAGAGTGATGAGCAGTTGCATCTGTGCATCAGGCATCACGGCCAGGACCTGGTTCTGCCTTGGGACAGCACGGATGCTCACGGCCCATGCTCCAACCACAGGCTGCCAGCAGCTACCAAAGGCAGCCCTGCCTATGAAGCAGGCCGAAGCACTTGTCTCTGGTTTTGAACTTCAAGTCCATGGCAGGCACCAAAATGGCTCACGCAGGGTCACACAGTACCTACCAGACCTGGGTAATGGGTCAGGAACTGAAAACCTGACACCTATTCCTGCTGTTCCCTCTTTTCTGCCTGACCACCCAAAGATGAGGTGGCTAACTGCTACCATGAATCATGTTGTAATTCTCTTTTTACTTTTATTTAAATATATTACAGATACTTAACATTTTTGTGCATAGCAAACAGACATCCTCACTGCACCGGTGGGAACCTGGAGCAGCCCTGAGGCTGTCCCCAGCTGCAGTTGCCTGGTACTTTCTGGAGCTGAGCAGCAGCACGTGGAAACTGGGCAGACATGGTATCGTGTCTGCAGAGTGATGAGTAAAAGGAGATGCAAAAAAACCAGTACCAGCCTACCACATCTTGATTGCAGTAATGACAGAAACATCCCTACTTCATTGCTTTTGAAACCAAAGTCAAAAAAAGTGCAATGACATTGCTGATACAGGGTAGAAAAAGCTTGCTGCTGTTTTCTCCCCTGCTAACACTTGTTTGTGGTCCAGGTCAGGCCCAGACCTAATATACCACAGTGCCACATCAGCAGTGTGCTCAACCAAATTCCTCTGGAGAGCAAGTCTGTCTTACTGCCGAGCTGACCTTGGCTGGCTGGAGGGGTGGAAGAGAACTGGGCTTGTGAAGGCAGTGAAGAAAAAAAGTATAAAACCCAACACTACCCAGTCAGAGAGATCCTGGGACTGTAAGTGTGGAGGGGTGTGGGGGTGGTGGGTGTCAAGAAGAGATCTTCACTATCACCTGGAACGTGTTCACATCCAGTGTGCAGTTTCTTTCCTTATGATGAAAGTGAGCACAAAGTCTATACCTGAATCCAAACAGTTGTGGAGCATTTGGATTTGAGGCTTCAGTTGGGATCTCTGTTTCATTTGCTCCTTACATTGCTTTTGAAACAACTGAGCTGATTCTGACAGGCTGGAATTTGGTCTTGCTGATGTTGCGTTTGTTCCTTTCAGATCACTCCTTTCAAACCTTCACAGACAAATGTGTGCTTTCCCTCCCAAGACACCTCGTAAGCAAGGCTTGTACCAAAGTGTGATTCCTCTAGAGCATTTAAGCAGAACCACTTTGCAGAAATGTGTCAGCTGGCAAGATGCACAGCTCTCACGTTATCCTGGTAAAGCTTCTTTCTGAACTCTGACACAGATTTCATAAGAATATATATGACAGCCTCGACCCCTCTTCCCATCACAGAGCAGGACAGGTAAATTGCCCTTTTAATCTTTTCTTAAGCAATTGATTGAGCATTTTTTCTCCTTATTTTCTGGGTTGTCTTCAATTTATACAGAGTTTCTTCTCTTGCAGATCCCTGGATTTTGCATTTACTACTTAGCAATTCTTAAGTTTTACTTTAATTTGTTATTCCCTGCTCAAATTTCCAGTAAGTCCTTTGTAGCATTTACCTGCATTTATTCCCTGGTCTCAGTAACAATGTTACTTTCATTATCATGCAGCTTCCTCCTTCTTCAAGTCCATTAAGGAAAATACTCAATGAAATCAGATCAAATAAAATCCCATACAAGCTGCTCAATAACTTAATTCATTTTGATTTATTAGGGCACACATTTTTGCTTTCATTTTGTGCCATAATCTTCATAATAAAGGTAATCCAAACTACTTTTTAACTGCAAAAATCCAGAACATACTGCATGAAATTATGTAAAACCAAATATATTGCATTTATTGCTTATTTATTCACTAATTTTTACAACTGTTTAAAAATATATGAGATTGTAAGACTTGTGCCTTGTAAATCCAAGTTACTAATTGTTCATAGGTCTGTTATTGTCTAAATGTTTCATGAAAGTTAAGTTCCCATTTTCTGCCAGGTCTGGTTTTATCACCAGAGAGATGTAATTAGCATAGAGCAAGATGGATTCAATAATTTAGAGGGATTGTCATAACGAATCTGGATCATCCAGGCTGGTATACCACTCCCCTCACCACTGTCTCTGAGCACATCAGTAAAAGGATCTGTTCATTCATGTCTAAATCACAAAACACAAATATGTCAGGATACTCCTTGACGTTAATGTGAGCTTGCAGCTCTGTAAAGAAGAATCACAGAACAAGCAATTGCAGAAAAAGTTTCTGCACAAGCCAGAACACTCAAGCACATGTGCAACGGGTCATAAAAAAAACAAGCACATGCTGCAAATGACAAAAGAAAAAGGGGCAGAAAAAAAACAATGGGAAACCTCATGGCAAACAAACTTAATCAAGAGCCAATGTAGTATTATGGAACATCTGGTAGAAACCTTTCTTTCAGGCAAAATTGGAAGCATTTGGGCATCACGACGTGCTCTGTAAGTGTCTGTCACTCGGAGATGTTCTCTGTTGCACTTCACAAGGGTCAGTTAAAGGTCTTCTCAGCCCAAGTTGTGTCAGCACCATTTCCTCTGCTGTATGTGGCACCCCCCTGCTGCTCCACCAAGAGGGCAGGCAAATTACCCGTTCCAGCAACATCTCCCCAGCCCTGCTGGGGCAGGGGAAGCGGAGGCAGTGGCAGGGGCAGCTCATGCTCAGCGACTGAGAGCCTGGCTGGGGAGAAAGAAGGGAGGGAGCACATTGGAAGAGATTCCTGTGGCCCTCCTCTTTGGTGTTACAGGAATAACATTTTATCTTGTAGTTAATATGTTCAGTTAATACATTAATAAATTCTGTTAATATACTATATAAATATAGTTCAATATCTTTGCTTTAAAATAGCAAAGTCACTTTGAATGGCTGTGAGACTTGGCTAGAGAAGACTTTTCTGTCCTTCCCCATAGATCATCCTTCGTTCTGGCCCAGACAGAAACTGGACATCAAAAGAAGACAGAAGTTCAGAAGCTAGCAGCAGTCTTGGGGAGTCAGACAGACATCCAGCAGTGAGCAAAATGGACTTCCCTCACTGTAAGGAACAAGAGGCATCGGGGAGGGATTAGATATGCATTCAGCGTGCTTTGTTGTCCTGAAGATACTCTTTTCTAGAAGTACACTGGTCCTAAACAACAAATACAAGGCTTTAAGGGTGTTGTTAGGTCACATTGCTACTATTGTTGCCCTCGATGGAAAAGAATTGCACATTTGAATGTAAGTTTGACCTGCTGAGGTAATCAAGGGTTGATACACATGAAAATGCAACTCCGGGATGAGCTGACGGAGAATTGACTTGTTCCGCAGCACAAAAGGAGAGAGCTGGAATAGGTGTGCCATGCACATGCAGTACGATGCCACGTATCTGCCTCTCGCTAGAGAGATATTACTGTTAGGGGCCAAAAGTTCACTTGGCTTCCCAGTAAATCAAACCAAAGGGACATTGTGTTGGCCTAAAGCATCTGTAGTCACTTACCTTAGCATTAACTTCAGCAGCCCAGCTGTATGTAAATAGAGATGGCTCCATACCAGTAGAAGCTCTCACATAGCATTTTCACTACTGTATTTTCACCGTAAAGCACCACAACCCAGAAGATCCATAGGCTGTGTACAAATCACCTTCTGTATCGTTGCAGTTACAGGGTCCAGTACTGCAGAGAATAAAAATTAGCTAAACATTATCATCAACAAATAAACAGCCAAAACACCAGAGCAAGAGCCTCAGCTTGCTACACCTATAAATTGCTGCTCCACAGAAATATCACAGAGTAAATGTAAAAATAACTGAGCATTGTTCTGCTGAGCTCACTCACTCATGTTGCCCTAAAACAGCAAAAAAAAAGAAAAAAATCTGTCCATGAAGCCTTCAACACACTGCACAGAAGCAGGCTCACAGAAAGAGATTTGCTTATAATGGGAACCTAGACAGAAATTCCAGCTTCTTAGTGGTTTAAGGTAGTGCCACAATTTAAGTTCAAGCACAGCGAGTGTATTAAACAACAGCAGGAAAAATGTTAAACCTTTCTTTTTATTATTTAGATAAATAGCCAGGTGCTTTTCTGCACTGTCTTAACAAGAGGATACAAAATGGAGTAAAGGATTGCCACCTGTGTTTTCAGCATCGCTTCTGTCCAGCTGAGACAAGAACAACTTGACTGTACATTTTCCCTCTGTATTTTATAACATCAAATCCTGCTTGTGCTTAGACACAAAAATGAAAAAGATCAAGGAAGATACACATTGGTGTATTTATCTCATCTGTTTCTAGGTCCAGTCTGATTTCAGAATGCTGGTATGGTGGGATTTTTTTGTTGTTGTTTAAAACTACCTTAATCTCTGTAACACCTCCGGTTATTTTTGCAGGAAAATTCAGAGATCTATTGCTTATTTCTATTTTTCCTCTCTTATATGAAAACAAGAGACTCCTTAATGATCATAAAGTGCCCTGCCAGAACTAATGCAATAAAGACATCTCTCAGGAAAGGAGACACTTTTCCCTTTTCTCTTATCTAAACAGCCCCTCTAACACTTGTCTTTATTGAGTACTAGCTGCTGATGGTTGACTCTCTTTTCATTTCTCTCTCTAAATTCCAGGCCAGTGTACTCTCCACAGCTTGGTTGCCATTTCAATTGCCAGGCCCAGTGGGCATGTTATGTCAATATAGTGATATTTGCAGTCTGCTCTACATGCGTGTGTTTTACTGAACAATTTGATACCAATTGCACGAGTCAGGTCTCTGTGCCTCATGAATGTTTTATTCCCTGTCTCCCACCAAGTGACACAACCTTTAGATTACAGAATGAACACATACAGTGATATTTTTGCTATATTTTTGCATTTCATGTCTAGTTGAATAAAGGGGAGGAACGGTGCACTGACTAAAGAAAGCAGTAAGAAAAGTGGCCTTTTGGAGAAGTAAGTTCAGTTCCTGGCTTTGCCCAAAAGCATTCTGTGGTTTTATCTGCCGTGCCCAACAGCATGCAATGCAAAGATCCTTGATTCACTGGTTCTTGAACAAGCTAATTCTTAAAGCAAACTTCCAGAGCTTGCCCAGAACAATGTGCTCTACTTGCAGACCATTGTTGTTGCATTGTGCTGTGACAAGCAGCTGAAGGTGCTGGCTGAATTGTCCTGCGTGACCTGTCACACTTGCTCTGAGTCAGACCCAGATTCATGCAGGTCCTTATTCACAAAAGGAAACACATTTTTACTGTAAGTGTGACCAAGCACCAGCACAGGTTGCCTAGGGAGGTTGTGGAGTCTGCATCCTTGAAGATATTCAAAAGCCACCTGACATGGTCCTGGGTAACTGGCTCTAGGTGGCCCTGTTTGAGCAGGGGGGTGGACCAGATGCCCTTTAGACCTTTAGAGGTCCATTCAACCTCAACCATTCTGTGATTTCATGAGGAGCCACTAAGGTGAAGACAACCCCTCTCCAGGCCCTATGGACTAGATCCCCATCGACTGTAACAGGAGCTAAGTTACCTTGCAGACATGCCAACATCTAAATGTATGTGTTTGAATTTTGAGCTGAAATTCGCCTCGTGTATCTCAGCTCTGTGTCAGTAAGAAGACAGCAATACACTGTCCCTTTCTGACAGAAGTGTGGTGAGAGAAAAATGCTTAGTACTGGAAATGTTGTATAGATACTACTGCTAATGCAGTTAATGACATTTACTTTGCAATGACTAATCGCTGATGAAGCCCCATCATTTCTAACTAATTTTAAACAGTTTGGGGGGACAACTTGTCAAATATATATACCTGCAAAGCCAACAAGTATATGTATTCATGTGACATGGAACAGGTTATAATTCTTCCTCCATGTTGTCATTTAGAAGTGGTCAGGAGACACTAAATCTTATATACAACCAGAAAGGGTGTGACCAATGTGGACAAGTCACACTTGGGCCCTTAGTCAAGCTAGAATGAAGTCAATGGGAGGCTTCAAAATGCAGTTTTTCCTTTCTGGACAAATTTTTCATTTAAAATGACAAGATCAGTGTGCAGCCTGGGCAATCCTTGTGTCAGCAGTGCTATCTCCTTTTATTTTTTATATCTGATGAAAGACAAGGCTTCTCCAAAGATTAATATTGCTCTGTTAATTAACTAATATATGAGCAGATGTTAACTGCTTCAGAAGTGCCGAACATTTCTGCTGTTATTCACTTCAGGGTCAGATGTTTCTAGATTTTTTTCAGAGCAATAAGACGGGTTTGAAAGCTTAGGGGCACAAATGTCACTAGCTTGAATGTAACTGTGTGGTTATCTCTCTACACCAGGCTTCAAAAGCTGCCCTCAAGGCAGGGCTGTATTCTGCCACCTCTGTGCGTATGAAGAAAGGCAGCATGTACAGGGTGCTGCAGTGTATGGACCATAGCTAATTAACACTGCTTCATTTATCTCACCTAGCTGAGAAGAGGAACTGGCTCCTGTCATATTTGCCAGTGATCACAGAATCATAGAATCATTTAGGATGGAAATGACCTTTAAGATTGTTGAGTCCAACCGTTGACCCAGCACTGCCAAGTCCACCACTAAACCCTGTCCCTAAGCACCACATCCACACGTGTTTTAAATGCCTCCAGGGATGGTGACTCAACCACTTCCCTGGGCAGCCTGTTCCAGTACTTGATAAGCCTTTTGGTGGAGAAGTTTTTCCTTATATCCAATCTAAACCTCTCCTGGTGCAACTTCAGGCCATTTCCTCTAATTCTGTCACTTGTTACTTGGGAGAAGAGACCGACTCCCACCTGCCTACACCCTCCTTTCAGGCAGCTGTAGAGAGCGACAGGGTCTCCCCTGGGCCTCCTTTTCCCTTCCCCAGCCCCGCTGCCCTTCCCTGGACACACTCCAGCACCTCTACTCCCCTCTCAAAGTGAGGGGCCCAAAACTGAACCCAGTATTTGAGGTGCAGCCCCACCAGTGCCCAGCACAGGAAGACCATCATGTCCCTGGTCCTGCTGGCCACACTGTTTCTGATACAAGCCAGGATGCTGTTGGCCTTCACTACAAGTCATCAACAGGGGACTAAAGACACAGTGCTTGGAAGGCTGCATCTGATGTAAGCTAAAACCCCAGATCAAATGCCGGTTACAGAAAAAATGAAAATCTGAAGCTTACCGAACTGATGAAAGGAAGAAAACTTTGCAAGCACCATGCTAACAAAGCTGCATTTTATAAATTGCTGTCAGTTTGGTCTGAAAGGATTAGGGCTGGGTACCCACTTCAAGGGATGACAGTACCACAGAGCTCCACTTTGTTGGATAATTTCTGAAAAAATGTCTTTCCCTCTAATCAAGCACTGCTGTAAACAGCAGTCTCTAACCTACCGCTTCTACAGTTTGAATACAAATTTCCACATGCAGATCTGAAGTGCGTGTGACGTTTATCTAATTTCTCATTCCTTTATAAAACGTTCTGAACAAAAAAAGCTTATAAAAGACCAAGCAGGCAAGAACCTAACACAAAGCGATCTATTACAACCCCCTCAACCCTTGACTTCTATTTGTGCTGCTGGAAGAAATGTTAAACATGAATTTTGACAGGCAACCACCCAAAGTGTCCTACAAAGATTTTAACTCTAATGCAGAGAAGCTTTGAAAATCCTGCTGCTCTACTCCCACAGGCTGTATTCTTGCTGTATGTCATAAGCTAAGTAGCACTGGGTGTATTCAGGTTGACACCTGCAATTAAAATCCAGCTTCTTTTAAAAGTAACAGCAGTTTTCACATTGTGAGATGAGCTGTACCTCTTTCCATAAAGAGAGCTAAAACTGAGGTTCTAACCAAACTCTTCTCTTTCTTAAAGATGCTGTATCACTCTATGGTAATTCCACTGCTTGGACTCTGAAAGGAGTATGTGAAATCCACTTAATAAAGTTTTCCCGTTGGAGCTCTTTGTACAACCCCAGTTCCTAATTCAAGAATTGGCTCTGTGTCACTGCTGTCTCAATATCTTTAAAAAACGCTTGGCATCTTCTGGAGAAAAAAAAATCATGTTACAAGCATACATACATACAACACATGATTTGTAAATCTGTAACATCAAGTCGTGCATGATCCATACAGCCTACAATAAATATGTATGTGGATGAGGAACATTCCCAGGTTTAAAACTTGAACACACCTGAATACAAGGAATTTCTATTTACTCAGGCCTTAGATGATCCTCTTGAATTTCTTACCAGGTGAGCCAACCCTCTCTGACCAAAGAGAGGAAAAAGAAAAGGGATGAGAATATAATTTCCCAAACATTGTCAGGACACTATGATGAACAAATCTATAACCTCTACTAGTAAAAAATAAAATAAAATGAAATCAGATCACACTCAACCTGATGTCAGCTCCAGAAAGCTAAAAATCTAAGGTTGCGTCTGACTCTTCTGGCTTACAGATCAGCTGCCAAATCGAATCCCAGAGGCTGGTGCAGATGCAGCACAACGAAGAACAGAAACTAATGAGGGCCTATCAATTCTCAGTCAAGACTTTCCTTAATCTGCCATCAATCACAGGATATCATTGTTATTATCTCAATTGCCAATATGCTCTGGAACTCCTAAAGCTCTGTCCAGAGATTTTCAAGTGTTTTTTATCCTGCTACAATCTTGAGCTGCTGCAGTATATGGAAGATGAATGATGCTTTTCTGCTCTTCCTAATAATGTTTTTCTTCTGACCTATAGCCAGAAAATGTAAGATCATGCTGAGCATAACTTTGTTTTTCCCAATTTAATAATCTGTAGTGGTTTTTAGAAATGTAACCCAGATGTGCACTTGAAATGCATGGTGCAGCAATGTTCAGGAAAGATCTATATGACAGTGTTCAAGATCCAAAGATACTGTCATAATTTTTTATAAAGCAAACCTCAAATTAATGAAATCTTGAAAGACATCCTGGCTTTCCTAAAACACAGAACATACCCCAGTCTGCCCCAAGGCTAAGGAGGAGAAAGACATTCGGTTATTGATATTTTTGGTAACATCTGACAATAAAAGTCAAGCTTTAACCTAAATTTCCGGGATTTACTTTATGTTACGGAAGACGCAAAATATATTAGCTACTAATGAAACCCACAAGGCAAGTCAGTCCTTGCCCCTAAGGCATTAGAAAAGTTTCCTTTTTAAAGAAACTTTGAAATTATTACTATATAACAACTTGCTGCATGTGAAGCTACTGGGAATCTGTTGTTGGAGGCAGAGATCACTTTCAGGAGCACAGGGCACTGAATTGTGCTGGCTGCTTATTTATTTCCCAGCAGAATTTAATCCTTAAAGCTCTCTTTTGCCAAACACCTGCACATCCAAACAACCACTTTTACATCATCTTCCCCCATTCCCTCAACAGCCAGAGCTCCCTCAGCCTTGCCCTTCTAAATCTGAATGGAACTGGAAATATTCCCTAACCGGGGACATATCCCAGGTAAAGTTTATGAAAGATTAACAACAACAATAACTCCTGATGGATGCCTGAAATAAACTGAAACAACACCTATCCTGACCTCTAATTTTTATATACCTCATGTTGTTCCTTGTGGGACAAGGCCTGAAGGGCAAGTCTCCAAGTACGGTCCGACTAATAAGCAGGGATGTGCTGGAACTTGTCGGCCATAAACCTTGGGATGACAAGGAGGGTGGATAGATAGCAGCCC
>JAVJGJ010000014.1:18070179-18100071 GCA_035590215.1 Microhierax caerulescens | reverse complement strand
TCCCTATTACATTTCTACTAATAAATTAAGCAGTGCCATGAAATGTTCCTGATCACTGGAACTGAATTATTTGGACTCAAACTGTGACTGTGGTTCCTGCCACAGGCCTTCTGGTGTGCGTGAAGAATGTGACCATTCTTCAGCAAAGCACAGGAGATAGTAAGGCTAAGAAGTACCGTTGGCAACTGGCCACTCTGTGCTGGAGGAATGAGAATGTAATGCCACAGACATGGACCACCCTCTGCTGAGAACAGCCTCAGCACATTTCATTTCCTAACACAGACAAAGACCCAGGGTCTCCCCAAAAAGTCACAGAAAAACAGATGAGATTCAAAAGTAAACATAATAGAAGCCATTCAGGGCAAGATGAAAAAAGACTGAAAATTTTGGTCGAGAGCTTCTCACCAGAAATACCAGCCCTTTTCCATCTATTCCTAAAGGCATTTACCATAGCTCCTACAGCAGGAGTCCTCAAACTTTTTAACCAGGGGGCCGGCACACAGATTAAGTGGCAGGCAGTCATCTGCAGCTGCTTTGTTTCCCTCCCCAACCCCCGGCGGGGGGGTCTGTAAATACCGGGGAGGCCAGATTGAGGACCCTGGGGAGCTGTATCCAGCCCGCAGGCTATAGTTTGAGGACCCCTGTCCTACAGCATCAGACAGCGGTGATTTTACTACTAAGATGTAAAGTATTTTACGTTTAAAATCAATATCTTGAACTGCATCCAGAACCAGACCAAAAGCCAGGAAAACTCAAGAGCATAAATGTTACCAAGTCCCTTGAGGAAAGCACAGCTAAGCGGGGAAGCAGCTACATCCTTCCCCAGGCAGAGCGCATTGCAGAGGTTGAGTCTCACAGGGAACAGCCTGGATCACTGCAGCAGTGTTTGCATCTAAATAAAAGGTCATGATTTTCTAGCTAAGGACAGGTAGAAAAATGGATGGGGCCACTTCTGTTCTACATCAAGATGTAGCCAAGGACTTGCCTCCCATTTAGTGTATTTGATTTCAAAAGAGAAACCCACTCACAGTTGATCCCTCACATAATTTCTTTTCTATTTTTGCCCACAAGTCATTTTACTGTCACCTCATCCAGGCTGAGTATCATCCTGATTGCCCTTTTCCCACAGGGGAGCCTGGCTTGCTGCTCCATCCCTTTCTCAAGGAAGAGAGAAGGGGTACGTCTGCACCCAGCTTGGACAGAGGTGCTTATGCTGGGCGAGCTGCTACAATGAGAGGCTGTGGGTACTGGAGAGGCATGAAAAGAGACTGCTTCAGGCTGGCTCCTCCAGCACAGCCGTGCACAGTGCTAGTAGGACCTCAGCACTGTGCTGTCGTGGTCAGAGGGCTTAGCTATCCAGCAACTCTGCATCACAGCAGCACACTGTAGCCATGACCTCCTCATTGTACCGAAGTATAAGCTACAAGTCATAACCCACCTCACCTCACTAGCTTAACAAGCAAAATCAAACCCTTTTTCTGTAATATTCATGATGCTGGGGAACTCACTGCCACAGGACATGGTGGAGGCTGAGGGGTTAAAGCAAGTTTGAGGAGAGCTCAGACAAATTCCAGGAAGATCAGCCATTTGTGGCCTTTATTAGATGGGACCCCTTATCCAGAAAGTCCCTGAACCATTGAGTGCTGGGATCACAGATATTACTCCAGGGTGATGATCACTCTTACTGTCTTCACCCAAGCATGCACTGTTGGCTTTTGGTGGAGACAGTGTCCTGGGCAAGATGGACTCTGTCCTGAGGCAGTATGGCCGTTGCCATGATCACCTCTGAGATGGGCCACTGTCACAGGGAAAGAGCCTGGTACAAAGAAGGACTGAGATGAGCTACAGGGAGCACTAAGGATGGCTGAGTGTCATCCCAACATTATTGCATGAACTGTCCCATAAAGAAAGCAACCTCTTCTCTCCCTGACTATTTGAGAGGCATCCAGATGCCAGATTCTTTGCCTAGCAATAGGAAAAACAGTCAAGAGGTGCAGCCAAGAAGCAGTTTAGATCTGGTCTTCCTTTTATTGAAGCTATCTGAATATTCCTGCCCACAAGATGAAACTTGCTCTGTGTTGAGAGACAAAACACTGCTAGCACTACTACAAACTCAATCTGCTTTCTTGCTCCAAAGAGTAACTAAATGGGGCTGTAGAAGTGTACAGAACTTGAGTTTGGTCAGTGAGATCGAACAGCTGGAAGGTGCTTCACAAACAAAGTGTGCTTTGATTCCACCCTATTGATTCTTAATCCTCTACAATGGCAGTTTGCTCAACAGCCTGCTGTCTTGGCTTGCTTGTGTCCTGTCTGCAGAACACTCCAGACCACCAGCCTCGTGCATGTGAGAGGGTCTTTCTGCACCCAGCTTACACCAGCAACAAGAGAAGGAGAAACAGACACTGTGGCTGCCAGAGGCCCCTTGCTTTGGTTAAAGGACACCATTCACATGGTTGATTATGACAGGACAAAAACTTGAGAAATGAAGTGTGCCTTGCCACAGAAGTAAGCTTGATACAGACCAATGTCCACTGAAAAATTAAAGATGATTACCCATGTAAGTATAGAACATCATAATTTATTATGCCTGATTTTGACAATTACAGCAAGGTATATAAAGAAAAAGCCTCAAAGAAGGGATCAGAAATATAGCAGCCACAATGAGGAATTATCATTTTTACAGAAAGGGCCCAGTTATTGTATGTTAACACTTCAGACCCTGGTTTGATTTGCTGGAATTACACGCACTTAACCTCCTGTGATGCACAAACTATTTCATTGACTTCTTACTAACAAATCATGCCAAATTCATTTTAATAGGATATTAAAATAGGACAGACCACATATACATTCACCCTAGACCTATTCTCCTGCCTCCAGACCATTTTCCAGTGCCCTTTTAACCAAAAGGCATATAATAAAATATTAATCAGACTGAAATGCACCACTGAGAAAAATACTTTCTAGTTAACTAAGCTTGCTTAACCTGCCTGAGAACTGAGAGAGGCACCTAGATCCAGTACCCACTGCAGTCAATTTACAACCTTTCATTGACTTCAGTCAGGCCTCAGGCATAAGATAATGTTCTTGTCTTACTCGAAGAATATGGATCCACTGGGGAGAAGTGCTACAGAAAAAGCCTTGAAAGGAGAACTGAAAAAAAGTACTGTGCAGGGCCCTTTGAGCTTTGAGTTTTGGAGGTTTTATATGGAATTTTATATTTACATATAAATATTTTTCAAGTGCATTTATCAGCGCAAAAAAAAAGCAGAATTTCTGAAGGTTGTTGGCACCTTCAAGTCCAAGATGCTCAGAAACAAACAAACAAACAAAAAAAAAAGAAGAAAATAAGCATGAACAGTCTTCATTGTTCCAACATTAACTCAAAAGGAACAGAAAGTTCCTTTTCATCCATGGTACCATCAGCATAAATAAGCTACCATGTTAAAACAACACTGAAGATGCCTTACTAGTTTAATAACCAGAACAGGAATTCTGAAAATCAAGTTGGAAAAAAGCTAAATGTAGCAAACAGGCCTCCTTTGTAGCTTGAGAAAATAAGAAATAATAGGGAATAAAATTATGTTACAGGTGGTGGGATCAAGAAAGGTCACCTTCATTAGCTGACCATCACCCACAAGTCTAGCCAAATGTACCTTGTGGAGAATCCTTGAGGTCTGAGTGGCAATTAAATTCTTTTAAAACAACATGTGAAAGAAAATTCTCTTTATTTAGGTAACTGCTACTGGATCCCTAATCGTAGGGAAACAGGGACAGCTGGAGGGTAATAGCAGTTCTTTAAATGGTAACAGATAAGGAACATCTGCTTGCAGGGACCTGAGTGAAAAAAGACCTGTCTGTGAACAGGCATAAAATATTAATATTCCCATATCTGAGTTCCTCTAGACAATGGAAGAAACAAAGACCAAACCTTGAACAAACAAGACTTTTGCAGCAGATCTCAGATATTTATTTGCAGCAGATAATAAAGCAATATTTCACGGTATGACATGATTCACAGGATACTGCTTTGCTATTGCGCTTCCCAAGAGGAATCACAACCCACAACCCTGGAGACGGTGGCGGCATCAAGGACTAGATTTTAATGCATTGATTTTCTGTTGGTTGCTTCCTAACTTGTTTTTGTTTCCCTGTGCAATTTTAATTTTGCTTGTAATAGATGCACATATTACAATTAAGTGGCCAGCTCAGCAGAGACTTCAGTGAGCTGCTGAGCACTGTTACAAAAGGGCTAATGGACCCCTTGCCACCTTCCTGATGTATGCTCTGTGCGCGTGCCATTTTTTCTTTCTGGTGGCTGCCTTTCTTTGGAGAGGAAACTAACTGGCACTTAAAAGCAATTTCAACAAACAAATAATACAGGAAGAATAGACTTCCTAGTGACAGAGGTCTGTCACTGGCACCGCACTATATAAAGCCATTTCATAGCCACATCAAGCTCCATTTTGGAAGTAATTACTGTATCTTGGTTGGAAGACGCTTCCAAGACTTCACCGCTGTAATGATGGGGAGACACCTTTCCATTTTTAGCCTGGTTTTGCTCCTGGCCCATTTACATACCTTCAGTTCCTGTACCATTTTTCCTATTTTTAGAACACCCCCATTCTTCCCCCCAGCATTTTCACAGACAGCAGCTGTATCTCCCTCAGCTTCCATTCAACTAAGCTAAATGCTTTTGGGTATGACAGGCTCTTCCTTCTCCTGTTACCCACAGTAATCCTTCTGCAGACTTTTTCCAGTCTGAAGGCAGAGCTGCACATGATTCCAGACACAGTCAGAAAAAGCCCTTGCAATTAATTCTACCATCTCTCCACGGGAAATATGGAGATACTCTCTTTTTCATACTTGCAGTGCTGCTAGCATCATGTTTGGATCAGTCAATACACCAAAGAGTTTCACCTGGAAAATAAGCCCAGTCCTCAGCTCACAGAACAGCTGGCTCAGGTGGCTTCACCTTCCTGCAGTGCTGCCTGTTGAAAGGACTCAGGCAGGACATGGAGCAAAACCATTCCTGCAGGAAGAATTAACATGGCCTGCACCTTAACCCTATACACTAAGCTCTTCTCCTCAGAAATGGGACACTGATTTAAACCACTCTGTTCTCAGTCCCTTCTACTAGGTCTGCAGTATTCCAATATTCCTCAGAAACAAAGGCAAAAGAAGGGTAGTTGTTGTTTCATTGTTGAGACACCTAATAACGGTGACTAGGCACCTGGATGGATCCAAGCGGAGAGGCTGAGACTCTTCCACCCCTTCAGCATGGACACAGGGCCAGATCAACTTGCAGATTGGTTAGGGAATTTGCAAGTATTCAGCATCCCTTTGAGTAGTTTACAAAAACTGCAGATAATTTCAGTGTCATCACTGCTGCATATGACGAAACTATTACTATTTTACTTTTTAAATCAGAGGTTTCCATTGCAGAGTCCAGGTAAAGGCAACAAACCATGGTTTGAACACCCCCAGCTGAATGATTGTCCATCTGCACTTGTTCTGCATTCCCCTTGTCATCAGAAGAGAGTATTTTGCACATGAAAGTGATTTCATGCAAACTTTTGAGCACTGAAAAGGTCTAGCAAGTCATACCCAATTTAAATTCTTCTCCTTTTTATGTATTATATTTAGCAAGATATTTATATATTGCTTTATAAGCATAATCATTTTCAAGCAAAGATAATTGTTTTCTTTTGTTTTCCATCCATTTAAGCACGAGTCTCAGGCAATGTCTACATTATCAGAAGAGAGGCAGACAGAGCAATTCCTGGGAGGATGAGGAGGTTGTGTTTCCATGAGGAAACAAGCTAGTGAGTGCAAGGGAGGCCACCACAGCTTTCCTGGGCTGTTTGAACTAGCAGAATCTCTGATCCATTTCTCAGTGGTACTCTCTCTTGGGAGGGCATTTCTTCAGCCTGAATGTCCAAACAGATGTTCCCGATGGTTCATTAGCTAAAATCGATGGCAAATGTATTCAGCTGCTGGATATCAAACCCACATTACCTACCTGCAGCAAAATCCACATTGCCAAATTTTACTGAGTCCCTGTCTCTTCACCCCTAGGTTCAATTCACACTCAGACCTGCTGATGTTTCGTGCATTATTTCCCAACATGAGCTACTGAGCAATTTTGGAGATAGTGACTGAATTTGCAGCCACAGAGGTGAAGATATACAGTCATGCATGCTAGGTAAGCTGGAAGATTTGCAGTGTAATGCTTCTGACAGTAGAGAACAAAGCTGTGACAAAGCACTGATGTCTGGACAGTATGTGGGCCTGCAAATACAACTAGGAGACATCAGCTTCCCAGCTGATGTGACTCACTGCACATACACAGCTACTCCTCAGCATTTGCCTATAAGCTGACAAAAATTTCTTAGTACTGCTGACATCACACCCTTTTGCAGTGCGATGGAGAACTTGGCTCGACTTGCTGGCAGAAGTTTGAACCACCAAGGAAATGGGGAAGACTGAAGCTTAGCTGCGGTGGGAATCAAGTGTTATCTGAGAGGTCCAACAGGGTGAATGAACTGGGAGATGAGGCTTGATGTCAGACATCCCACCAAATTCACTGTGCTGCCTGCAAACAGCCTTTGCACATGTGCTATAGAAAACAGCTGCAGACATCGCAGATGTGCAAGGCCCTTCCCAGACTATTTGAGAGGAGGTGAAAGCCACTTGTTGCTATTCCTGGTTTTAGCCAAGGGATGACTCTGAATGTATCAAAAGGGCAGGAAGAAAGGCCTGGCATGGCCCAAGCATACTCAGATGGGGGACCTGGCATTAACAGCCAGGCTGAAAAATGCCTGGGATGGAGCTGTGCCTGTGGGAGAGTGAGAAAAGCAGCTCTCAGCAGGAGCACAGCAAGCCCATTTCTGCAGTCCTCCAGCAGCTCTCCGCTTCCCAGTGCTGCAGCAATGCCAAGCTCTCAGGTGAGAGAGGGTGTTTCGTCATCAGGTACCCAAAAGGCTATACAATAGACAGCACAGACACGTTAAGACGTTTCCTTGACGTAAAAAGAAAAGCGCAGAAGCCACAACAGTACAGGAACCAAAACCATGCGCTTGAATCAAACAGAGCAATCCTACTCATCAAATTTGTCACTGAAACCATGCAGCAAGGGCTATAATCAACACATGCACTACCCAGAATCCATGAAGGAGAAGTCCTCGATGCTGCACACTCCCTGTGCGTTGCTTACTCAAGCATTTGGGACTGGAGCTATTTATCTACTTACTTATTTTACAGCTCTACAAAATTGCTCTACAGTGGTTTGCTTTGCCTTCTATTTTCCCACAGATGTTTCAATACAAATTATAGTAATTATCCATTGTGAAGAAATTAATTGGTATTAACAATTGTGTGAAATGTAATTGTTATCAATTTCATGAGATTCCTGTCATGTGCAATCGCCCACATAGCTTGAATGATCTGCACATTGTGGAAGTGCAGCTGTACAGACTACCTTCAAAGGAGAGGTTATCCAGATGCAGTTTAGTCCATTTGGATTAAAGCCTTGGGGCAGAAGTGACTTGTCTGGAGGAATTTGAAAGAAGTGGTGCTAGAAAATCCTTTCTAGAGCCAGGCAACAGTATAGAGGAACCAAACCCGTAGCTTGTCTTCATAACGTCATTATCAAAGCAGACATTCAACAGAGCCCAAACACACTATAGCCAATTTCCATCTTTAACAAAAGTGACAGGACAATAAGAATTTTAGCTGGAATTTTCATCCTAAGCAGTGAAAGAGCACTTTCCAACACACCTTTCTGGAACTGGTTAGATACTTTCAACAAGGCGTTTGAAGAAAGAACCTAAACCATTAATTTGTTCTGATGTGTTAAATGGCACTTAAAAGAAAGATAAGAAAGAGTCAGTTTAAAGCAAAATTAATCATATAGTTTGGTATTTTCAAAGCAATGTCCCCAAGCCTCTAACCCCGTTGAGTCCCATCTTGACAGCGATGTTACTATTTCCATGACTGATTTTGCTGAAGTCTCTGTCATGGCTCTAAATCACAGCCTTTTTAACTACAGATTTAAGTATTTGGATTTCTCATTCTCTCCAAGTCCTGTCAATCCTTTTTTAGTAATATCTTAAAAAATACGAGTTGCAGAGATCAAGAACTTTACTTTTTAGCATACACTTGTTCCACGAGGAGACAGAAACTGGAGTAGGACCCCCACTTTATGAAGACATTGTATTGTAGCATTTAGTTTCTAACCATATCTAGCAGCTGTTTAAAAGAAGTTAGATTTTGCTAGCTTTTTAATATTTTTTTTTTTGGCCTTGCTGTCTGGAAGGTTGTTAGCAAATGTGATTACTCTGATGGCTAAATAACCCCTTTTGACTTCAACTTTCCAGTTATTTATGGCAAGCATAAACTCAGCTGTTATTGTGTGACCATGGCCTTTTGCAATAAATAGTTCCCCTCTCTCTGCGGTACTTACATACCCCCTCGCTACACTGCATATGTTTTTTAGACAGAAGTTTCAGCCCTCCAAGCAGGGCTGACATGCCAGGTCCCTTCTCATCCCAGTGACGGCTCTTTGCTCTCTTTACTGCCTGAATCCATCTCCTGTGAGCCAAACAAGCACAAGCCAACTAAGTGGGAAAACCCTTCTGGAGATCATCTAGTCCAATCCCCTGCTCAAAGCAGCATCACCTACAGTAGGTTGCTCAGAACCATGCCTGGGTGGGTTTTGAATATCTCCAAGGATGGAAACTTCACATCCTCTCTGGGCAACCTGTTTCAGTGCTCAGTCACCATCACAGTAAAAAAGTGTTTTCTCATGTTTAAATAGAATTTCCTGTGTCTCAGTTTGTGCCCATTGCCTCTTGTCCCATCACTAAACACTTGAGAAAAGCCTGGGTACATCTTCTTTACTCCCCTCATCAGGGATTATATGCATCGATGAGTTCCCCCTGAGCCTTCTCATCTTCAGGCTGAACAGTCCCAGCTCTCTCAGCCTCTTCTCATATATCAAACACTCCAAGCCCTTCATCATCTTCATGGCCCTTTGTTAGACTCACTCCAGCATGTCTAGGTCTCTTTTGTACTGGGGAGCCCAGAACTGGACACTGCACTCCAGGTGTGCCTCACCAAGGCTGAGCAGGGGGAAAAGATAACCTCCCTTGACCTGCTGGCAATACTTTTCCTAATGCAGCCTGGGATGCTAGTGCTGGGATCAGTATTTCTAGCATTCCACACGCAATGGCATTGATATTTTCCTACCACCACTGCAGACAGCTAGCCTAGTTGAACAGTCTTTTCACAGAAACGTAATTTTGGATACTTACAGCTGCTCTTTTATATACCAGTGCCTCCAGAAGCTTTTCCTCCTCTGTCATTTACAGCTGATAGGGTCCCAATTTGTAATAAAGGTTTTGTTATTAGTTTGCAAGTACCTGACCTTTCATTTTGTACTGTTAAATTTCAGTCCCATTCGATTACTGCAGTCCTCAAGGTCACCCAGTTCTTTCTGAAGATGGTATGAATATTTTACATTTGTCCAATACATAACCTTTCTCTTTGGAAGTTCTCATTATCTTTTAAAAGTCTCTCTAGTTGGATAGCCTCTGAAGTATTACATTCCTTATTCATTTTGCTGCCCTTTTCTAAACTTTTATTATTTCTGCTTTGTCCTTCATCTTATCTGCAGTCATGCACCATGGCAAAGCCCTCCATCTTCCATCTTGATACAAAGAGGAATGCTTGGCATCACCCATTAATCTTCTATTAGCCAAGCACAAAGCTGTATGTACCCTGCAGCTGGAATAACCTCGGTAGGTAGCACAGGTACTTCCAAACTACCAACCCTGATCAAACAAAACTTTTTTCAATCTGGGCTTAAGTTAAAGCCACTTAAGAATAGTCTCACGCCTATGGTGTACTTAAGAGTTCAAAACTAGGGCAGGTAGCTGGTCCTTGCATCTGAAATGCTGGCCTGGTTCTGTCAACGTGAGATGTAGTATTTAAGCCACATGTTGCATTAGCCAGAGATCTTCAATGAGCTCCAAATGATGACTGAGTTTCTTCCTAAGGTCTTACAAATGAAACAGAACCTAAAAACTCCATATACAGAACTGGAAATGTTATCTGCAATGGATGTATTCTTGCTCACGGAATTGCAGCTGCTGTTCTTTTTCTTCCTTTGGGAACTTCTTTAATTGATTCAGACATCAGAATGTAGGACAAGTACAGGACAAGAACAAAAACCCCATAGCATTCTTAGTAAAGCTCTGCAGCTAGACTATTTACCAAATTACAAGACAATTCAAAACCTTTAAAAATCTTAATTATTTATAATTAAGACCCTAGGTTTGGGCAGTAGCATCATGAGACCAGATAATATGATAAACATCATATATGTTCTTTGGGCGCAGGGCCAAATGCAGGCAGGCTTGTCAATAGCTGTGTATTTTTAGCAATTGAGATTAAATCCATGCTTTACATTGTTTGCATGTGAGGCAGGGAAGGCATGAAAGGAAACTTCTGCTTAGTTCTATGAAACCTGAAGACAGACATATTTTCAGAACATCTGGGAACCTCACAGAGTATCCATGCTGACAACAGCAGCTCTATTCCCCCTGCACAAAAACCGTTCATTCTTCATCTTTTAGGGCACATTTCTAATTTTTTGAGCACTCAAGGAATGAAAGCAGAAGAAAGTGTGACCCTGTTAATTATTGCAGAAGGAAGCCCACCCAGTCCCATGCCAATCAAGCAGCCCATGAACATTACACACTATCAGCAGTTACCAGGTCACTGAGGGGCTGAGGCGAAGGGCTGGCTGACGGTTGTCTCGGCTCACATACACTCGCAGAGTACACAGGGGCTGGCCACCAGGGACCCTCCGTTAACTTCTGCACTAGCAGAAGTGATTAAATATGCAAGATCTGGTGAAACAAGGAGCAGTTAAAGTTGCTTTTGTGGTGGCAGGCTCAGCATAGCCAGGCAGCAGGATGCAGCTTCCCTGGGGAGGGGGGAGTGAAGCTGCCCTGCCTGCCAGTGCAGCCCAGGACAATGGGAAGAGGGTGCCACAGGAGGTGAACCTGGAGGTGAAGAGACTGAAGCAAGCAGAGGAAACCAACTGAGGTGAAGGAAGGAAGGAAAGGTGCTCAGAGACCCTCCTGAATTGAGGGAAGACCTCCTTGGAAAGCCTTTGGAAAGGCCACCTGGGAGGGAGGGAGCAAAACCAAACCAAAAGAACCCAAATAAATTAACTTGCAATTTTCTGCCTACCTCTGTCAACACTCACATCTGCACTGCCCTAGCACCAGACAGTTGCGGACAGTCCCATCCTTACCACTGCTGGCTTAAATTTGGTTTATTTGTTGAGGGGGGAAGGGAGTAGAAGCTCAGGAGCCTGATGGAAGAGCTGGCTGGCAGCTATCTGCTGGTGTTAGGAGGTAAAAGTGGGAGCGCTAGCACAAGGTCACTTCAAGCTGAGCTGTGAACAGACATAATGTACCAGACACCTCTCAGACTTTGCCCACATAGACACATGGAAAAGTATAACTAAAAGAATAAAGTTAGCACACACAATCTGATCTAGACAACATGCTTTTGTGTCCATTCGTGCTCCTCAGCAAATGGGACGTATCAGAGGTTGGTTGCTGCTACTAAAGAAAGAGAAAGTGGTCTGGCATTTACCTTCATGTGTCATGAGATGAGAATGTGCTTATGGGCTGCTACCATCCAGCAGCTGACACACACAAATACAAGATCACAAAGAAGTGATTTGGTTTTTCAGATATTTTTTTTCTTGGTGCACATGTTACTGCCTAAATGATTGGCTTGTAGAGAAAAGTCTTCCTGGCTGTACAGCTTCCCTATAGCAGCTAAACAAACTGCTTACAGGGAAAGGCACAGCAGGAATAAAATTTCAGATGTCCTCTTTAAATTACAACTACTTGCCTGAGCCAAAGAGGAGGAAGTTGTTACCAAACAAGCTGTCTGCTCTCTGCAGAGCAGCATCAAGGATTTCACAAAGCAGTTTGGGAACCTTTGAATTAACATCTTAGCCAGTGGGTCAGCAATGCGGAGAGCTGCAAAAAAAAAGAACAAAAGAACCCTCAGCATTCATTTTCAGTTCACAAGTTTTCACACATGTAAACTAGTACATTCATGAGTATATTCACTTTTTCCTCTAGCAAGGAGTGCTTTCATGGTGAACATAAATTTTCTGCTCTAGAGAAAAGACATAACTTTTCTGAAGACCAGCACTCCCCAGAAATGTGAGAAATACTTCTTAGATGGCAATACTTAATTCTTTTGCCCAGCTTCAAACATGAACAGCCACAAAGGTCCAGTGCTTCGGTCCCACCTAAGGTGCAGGGCAGGCAGGTGGCTGCAGGCCACAGCTGGTTATTATCATTTTTCATGAGTGGGCCTTGAAATTTCCCAACATATGCACCAGAACGCATATTCCTTATATTGATATTGAAGAAATACACTCTCCAGGAACTCTTTTCATGTGACTAGCCTACTAGTCTGACCTCTAGGGCTAGCAAAGCCCAGGTTTCATGTCTCAAAACATTATGGCTTAGAGCAATGATTGTGGCATATGAAGGTACAGACCACAAGTGAGATCCTTTATTACATACGTAAGTGCTGATTATATCACTTACCCACCCATGTTCTGCCCCAGAAAGTGCCTACATGCAGCAAAGCACCTTTGCAGCCAATTCACACTCCACCAATCTGTTTACTTCCTCCATGCTCACCTGAGGAGATCTCTTCTCCCCAGACCAGGATTTAAGCTGTGGGAGTCTTTGGGCAGCCCTTCATTGCAGGCAGGTGTGCACAGAACTGACTTGCAGGTGAGCTCCTAGAGCCAGATTTAGTGCTAGTTACTTCCTCGCTACATTTTAAGGCATAATCACTCTGCAACCTGGCACCCAGACAACGAACAAAGCCTTTTCTTTATCTCCACATCCAGGGCTCAGGAGCAAACAGAAAAAGGCTGCACAGATTTCAATTACAAATGATTATGTGGTTTCAAAGAGAAATCATGGTCTAATGATAATTCATCTGAAATAAATTCACATGTTAAATTAATTACACCTTCTAATCAGAGATATTCTCATCATATGTCCTGCTACATGTGCAGAGTATCACTTCAGATTACCTGGGGTAACACACACACCTTTGACTATGCAGCAACAAGGAAACTGCAGCCTGAGTTTTCTGTGCTGGAAACCCCTCCCGGAGAGGTTTTCCCCCATGCCAGAAGCTTGCCTGCAGCACCCTGACACCTTTGCTAGGCTGGGTGATTGCTGTTTGCAGCCCTGGGGGGCAGAAAGGTCCTGGGAGGTCTGGGTGGGGGACCCAGCATGAGCATCAGCTCTTGCACTAGCTGCAGGAGCGGTGTGCCCTGCCAGCTGCCCTGTCCCTGCCCTGGTGCTGTGAGGCTGCTACCCCCATGCAGCACGAGCTGCCTACAGTGACCAAAGTGAGCAGGACACCTGCAATACACATCGCAATCCGTGGGAGTTAGAGAAATTACAGATGCAGGGAAAGTGCAGTGGATCTTTACAACACTACACCTGTTACGTTTTGATAGGCAGCTTCCCAACAGGTGGCAACACAGTATACCTGGGTATAAGGTCAAAGCTAACAATTTAGGGAACATTATTTTAGGGAGAGTTGAATGAGGCCAATAAATCCTGAGTGTTACACTCTCACTTTCCTTCCAGTTTTGAAGCCTGAACAAAATATAAAAATTAGGTGGATCCTACGTATCCACAGAGTAAGTTACATTTAAGTTAAAATTAAGAAACCTGACAGAATGGCAGGGTGGCTGAGCTCTGGAGACTAACTAGTCCAAAACACCTGCCAATTTGGATCACTAGTCCAACCCCTCTGCAGATCAACATTACGTTTACTCCTGCTGAACTGCTTTTCATAAGAGTTGAGGAAACTAATGGCTCTGAAGACCAGACTATTTACTTTTTAATGGGCAAGAACACAAGGACGTTTACAGAGCAAGGTTTCTAGTGGCAAGCTCACCTAGAGGTAAGGAAAACTCAAACAATCTATGGTTTTCTTCAAAATCTGCCTTGGTGTAAGGAAACATCTTTTGCAGGACCAAGGGTACATGATGAACAGTTTACCCAGCTATTTGCTGTTAATAAAAGATGCTGTTTCACTTGTTGAAGGATAGATATTAAAGACAGCAAACCCAGAAGAATATAAGCAAAAATAATGAGAAAATATAATACTAAAAAAATAAAAAAGCCTTGAAGAATAGAAAGAAGCTGTGACACATCTGAAATGCAGGGGAGGGGGCTCATTCGCACCCATCACAACACATACGCAACAAAACCCACAAAAAAGACAGCTGGGCCATAGCCACTTGCAGCACTGAGTGAGAAGCAAGCAGTGCAGGAACACAAGACATTCACAGCAGGTTAGCGTTTGCCATGAAACATGGCAGCATGCCCAGCAGCAGAGGAGGAAGTCCTGAAGGACCTGAAAGTGCAGCACATACAGTATGTTCAACGAAAGGCCATCCCTCTGGCCACCCCAGAGAAAGGGGAGTATGACAGTCATGACCTACATGCAACTATGCAGAAATACCCCTGAAAGATCAGAACTGACAGGCTGGGCAGAAAGCTCATCATGTTAACCACTCCCAGCTATCTGTTAGGAAGACAGAGCTAATGGCGAACGCCCTTTGGTGTATCTTCCACACATGAGTTATTCCACAAGGCTACACTACAAGAAGCCCTGAAACCCTGACAAGCTTGGCAAGAGGTAAGGTCACCTGGTGATGTTCTAGCAGCTGGCAGCACCAGAAAGAAGCACAATAAAAGGCTAGAAATGCTCCTCCCAAACTACAGCGTGAGCTAGAGGCAGGCTGCAACAGTTCAGTATGTAGCAAAGCAATTTTGGTCACTTGAAGGACTAGGGCTCGATCCTATTCAAGTGAAAGTAACAACTGTTAAAAATACCAACTCCCCAAAAGAACTGAAAAAGGACATTACAGAAATAGCAGTGTCAAACACAGGAGAGGCGGTCACCCTCACAGCAAATCTACCGTACCATGAAAACAGCACTTCAGTGACCTGCTTTACAAGGAGCGGCTGGAGGAGGATTGCTGCAGGAAAGCACTCCAGAGGGGAACAAATCTGAACACAACAGAGCATACCGTACTCAGAACAAAGAAGAATTATTTTTCTTTGACCCTGGAAGCCAGAAGTTTGGTTACCATGTGCATGACACCATAGTAATAATTGTTGCAACAGGTATCACATCTCTTGTGAATGTACTTGGGAGAAATCGGGCTCCTCTACCACCTCTACGTCATGCTCATGTACCTCTTCAGTACATAAACTTATAGTTAAAAAACACCAGTAGAAAGGCCAAAAAAGTGTCTTGTAACAGATTCTTCTTCATGTAACGCTAAAGAGGAGGGAGACTTGAGAACAGTGATGCATGGTATCATAACAGTTGTTAGTGTCTGCAAATAAGAAAGCCAGCAAAAGTCATGAGAGAAAGGAAATTATGATACAAGTGAAGCTTCTAGGAAAATGGGTGTCATCAGGCCAGCTTGCACAAGAACAACAAGCTCCCTGCAATATTTATGAATTTTGGGATGGAAAAGCAGCTCCCAGTGGATAATAAGCATGGCTAAAATTGATTTATTGAGTGCAATTGAGAAAATTTTCATTCCAAAGCAAGCAATAGACAGAAAATATTCATAAGGGGATTTCTATGCAAAAATATAAACCAGCACCCCCTCCCACCCCAAAACCAGGAAGACACGTAGTTGTCTGGCTCTACATGAATTCAGAAAACAGAACGTGTTTAGAAATTCCTGTGTTTGTTCAAAATGCCCAAGACAGAACTGCAAGGATCTGCTGATAATTTGTGACACCCCTTGCAGAGTCTGGCAGAAATTGGCAGCTGATTTTTTTGAACACAGGAAAGCTCTGTGTGATGATAGTTGATTATTACTGTCATTTTTTTCCAAGTAATTCAGCTAAGCTTCACATTATCCAACACAGTAGTGAATGACATAAGCCAAATCTCTGATGAGCTTGTTTCGAATACAGTACAATAAGCAGGACACTTCCAAGACTGCAAACAATTATCCTTCATACAGAAGTTGCAATCTATATCAAATGTATGTATGACTAACCAAAATCAGATGTAAAAAGCCAAGAACAGGGGTTCCAAAAGTGCCAGCCACAGGCTTCACATTCTTCATATGTTCCCACTGAAGGGGTTTTCGAACCATGGTTGTTTTCAGTGGAGCCCGCTGACCTTGAGGCCATAGTGGCCACAGCCCCTTCCAGTTGTCCAAGGACCAGGGCTGGCCATTCAGAAACACTTAAGCGTTAAACAAAACCCCAAATTCCACTTCTACAGGGCTGCTGGCCGATGTGAGCTTGGAGATTCCCCCAGCCACACTCATATGCTGACAATGCCATGCACCCTCACCTCCCCACTGACCAGACACTTCTTAATCACAGAAAGCACCTTCTGCCATGTTCCAGTAACTGAGCAGATCAGTTAAAAACAACCTGCAATGTTAATTGCACAGGTTGCAAATGATGCTGCAAAGTTAAAACTACCTTGCTGAATAATATTTTAGTTGCTCTATTATATGGTCTCATGGACTCTGCTGTATCTGCAAAGTTTATTCTAGGAGAAGTTGATTTGGACTGGAAGATCAGGAGTGTTTTCTCTTGAAATGTGGATATATCAAGGCCAACACGGAGACAAAACAAGTAGGCAGAACAGCCAGCACAGACAGAAAACACCACTTACCAGATGAGCATCGATGTAAGGACTGATCACCCCTTGATCAGGTCTTTCCCACAGCTCGGTGTACAGGCCTATTAATGCCCAAGTAAGTGTTCCTGACAATTGCCTAGAACAAGGGAAGTGCTAGCAATTGTCGGTGTTTTTTCTATTTCCTTTAGTACAAGAAGCACCAGGAGTCAGTCATTTTCTACCCTGCTTGCTCAGCACCAGGTGGGGTGTGCAAGCAGAGTGAGCAGCTTTTTTTCTTGTAACGAATCCCCAGTTCTTACGGCAACATTAGAAGCCACTTCAGGATCTTTTTTCTAGGGTAATGCACTGCAAAGCTGCTGGAGAGTTTCAGCTGCAAATGAAAGGAGAGGAGAAGTAATCCTGAGCAGGGCTGGGATTGTCCAGCAGACGGACAGTTACATGGGACACATCCCAGGCAACAAGGGCTTTTCTTCTGCAGCTGCTGACAGGGACAAAAATGTCACTGGTGATGCTGAAACAGGCAGAAGAGTATGCAGTGCTAGCAGGATTCTAAAAGTCAGAGCAAGGAGCACTGTAAACACAGTCATTAGAGAGGCCGTGATCTATTTTAGGAGCTGGTGCAGAAACAGTAATAACTTTACCTCCCAACCCCCGTTATTTGCAAGGAAGAGGAATTGTATCTATGGGTAAATTTACAAGATTGGTACCTTCTCCCTTTAAAACTGCCATAGAAAGGGAAAAAATATACTACTTTTTCTATCTCTTTCTTTCTCATATGTACTTGTGTGGGCTACAAGGAGGAAAGAGTGAGTTTCTGAATCCTTGATAACTAATTAGACTAGATGATCATCATAGATCCCTTCCAGCTGGATCTATTCTATTCTATTCTATTCTATTCTATTCTATTCTATTCTATTCTATTCCCTTCTATTCCCTTCTATTCCCTTCTATTCTGTGCTATTCTAAAACCTGCATAGTTTTTACCATTCTATTCCAACTAAGCCATAATGATGTCACCCAGAATCTAAAATATTAGTGGAAAACAAGTGAAAAATTAAAATTATTATCCCAGAAATGCACAGTCTCCCAGTACCTGAGAAGAGGGTTAAGAAGAGGGGTGTATATGTTGGAAGGATATCTCTTAGATCACAGGAGACACTGCAAAATTACTATTGGGCTGCATAAAGATGAAGAAAAGGTAATAGCAGTCTTCCTCCACCCTGCAATGGAGAAAGGCAGCCCCATGCCCCAGCAGCACCTGAACATGGGAGCAGCAGCACAAAACAGGACAGAGAACCTCAAAACATGTTTCAAGAGCATTTTTGTTCCCTTCTCATGACATCCCTCTGAGAGCAGGGTCTTTCCACTCTGGTAACCTACCACTCTATTGCACAAAAGGTCTAGTTCATTACTCCCTAATTACCAGGGTAACCTCATGGGTGCTTGGTAGGAGCAGGAGACAAGGTGTAGGCACCAAGCAGACAGAACCCTGGTCACTCCACCAGAGGCACAGCAGGTGATACAGAGAATTCAGGGGGCAAAGTACAACAGCAAGATCAGAACTGGTGTTACTGTAAATGTGTAAATAAAGAGCAGACAAGACAAAGAAAATAGCAGTGAACTACGGGAAAAGGCAATCTCTCAAAGCACCCCAAAGGGTACACTCCCCCTATGTACATTTTGACTACAAACCCCATTCATTTGCAGTGAATTTGTACATCATAGGGCGTATCATAGAATTGTTTGGGTTGGAAGGGACTTTTAAAGGTCATCTAGTCCAACCACCTGCCATGGGCAGGGACATCTTCAACTAGATAAGGCTGCTCAGAGCCCCATCCATCCTGAACTTGAATTTTTCCCGGGATAGGGCATCTACCACCTCTCTGGGAAACCTGTTCCAGTGGTTTGCTGCCCTCATTGTAAAAAATATCTTTCTTAGATCCAGTCTGAATCTACCCTCCTTTAGTTTAAAACTATTATTCCTTGTCCTATTACAACAGGACCTGCTAAAATGTCTGTCTGTCCCCATCTGCCTTATAAGCCCCCTTCAAGTATTGAAATAACAGATTAAGGTCTCCCAGGAGCCTTCTGTCCTCCAGGCTGAACAACCCCAACTCTCTCAGCCTGGCTTCACAGGAGAGGTGCTCCAGCCTCTGATCATCTTTGTGGCCCTTCTCTGGAGCCACTCCAACAGGCCCATGTCCCTGTTATGCTGGGGGCCCCAGAGCTGGATGCAGCACTGCAGGTGGGATCTCAGGAGAGTGGAGCAGAGGGGCAGAATTCCCTCACTTGACCTGCTGGTCACACTGCTTTTGATGCAGCCCAGGATACAGGTGGTTTTCTGGGCTGTGAGTGCACATTGCTGGCGCATGTTCAGCTTTATCGTGTCATCACTGAAATACAGACTATCAGAGCCAAACCAGCTATTGCAAAGATTATGGCACTATTTATTATTAAAAGAAAAAAAGAAGAAACAAATAAAATTCTTTAAAAGACCTACAAGTCATCCCAGAGCAGAGGAAAGCTCTCATGCAAGCTTTTAAAAGCTGCTTCATGCAGTGTTGTTTCAAAATGTACACCTGCTTTTTCACTTATAGACACAACTGCATCAGCTATAGGGGAAGGAGAATTGTACCAAACGAAGAGATATCCAATGGCCCAAATATGCTAAAGCCAAAAATCTTGCTGAACTGCCAGCACGGAGACTGTCTCAGAAACCTCTTTTTTGAAGATGAATTGTAATAAGTACACGTATTTATCAGGTTAATCCTCACTCCAGTAACTGAGTAATGGGTGGGCATATATTTCATTAAAATGGCAAATGCATTCGCCTACCATAAACCAAAAATATAAACATGAATATGAAAGGCCATGAATTATGCACTCTGCTATCCTTGATCATCAAGTAGGGAAGAGAGCTTGAAAACTGACTTACAGGAATCAGCTCAAGTTATCACAACACCTCAACATCACAAGCATCAAGTAGGAGTTGATCTCATAACTGATCAAAAGCTGATTTGTTGCCTGCCTTCACAATAAAGATCTGCACTTGCACCATATCAGACCACCTGTCAGATGTGCACAGCACATTTCCCAGTAATCATGTACAAAGAACAGCTCTTCCACATACTCGTAGAAAAAACTCTATATTCCCAAGTTTTGGTTTAATAAAACAAAAGTAATTCTGCATTTACTGGCAGAGAAACAAAGAGACAGAAAGATTGCTTCGCACTGGTAATGATCTCAGTGCAGGAATCGCTCTACCATACCTGAACACCCACACAAAGTGATGCAGGATCTTGCTTGGGTCCTCCTCTGCAAAGCAATGAGCCAGGCTGTCATCTCTTGGGCCGGGCATTGCTGTAGCACCCATATGTCACTTTTTTTTGTGCACTCATGTAGGCTCGTACTTGAACACACATGATTCCCTCTGTCACCCACCTGGAGTGCTCCTCACATGCGGCCACGTGATCCCCAGGGATGCACTGTGTTGACACTGGTAACACAGCCCCTGCCCACATCCCTTCTTGCTCACCACCGTAAACTGTGATGAGGGAGGAAGCCTGCGAGCTTGCAAGCACTGAAGTGCCCTGTAAAATCTGCTGACTTCAGGGACAGCCACCGTCATCCACACAATAATTCACTAGATGAGATGCATGAGGTGGGCAGCAGGACCGTACGTCAGTACCGTCTGTTGGCTGCTGGCACTAGTAACCTGGCCTCCCGCACTCCTTCTTTTCTGGTATCTGCATGAGCTTGCTTTCAGTCATACACATTAGGGAACCATGAGTCACCTGAAAAGCAGAGAGGCTCTGACGTTCATGTAGAGGTAGGCAGTTTCAGTGAGCCAGCCGCACAAATGCCACCACATGTGCGGACTACTTAGAGCTGAGAAGGACCCACAGGTCTCACAGCTGGGTGGCAGCCGCTGCCACCGCCTCCTCACCTGCCTTGTCACGAGAGGGCAAGGTCTGCTCCTCCACTACACCAACATAAATACGAAGTGATCCAAACACTCTGCTTTTTTATGTACATGTAATGACCCAACATTACCTGCTTTTCATCTTCATAAGCAAGTTGATCAGTTTATATTTAAAGGTGGCAAATATCTTTTATTTTATATCTTTGAGGTTTTTGGTGGTTTTCTTCTCTATGACAGGAATCAGTGAGGGCTGAGGACAACCAGCAGCTTGCAAGAGATGCACTGCCCCATGCAGCACTGTACCCCATGGGAGGGAAGGGCATTAGACCTCACTGCCTAGCTCAGCTACGGGATGGGCATGGTGCGGGAAGAGGCACCGAGCGGGAAGTGCCAGGGGAACAGGCAGTTACTGCAATGGGGCAAATCACATTGCTTTTGTGCATGCTCACTGCAGCTGCCAGACATCGGCTCTGCAGTGTACCAGATCCTGTCAGTGATGGACAAGAAACAGAGTTTCCAAGGGACTCTTCCAGGTCTTTTCCAAAGTGATTCTTTAGCTTCTTCCTTCTCCAGACTCCAGAAAGAGTAGATGCAGGTGGTCCTGAGCACTGTGGTTGGTTTCAGGTAGGAGAGGAAAGGCTGTGGAGCAGTGGGATGGCTCATTTCAGGGATCTGACTGAAGACGTGTTAGAGAAGGAAGACTCACAGGTAATTCACAGGAGAGTTGAGCTGGAGGGAGATGGGCAGGCTGAGGGAAATTTTGAGCCCAGTATCTGCAGAGCTGGGGAGACAGCAGCCCACCAAAAATACAATGCTTATACACAGAAACTGTATACATGGAAGGCAGACCCTGGCAATTACATTTGATGTTATTGGTTAGAACACCAGAGGAGCAGACAAAGGGAAAATAATGCTGTCTGCCACACTTCCATCTTCTCCACATGAAATGCTCCCCTTCTCACACCCCAGTAGCAGAGCTCTGCTTAGTTTAACCCCAGCCAGCAACTAAGCCCCACACAGCCACTTGACCACTTCCCACCAATGGGATGGGGGAAAGAATTAGAAGGGGAAAAGTGAAAAAACTTGTGGGTTGAGATTAAGACAGTTTAACAGGTAAAGCAAAAGCCACGTGTGCAAGCAAAGCAAAAAAAAAGAAGGTTCTGCCATGCATGGATGTGTGGCAGGGAGGACGATGGAAGAGGAAGATCTTTCAGGTTGTGCTTCATGAAAGCACACAGACTAAATGGAGGGGGAAATGCTCTCTTTAACTGCTGTCTTTATTCTCCCTCTGGCTATGCTTGAACGTGGCATTCACAGTGTTCCTCCACAGCCTGAGGAATCAGAGAGTAAGAAAACTGGGGGAGAAAAAGCAAAAATCATGACAACAGAGCAGATTTCTGAGCCTAAAAGCAGCACACTGAAGGGGGAAAAGTGGGAATAAGAAGAGATTTTAACAACTGGAAATTACGTAGATCACAGAAAAAAACCCACTAAACATCTACAGGTTAGAGGAAAGACAACAGGATGAGAGAAGTCACCCTACTTTTTATAAGGGAGAAAACTGTTCTTGCAGTCCAATTTGACCATTCGTTGCCACCAGAAAATTGTGGAAACTAGAAATATAGAAAGGTTCAGAAGTGACTGAATAAGTGCAGAAGGAAAATGCATTAAGACTTTTTAACACAAAACATGTCATCATTGGCTCACACAGTCTTTCAGCTACAGATTGCCAGAGCTGTGGAATTAGGGTAAGTGTTAGTACATATTTGCCCTCTTCTTATGCTCTTGCCTTTGCTGGCCACAGTCAGAGATAGGTGTCAATCTGAACAGAGCTTTTGCCTCTCCTGGCTTATGCCCAGCAGATCAGACAGGACCAGGGAAAATCAAAGATATCCCTCTTTCTCCTAACCTTCTTTCTTTTCCCTGTTGCTCTAAGGAAGGTAACTTTCCACAGGAATGTATCCGGAAACAATAGATCAGTATGGTGTCAGCTTACACAAATCGGCTGATCGATGTGCTTATCAAATCCAAGGAGATTAACTCAACTGTTATAAATTCATATTAGGGAAACAATGCAGATTCTCAGATAAGGAAGCCAGGTCATCGCTCTAGACAGAATACAGGAGGCTTGTGACCACATCCACAACCAAAGGCAGCTCATAAGCAGAGCACCACAGAGCAAAGCACAGATGTGGAATAACAAAGAAAACACACCAATGCTTTTGCAAAAGCATGTTCAGAGCTGTGGGAGGACTGAGACACAAAGGAAGACTTGTTCACTTGCTCATTAACCTCCATTTTCCAATATTAATAAACCAGTTCTGCTATAGGTCTGCACTGAACAAAGTCCAGGGGCACATCTCTAAAATAATCAGTTACCTAATCAAAAAAAGCTTGTCTCCATCTGCATGATCTTTCCCCTGCTGTACTGAATGAGAAGCAGCCTCATAAGGAAGCAGGTAAGGAACCTGCCACATTCCTTCCAGGACACAGACAGTGACTTCATCAGCATTACAACCACGATCCCATAGCCTCAAGAGGGCTGCAGGGCTATAGGCAGGGTTTCACTGTGACAGAAAGCTGATCTGGCACTAATGATGTGCCACACAACAACACTGTTTGGTCCAGGACAGACAGAAATTTCAATATACGCTCTACATCAGAAGACAAGAACAAGAACACTATTAACTAGAAAGGCAAATACAATCCTTCTGCCCTTGACTGACAAAACAGAGCTGTATATACCCCTAGGCAACAACTTAGGTAATGTCTTTGGAGTTGAACAGTTCCACAGGAAACTTTCAGTCTGTTTACTCCTGAAAAATGTAATTGTGAGTATTAATTCTTACATGTCCCCAGCTGTATTTTCACCTGCACATTGGACTGTAAATCTCTACAATTGGGGCACAAGCCTAATGACAGACATGAGACAGCCCTCCATTGAATATAAACTTCCTTAAACTATTATTTCAATCCCACCAGATGAATTGGCCTCTTAGGGAAGAATGTGCTTTTGATGCAAAGAAGCCCTGCAAGGCCAATGCTCCAAGGCCCAGAGCTGTTCTGGGGGCACACGGCACACAAGGCAGACAGCGTTGCTTTCTGTGCCTCTCCTGTTAGCCATGACATGCCAACAGCAGTGCTGTCACTGCAGCGCTGCACCAGTGTACCAGAAATATCCTCTGAGCCCTTTAAAAAAACATTCGTGTAGTGTTGACATGTCAGTGAAGGAATAAGCTGTAATATCACTGTAAATTCAACTTCATTTAATTCTGTTCCACGGAAGAAATCAGCAACACTCAGTAGCCACCACAGGCTGAGACAGCACATCTCAAGGTTCCTAAATAATGTATTAAAAGCAGAAGAGTTAGCTTTCCCTTTAGTTTCTGTGGCTCTTTTGTCAGCATTTAACATTGCTGATCAGTCGCACACAGACTCTTTCTCTTCATCCATGGGAGGGGTACACAGGATTCTCACCCAGCAAGGACTGTGTCAGAGTTGTTCAAAGACAGCCCACCATGGTGGCCCACAAGGTGCTCCAGTGAGACCCTACAGCAGAGACAACTCAGCCTCTGGTGTGATGCCAGTTTTCCCCTCTGGGATATGAGGGGCTTTTGGTACAACTGGACTGTGCTCCATATGCTGCCTTCGTGCTCGGGGCATGTTCCTGACAAACACATGTTAAGCAGAGCAACCTCCTTGGGTCTGGACATCCTAAACAACTCAAGTACCATTATGTGTTTTGATACACCAGCCCTGTACCTAGGTGTGGGTTACAAGTAGGAATATCTTTTTTTTTCCCCTGGTCCCAGTCGTATCTCATAACATCAAAGCGAAGGTCATTTACCTCAGCTCCCGTGTCAGCCACTGCGGCCTTATCTTTCCTGGTTTTCCTTCTCATTGTTCTTACTTTTAGTTCAGCTGAACATGAGCAAGGTAATTCCACTTGCTTTTCCCATAAAATGAGTTTTCAGGCCACTGTAGCAGCCTGTAAGAAGTGTCCTTAACCAATCCTTGCCCCAAGGATGTTGATGGGCTGCTATGACCATTCCTTCATTTCCTCATGGAAAGCACAGCCAAACCAGACTTTCACTTATGCGGACACCACTGTCCTTCATCAGTGTCATAACCAGAGCTTTTCCACCCTGATGATGTCCTCCAGTGTATTGGCACTTTTGTTTCAAGAAGGTTAATAGGAGTCGTCACCAGGCAATGGTGACAAAGAGGACAATGGCCAGCACAGAGTCTGGAGACAGGCATATGGAGATTAGGTCAACCCCATAACGTCAGTAACTCCTTTTTCAGAACAGCAGTTTCTCCCTAGGCAAAGTCACTTCTTATTTGTCATGACTTGCTCAGCCCAGAGGATCAGCTGGCCACCTGGAGTCTCTTGGCTGCTTCCAGAGCTTATTACTGGATGCACATCAGAAACAGTTTAATCTCCTCAGAAAACAAGATCTAGGATTAACGTGGTGTGTGCTTATTTTTAGGCCCCATTTTCCCTCCAAAACCCCTGGCCTGTAGGGACAGAAATAATGTAGAAATCCTTTTGCTTTCAGCGAGCGTATGCATGTGTGTAGCCAAGTTTTCAAACAAAATCAGCTTAAAAATTCCTGGGGTTGATTGTTTTCTTGGAAGGTAATTTGTTCCTGCATAACCGCATCTTCTGGAAGAATGGTGGCAGGTTGATGCACACAAGCTTCTGCTGCCTCCAGGCTCTCGGTGCCAGTGCACTGTTGCCTCTGCAGGTCTGTGCATCCTAGGTTGCTCTGCAGAGGCCTATAGCAACACGCAGTCTACTGACTTGCATGTTGCTCAGAAATTCAAACTACAGACTTAGCAGTGGAAAAAAAACCATCAAGTTTTCTTCAACTTCTGTGCTAAAAGAAAAATTGTAGAATGTGCCTGCTAAAGTTTATTCCTTTGTATCCATAAGCTTCTCTCCACAGGAACCTCCACTAACTACAGCAGATTTATCTTCTATGTAAACATGGGAGGGGGAAAACCCCCATCAATCGAAGAGTGCATCTGCAGCATTCAGGATGTAGGATTCGTTTATCAGAAGTTTGTCAACCTTCACAGCAGGTTTGTTAGTCAAACAACTCTGAAAACAGAGTTGGCTTAAAACTACAAGTTAACACTACAGGATATCAAGTGTGGAAGCTCAGCTGTTTTGGAAAGACCAAGTCCCTGCTGCAAACCCTTTCCTTGATGCTCCACTTTGCACAGAGATATTAGCCAGATGTGGGTCCAGTAATAATATCTTTCAGTGTCCTCCGCATTGCTCCAATATGACTTTTCATGCCACATTTTATCACAAACAATGTAGGGCTGACTTATACAAACTGCAGAGAGGTTTGAATAATATTTCCTTGCATTCCTGGCAAGCTCTGACATGGGCATAATTTCTTGTTTTACTGGGGAGGTAATGCCACAAATAACCAAGCAGAACAGGTGGGACTGGGCTCAAACTGGGGGGAGAAAAACAGCCTCCGCAAAAACAACCAACAACAAAAACAACCTAAAAAACCTCAAAAAAAAGCCAAATAACACAAACTGCCAGGGATTGCCTTTGATAGATTATCCTTTTTTTTTCCTTATTGGGTAAGCTGTGAGAATGCTTTCCTGCCTCCTCAGGCCATGCCATATTTCTGAGCTGCCCAGATGCCTTTCTTCACAGGCACATCACCATAGACAAGTCAATAAATAAATAATACACAGGTGCCCAGCCAGCTGCCCTGAGTGCCTGAACATCTGCTTGGGGCTGTGTTGATCCCCAGAGAACCTTCCAGGATAAAGAGTCCCTCATGTGGCCCTCAGCCAAAATAGTGAATCTCTGTGCAGGAGACAGAGCATTGGTCAGGCAGACCTGAGGCTGCGGAACTCCCATGGGATTCAGGGGCTGTCACACACCTTGGCACTTTCCAAACTGTGGCAAAACACACTCCATTGTCTTTCCCTTTTCTGTCATACAGCAGGACGTACAATAAGACAAACCAGTTTCTCCCCCATTCCCCAAATCCCTAGTTTATACACTGCAAACTGGATGAGAGACAGAGCAAACTTCATCCACCAGAGATTAATCAGGCCTCACCATGTGCTGCTGCCGTATTTCCAGGTGATGTAGGAGGCCAGTGCAATAAGTGAATCTCCAGGGAACAAGACATAACATCCACCATAACCCTGGCTTTCATCTTTTAATGTTACTTCATCATAAACTCAGCCTGTTCCTTTAGAGAGGAAAAGTTTTAACATTCATGTGTAATATTGCACTTGTCCTGAAGGTTACAAAACAAACAAATCCAGGAAGATGGCTTGATACAAAAAATCTATGAAGTTATCCTAGTTGGAACCAGAGTAATAACAGGAAAATCCTTTCTTTTATGTTGAAATAGTATTTGCTGTCACAGTCTGGTTACTACTTCCCTTTGCCCTGCCAGAGCTCCCCTAGATGAAGAAGAGCTGGGACCATCACTCTGCTCTCCTCCACAAGAAGCAAACTGGAGGCATGCTAGTCAGGATTCACCTGTCTTCTATCTTTCCTTCACAGGAATGTGCCACTTGACAGATACTGAGTCCAAGACCAAGGGCAAAAATCTAGGAAAGGATTTGGGATTATTCTTGTCTATGAGGTGGTAACATGCCTCTTGCTGGCTAGTGCCTCTGCCTCTCCTCGTATCCTTTGCTCTGTGTCATTGACACCGAGAGTCCCTGCAGCAGAGCCTCATTATGTCTCAAACTCAACAAAAATAGTGATGATGAGCAGGACTTTCAGTTACCTGCCCATCTAGCCCTCATGCTGTTTCTGCCTGTGCAATTCATGTTGCCTTCACTCCTTCCCAGTCCCTCTAATCTTAGCCTCTACCACTACCCCTATATCCCGAGGTTCAGCTTCGCTTTTACATCTGCATCCCTCTGTCCCTTCAAGTCTTTTCCAAAGCCCTTTTTTCTAGATCATTTATTAATCTAAATTGACCGTTCCAAAATTCCAAAATTGAAACCAGGGAGGGACAGAGAGAGAAAAAGGAAGAAGAAAAAAGAAAAGGAAGAAGGTGATATGTACAGGACTTGAGGCTCACCGCAGTAGTTTTCTGCTCATCTCCACATGTATGTTGCCTCTTCAGATCATTTGTTCTTTGCAACTTGACAGTTTCACTTTTATGCATAAAGTGCTGCTCAATACTATGGCATCATGGAAATAATAATGAATAATGCAAACTCTCACCTTCCCACTGGAATAAAATCATCATTTTATTTGCGAATAAATTTCTTAAACTCCCACTAAAACACTTCTGACAGAGAAGAAACATAAATTTTTAAATTATTAATAGTGTTTCCCATTAAAATCAATAAAACAATAAGTTGAGTTTCTAAATGACCTGGTAGTATTCAGTGACAACAGCAGAGCAAATTATTTGATGAGACTGGTAATCACAAAAAAATTAATCAAATTTTCTTTTTATAAATTATAAACATTTCCCAGGGAACACACCAGAAGCATCTTAATTAAGAGCTTTAAGATCACAGTAAAGCTGAGATTTCCTCTCTCTCTCTCTGTCTCTGGTGTTTCCCATATGGAAAAATGTAACCTGCCAAAGGCACTCGATTCAGCCCATGTTAAGGTGAGTGGAAGTTTCCCTTTCAACTCGGCCAGTGTTGAATGAGACACAGCATCCTCGTACAGCCACAGCAGCTGCAGCTGGACCCCTCAGCACCTTCCCTCTTCCAGGCGAACTGCCAGGACTCTGCTGATGGGATTTCTGATTGCTTTTCTCTTTTTCTTTTCTTGGTTATATAAAAATACATTGTAAATCTTAGGTGGTAAAATTTTCAATATAGTAAGTAAATGGCAGCTCAGTCAGGTGACTTCCAGTTGGGTTCGTTAAAGGTGGAAACCACAAAGAAGTGGTGATAGAAGGCTGAAAGTGTAAGAGTATGTTGTAATTTTGATAAATTGGAGAAAAAGCCTAAAATTAATAATAGAATTTTCATTAGGACAAATATAAGCTTAATTCAGAAAACATTTCCCCAGGTGCAGAAAGACTAATATTATTAATAGATCTTCAGAAATATACTGGCAAGCCCTATTGGTAGTGCTCTCGTGAGGATGATATTGAGATAGCAGGGAACAACTGCATAATCTAATCAGGGTTTTCATAAATTATCCTGAAAAAAAAATACCTTAAAGTCTTCCCTGAACAGCAGAGAAATGGCCATTTGCCTCACTGGTTTTCATTCTCCTTTATCTTGTCCCAGAGTGCTATAAAATCCACAGTAGTTATATTTAAGTACCTATAATCAAGAATCTTGAAGGAGAATATATGAGAGAGCATAAGCAGCAGTAACTGTTGCTGTCACTGTGACAGTTGCAGGCAAAGATGAGCCATTGGCCAAAGGAGGAGAAATCCCCATCACTACTCCTCCACACCCCTTTACAGTGACCCCCAGCACCGTGGTGGGCTCCAGGGGACTGACACCAAGAGGGCATCTTGCCGGCATGAAGCTTGGCTCAGAAAGATGGCTTCTGCTGAAAAAGGACAAAACACCCATTCATCCAGAGTGTGGTTATCCAAAAACCTAGTACTACCTCCAGATCACTAGGACATCTGCCAAACAACAAGCACACACAGTGAAACATGCCTCCTCTGGACCTAAGCCCCATCTCCCGTCATACGGACTTCATTGCAAATAGAGAAAAGTACCTTTTCCTCCCAAATACATGACATCTTCTATGGCTGCACCAGAGCAGTAAGCCAAAATAAGTCACAGGATCATAGAATAATTTAGGTTGGAAAAGATCATCAGGTCCAACCATTAACCCTGCAAAGCACTGCAAAGTCCACCAATAAACCATATCCCTAACTACAGCATCTACACATTTTTTAAACACCTCCAGGGATAGTGATTCCACCACCTCCTTGGACAGCCTGTTTCAACGCTTCACCACCTTTTCAGTCAATAAATTTTTCCTAATATGCAATCTAAACCTCTCCTGGTGCAACTTGAGGCTGTTTCTCTTGTCCTGTTGCTGATTATTTGGAAGAAGAGACCAACCCCCACCTGCCTACACCCCCCTTTCAGGTAGCTGTAGAAAGTGATGAGGTGTCCCCTCAGCCTCCTCCTCTCCAGGCTAAACACCCCCAGTTCCCTCAGCTGCTCCTCATCAGACTTGTTCTCTAGAACCTTCACCAGCTTCATTGTCAGCCTGA
>JAVJGJ010000014.1:18026634-18063799 GCA_035590215.1 Microhierax caerulescens | reverse complement strand
ATATGTAAATAAATAAATAATAATAAATAACAATACAGGTTGTAACCTAGTTGGAAGCTTCTAATTGAGCATTTCTAAATGGAAGAAATCAATTGCATCTATGAAAATTTGATGGGCCTCTTGTCAGGTGTCCATTAGTTTGGAAGTATTTCCCCAAAGCTGCTGAGCTAATAAGCTTCTTAATTTTATTGAAGGAGATTTTGTTTCATTAACTTTCCTCACCCATGTCTCTCTAGACTTGTCAAATTAATTTCACATGAACATCAGACCACCTCGATGCATCTCAAACACATTACTGCTACAAGAACCCAGATGACAGGCCCTTGAGGCAAAATGTATGAAACCGTTAAATAACGACTTTGATCTTCAAGTTCTCAATGTTCTTTCTTCCTTTTTTTTTTCCACCCTTCACATGAAATATACATTGGCTAATGAGCAATGGTGTCCGCAGGAACCACAGGGTTCAGGCGGTGGGAGAGGCTGCCTGGCCCCTGGCAGGAACATCCCCAGGACCTGGGATGTCTGGTACCTGGTGGGCTTCATCACAGCTCCGAATTCATCTTTCTGCTCAAACTAAAATCAAACCACTCAAAACATTTGGGGGGCTTTCCCTGCGCTAAAACAGTGTTAAGGGGTGTTCAGTAGGTTCTGCAACAACATATAACAGGATGGCAAAGCCTCTGCTTCATCTCACCTCCTGTTTGATAAGCACTATTTCTTCCCATATGTTATGAAGCAACACAATAAAGCAGAAGGATCCCAACCTGCAATATAGTTAAGAGTCTGTCTGAGGGCAACTTCACAATCCCTTTAAAAAAATGATGATGAGGAAAACATGTGAGGGTTAGTTTATGGGAAAATCACGGAGCTTAGCACAGAAACTTGTATTGCTGGCAATATAGTAAAGGACTGCAGTACTCTCTCCTTACACATGACATAATAAATACAGACAAGCATAAAATTCTTTTCTTCAGTGTCTGTGCCAGTAAAAGATGCCCCTTTAGGCATTTGCTGTAGCCTCAAAACCCAGGAGCTGGGACCTTTGCAGCTTTTCTAAATTTCAATGGAAGCACAGTGTGTCAAAGCCAACCTTACTGTGCAAGACCACCAACTTCAGAGGAAGGCAAAGAGGTGGGGGGAAGCACCTCTGCTGTGGACAAGCAAGAGCTTAAAAGCAGTGAAGGTCAGGTTCAGTAAATGTCTTAGAGACCAAATTATATCAGTTGGACCAAATTTTTTTTTTAACATTCAAGAGACAACAGTGACAGCCACTATGGGACTGGGGAGGTGGAAGAGTCTCCAGGATGAAAGGAGAACAGGGGAAAAAATGGGTTTAGCCCAACATCTAATCACTCTGCAGTGGGAAAAGTGCATATGCAGTCCAGGAATAAGGAATGCCAACCCTGTATCCCCATTCCTAGCCAAGGATCACCACCAGCAGCACCAGTAGCATTGCCAGATGGAAAAAGAAAGGGTTCATTTTGGACCCCCATTTCTCTGGAAATACCTTCCTACAGCCAAAGGAGCAGAAGAAAGGAGAGAGCAAGTGTCATTTACTCTGAAAGGAAATAAAGTCAATAGTAGACAGTGAATAACATGTAAAATTGGGACTTTGCAAAGTGACAAGGAAGTTAAGCCACCAGTCATTAGTAAGTGGATTCAGGATCAAAACCATGGGGTGAAATATTTGTGCTTATTTAGGTTCAGTCCATCATTTCCAGAAGGTGATATCAATGCCTGGCAAATGCCTCATATGCAACTGTTTTGGCTCATGTAATAGCCTGCAAATAATAACCCCAGATGTTATAATCAGAGAAGACAATAATTTGCTGAACAAGTGTGTCCCGCTGCCACAGAGTTTCAAGTGGTGGGGCAGAGAAGGCTGTCAAAGACTGTCAAACGCGCAGAAGTGTGTTTACAGGTGTTTAGGAACAAAACTGCCTCATTTTCTTCAAACTAAAGCTGGCATAAGCCTACTGGTGGGAGGGAAAATGAGAGCTCATCTGGACTTCTTCCATCTTAAAATAGAAGGGGAAATGTCTAGGAAGCAAAGCTACGCACTGAGCCACAAGGAGAGCTGAGCCTTGGGAATCCCCTAGGCATTTTTTAGACCAGGACAGGTGCAAGCAGCTTCAGCAAAAGGTAAGCTTCAGAATCAGCCCTAGCATAGCATCAGAGCCAAGAGGTACCACTGCCTGCAGAGATGCCCAGTGGATGAAGCTGGGGAATGGTGGCCATACAAAGGAGTGACGGTCAGTGAAGGACACTGGTTTGCAACCTGTTGAGTCAGGGACATCCACAGAGTTGCTGAACTGGTAGACAGAAAAGAGAGAAGAGGCCTCTCCTAGAGCACTATTTCTACACCAAAACTTTAAAAAGGGAGGGCTGGAATATCATCTTCAGAGCATCTGGGCTGGTACCATGCTTGCTCACTTCTTCACTGCTCCTTCTCTGGTTGAGATGCTGCTTGGTGAGAGAACGTGTTCCTAATCCTCAGTGGGGTGAAAGAGTGTCATCTTCTGGACTAAGCTACACACATGATCCTCTTCAAATTAACTTTTCTGGCAGCACATGTGGAGTAGAGTACAGTGCTAATCAACATAAACAACGCTGTCAAAATAAAAGAAAGACTGGTAAACTGAATTCTCAACTTACTTTTAAAGAGGTCATGAAATAGCTTCTCTTGAAACTCAAATACTTTAACTGTGTTTGATGCATTGTAAAAATCTTCTTAAAAGCAAAAATATTTTTTCTATAAAAAATAACCAGAGGTGTTTTCAAAGGTCTTAAAAGACATTTTGTCATTTTCTCATGGTAATTAAACAAAAATAAAAATGGTTTAACTATTACACCCAAAACTAGGCAGAAGGAATTCAGCCATCTATATGGGTGGTTGTAAAACAAAATAAATCAAAATTGTACCTTCTGTTACAGAGAACACAGAACCAGTGAATCTACTTGTATTAGAAATTTAATGAAAAAAATGTGTTACACTTGAAAAAATAAACCAGTAAAAATTCATGCCAGCTGCCTGTTCAACAGCTGCTGTAACACATTCACTGCTATGTTCCTGTCGGCTGTCCCCCAAATACCATCTTTGCTGCTGTGCATGAGTGCATGTGTTTTAATGATACACTAGGTAAGTGCCATTATACAGAAGCATGAAACTTTGCCCATAGTTTTAAATTGTGTAAGGATTTTTTAAATAGAAAACATCACTATCCTTTTTCAATCTGTAAAGCTATTCCAAACAATAGAAAGTAAAATTTAATTAAACCTAATGCAAATCTATTCTCTATCTCCCAGTGGAAAAGCCTTATCTACAAGGGCCCAGCTGCCAGGCTTGCTGAAAGGGGCATATTCAGGGTGTTTTATGTCAAGCAGTCATTGCATTGATGTATAAATTGTTCATATAGCTGAGACTGGAAACAAAATCTTTCAAATGGGAATACAAGTATCATAGGCATTCAGTTGTGTGCCTCTAATTCCTTTTTTTTTTTCATGCATAGGGCAAAAATCCTTATTTGATGAAGAGAAGTGGACTGAATTTCTTCAGGCAAAGAGAAGTTTGGCCTTGGTCTTCTGTACGACAGAAGAGCATCCCTCTCATCCTAACTGCTGTGCTGTAAAATAAAGGCTTGATCCCTCCTCCCTTTTTGGCAGTACTAGTCTTCAGAATAAGCTTCCAACTGTAAATCCAGACTGATGAAGGTCATTCCCTTAGCTCTGAGAAAATATTTGAGTCTTAGAGAAGGAAACAATTTAAAACACATCCCCATCTGAAATGACCTTTGTTAACTGGCATAGCTACCGCCTGTTCAGCATGCTGCCTCCTGCTGCTGCCCTCCATCCGTGCTTCAGTCCTCCCCTACACCTTGCAGAGAGACAGACCTCTTACCTGGGGCTCTGGAGTCTACTGCCAAGACATAGCAACTAAACCCACAGAACACTCCACACCCTGGTGCATAAGTGCTTTCTTCGACAGCCGTTCCTGTTTCACAGATCACACACCGCACGCCCTGTCAGCCTCATGTAGACCAGTCCAGCACCAAGGACCTGGGGCACAGGGCATCTCTCTGACCAGTCAATATGTGGGTCTGTGGATGACAGCTCGGATCCTACACTTTGTTGTTCTTCCCCTTGGGCTTCAGCTTCTACACAGTTTTGCACACTGTGTATACTCCCCCCCCCTCCTCCCCTCCTGCCCTCCCCCCCCTTAACAATTATTTTTTCCCCATGTTAATTAGCATAGCCACAAATGGCTTCACTAGTCACATAACCCAAGGCAGGCCAGTAGGTGCCAACATGGTTTTCAGCAACTTCTATCTCCCATCAGACTTTTGGGGAAATGAAATGTTACCTTTGTTATCCAGCTCACGCAGGATTAATTGGGTCCATGCTGGCTGGGCAGAGGCAGACAGGTCTCACCTGCCCAGGAGGTGCCCCAAGGCAGGATGAAGCCATGGATGGATCTAGTGCATTGATGCTTAGAGACTGAAAGACCCACCAGATAAATGAGGAATGCACAGCATAGGACCTTCTGGCCAACATTGATAATCAGAAGGCTGATTGCTCAGCCAAAGTGTCTTCTACAACCAGATGAGCATACAAGAAGTGACACTGGAAGAATCAAAAGAGAAAAGGCCTTAATAATCTCTCCTCAATCAGATGCTTTCTCAAAACCCACTGCCTTCTTCATCACCCCAGGAACTGAAGCCTATAAAAATGTATACATGTAACAGAACCTCAGAGCTATACCTACTTCTCATTATAAGACTTACCTTCTTCTGTCTTCTTTCCATGGTGTGTAACGCTCTCACCTCTCCTCACATGTCAAGATTAGAGTATATGCTTTCTAGGACAGGGAGTACGTTGATATTGTTTAGTTGTTTATTTATTTGAACTATGAGGCGACCAGCATATTTTTGTTTCTTTATAAATAAGTAACATGCAATGAACTTGACCTCATGTATCCTGACTTTGATAGAATTCCAGATAACTTTATGTAGACACTGTGCAGAGTGAGCGTAACAGCATCTGGGACAAAATAAGTAGTGAAAATACTGGTTTGATTAAAAATCACACAGTAACCTGGATTTTAAGCCAAGTTTGTGGAGGTATTAATTCAATTTTATTCATTCAATTTATTTCATGTGATCTAGTAAATATGTAGTAAAGAATCCTTAATTATTTTTTTCTGCAGATTACTTTAGCTCCTTCTTCTCTCCTCTCTCTGAATACTCTGCAATAATTAAACACCTTAAAAACATGCCAGCTGGTTATTTCTAAGGCAGTGCAAGCAGAATTGCTCTCACTGAAAAGGCAGGGTAGTTGCTAGAAAATATACTGAAACCATGAATGTTTGCATTTATAGAAACAAAATAATGATCAATATTCAATATGAAAACTGCGAATGAATACATTTTTGTACCTCATGGGGATTCCTAAAGGTCTGAAGGGGGAATTCCAAACCAGCAGATAATGTCCTATTGGAGCCTTGTGGTTTAAAGAAAGGACTTCACTGAATACAAAACTCATTAGACAGATTTTAAATTTAGTTCACGTAACATCATTCCAACATTGGAGTGTTTATTTAGGATCTAACTGGGACAAAAAGCACTCTTACATTGACTTTGAATCTCCCAACTTCTTTAAGTTTATTTTTCTGCCCATCCACTGAGAGTCTCTGTCTCCGAGAGGTTTCATGATCTGTTTGTTCACTTGCACTCAGAGGTGTTCTCTGGTTTCTCTTCATCCTACCTGATCCAGTCTGTTCAGTTCAGCTGCAGTCGAGTGTCTACAGCTGGGTGTACTGCAGGCCTCACTTGAGAGCTGCAGATGTTCTATAGAACTTCCTGGAATACACTGTCTGCAGTGCCAGAAAATCGAGTAAAGCAGGACTCAAACGACAAAAGAACTGACCCTGCGCAGGCATGCCAGCCTCCACCGATCCCGCACAAAGCTCGGCTGTGGAGCGGCACTGACTCAACTCCATCCAAGGAGCACAATACACTCACACAATAATATAATCCAGCACAGTAATGTATCCCAGCCAAGCACAAACAACATAATGGAACTGGTTGAAAAATCTGTTTGGGATTTTATGGCATTTTTTTACCGGCTTTAGTTGTTCAGCCTGCCAGAAACTATAGGAAGCCCGAAGCAGTTAGAACAAGATGTTCAGGATGCAATGTAAGGCAGGAGAACAAGGGCAATTTATTCCATATCCAGAACAGGACAAATAACTCAGTGTAACATAGAGGAATAAAGGGAGAGACATTTTTAAGCAAATGTCTCCTTTGCAAAGCACTTTCTGCGTTTACTTTGCCTGCTACCAGCATGTCACCCTTCCCGAAGGAGCTGCCAGATTTGTATTGCTGGTCGGAGTGGTGCTGAGCACGTGCTCGCTGCGTCCAGCGCCGTCGCTAACAGAGAGCTGGGGACGGTCTCCCTTTGTGCGTGTACTGGAGGTACCAGGCAGCTTCCCCGCAGCACCAGGGGCATGGGGGACTTCTGAGCAGAGTCCATGGTCCTGCAGCCACAGCGGGAAGCGGGCCCACAGCCTGCAGGGAGGCAGAGGAAGGCACGCCGGTACCCGCTCCACGCCCGCGGAGGGCTCTGGTAAAGGCAATCACAGCAGCGTCTGAATGTGCTGAACGGGGGGAGAAGGAGCAACTGCAGGCGAGCTCATCTTTCACACCCGGCCCAGCACCCCTGACCCCACGCTTCACTTTGCTCTTCTGGCTAAGCAACGCTTCTGAATTGCTCAGAGGATCTGTCAACCCACAAAACACGTTGCACCAGACAGCAGAAACCCAGTGGGACTTGGAAAGCAGAAAGATGGGGGGGATATATATATATATATTTATATATATGTATACATATAAAAACAATTGCTTAGGGGACTAGCCTGTCACTCCTAATCCTTCAATCATTTGAAAGTCTCTCTGGAACACACCCAAGACTCCTCAGGTTGCAATTGCCTTCATCCTCTTTCTCAGGATTTCAATTAAAGGGAGGTGTATTAAAGTGAAAGGGAGTTTGACAGGGCCTTCAGAAGGTCTCTAATCTCACAGGAGTTATTGAAATGGAAAGGATATTTTGAATCATCTCTTCTTGTTTAACTGCCTAATCAGGCAGATACTTTCGTTGTCTGATTTGTGCCAACATCGGGATTGAACTTAAGATTCACATCTCATCGCTCCTAATTTTATCACATTAGGGCTCAAATGAGATACAGCGGCCCAGGCTCTTTCCAAATGGTAGCCTGCAGGACTCCTTTATGAAGTGGGTTAAAAAAGACCTTTGGTACTGTCCTAATAGATAGCCTTCATTATTTACAGATTTTAGAATGACAAAAAAGATTCACTGCAGAGCTAAAGCAGACAAGCTACATTCGAGCTGCATCTAATAGATAAGGAGACAGTGCAGTACAAAAGACTTTAAACGTTTCTGCAGCTCTGCTTTTCATCCTCTTTTTAATACATGGAGAATTTGCTGACCTCCTCTGCTGGATTTTTGATCATAAGGATGATATCTTCTGGGATAATTCCTTTCCTGGCTCCCATGTGCTCCATTTAGACTATGCGAGCTGTGATTTGGCTTAGGGTTGAGGTGTTTTACAATAATTGAGAAGGGGGAGAAAAGGCATTTTGTGAGAATTTCTCTTCTTCTGATTGCTAACAAGGCAAGAGCAAGGGGGGCTTTGCAGTACTATTTTCTGTTGAAACTGGGAGTATGGCATGTCCAGCCACAATCTAATGCCCTTTTGATATGATGCAATATGCTATCCAAGGGACTAAGAGGAAATACTGGACCACAGGTTAAAGGACAACATTTTTCCTACTTTTCCTTTTTTCATCAGGAACCAAATAATCAAGGAAGCCAGTGACTGATTCTGTGCTACCAAGGGTTACCCATTTCTCTGGTCATTAGCTACAATTAACGGTGTAATCATATAGTTTTCTGTTTTATGCTTCCTGACAGGGTAATGTCATTTTATCTGAAGCAGAGGGTGCAGTGTGGGGGATTTAATTGCTGGGTCTTTTATCAAACAACTGTCATCTCTTCCATGTGCACAGTCTTTGGGATACTGTAAATCCAGCTAGATGACTAGGCAACAGGTTTCCTTTCCCTGTAAGCTGGAGAAAAGAGTAATCACTACCACCTCTTTTAGTGCTTATATAGAATTAGAGTGTGTGTTGGTAACTGAAGGATGAAGAGGAATCCATCCTTACTATTGTAGCACCTGAAAACCTCAGCCAAAGCGCATGCCCCACTGCATGAGGTCCTCATCAAACAAATAAATAAAACCTAACCTCAGTCTTTAAGCATCCACAGCTTAGGCACAGCCTGGACAGGGAGCAAAGGACAGACCAGAAATGGAACAGCGTTGCCCAGTGTGATGGTGAGATAGAAGATGATCCTTTCAACTCCTTATTCGGGTTATGCTTCCTTCCAACAGTACGATTGGTCCTGTTGCATTGATTTCTTGATCGTTAAACACGAGGAATAACATTTTCAAACATGTCCCTTTAGCTAGGTTTCCTGAGTCCCATTTACAAAGGCGATTTTTGAGATACCTGTGGCAGACATCTATTTGCTAGTTAGCTGTCTGAGGCACTTCAGACATTTTTACCCAGATACTTAATTAACCCAACAAGAGGTGCAATACCAGCATTGCAGCCTTCCCCCATTTCACCCTAGCACTGGCCCTCAGGCTTTGCTCAGAGCAGAAAGCAGGCCAGAATGAGGAGCCACACGGACATCAGCAGCCCTCCCATGTGCAGCACCCAGGGGAGGCTGCCACTGAAACTCATACAAAGGACTAAGGTAACGGTGAGCTGAGATCACCCAGGCCCCAAGTCTGTGGCACGGGTCCATGGTATTTGTGCAGCCTCAGAAACCATCTATTGCATGTGATAGGAAATACATTCATATGTCTGTAGAGACCTAAGAGAACAGAGAGTAAAGGTCAAATCTTGTATGCATTATTTGCAGACACACACATGCCCAGTTACCTACAAAGAAGGCATCACAGCTGAGCGGTGAATAATACCCATTTGTCACACGAGGGCAGCTCCGAGAGATTTTGCCTAGGCTTAGGGCACAACTCCACAAGTACCACCAGAGAAGTCCACTCTCAGATGCCATTAACCACAGAGGAGGGCATCCAAACCCAACATGGGGCCACAAGGGGTGCTGGTAACATGGGGTGTAGAGGTCTGAAGCAAAACCAGATGCAATCCTCAGCCAACTCTGGTATTTGTCGATCTTCCCTTGGCTTACTGGAGCAGGGCTCTTCTCAACATGAGGCTTCTACCACCTGGGGGTAATACTGCTCTGACAGTATTTCTTCTGAAATAGCCTTTGACGCTATTTTTCCTAAATGCCTGTTTAACCACCCCCACAGTAAAGAGCTATATTAAGTCCCAGCAGCACTCATTGCATCGCCTAATGTATTTTTTTAGAGCAATATACTTATCACTTTGCACCATTCTTCTTTTTTAATGCCCAAAAGACAAAAGGGCAGAGCACCACCACAAAACAAAAAGACCCTGACAGGGCAACCAGAGGCTGACAAGACACAAGCTTGTCCATATCCATGGACACTTTTTCCCTGCTTCTGTAAGAGAAACTTTCAGGTAAACTCTGCCTCACCCGTCCCCTTTGTGCCATTATCCAGGCAGCCTGGCTTACCAGAGCAGCTCACATTTCCACCATTGCAGTAATTCTATAAAAACTTGGGTATCACAATGTCCAAGAAGTGGGGAAAGAAGTCAGTTAAGTCCTTGTGGATAAAGTCAGCTACAGGATGAAACGGGTAAGTGAACTGCAGCCATCCTATTGCAGGACAGCCAAGACCAAGTCCAGCGAGAGCATGTATATGACTCAGTGCTGTCTCAGTTAACACAGCATCCTAAGTGTATAGATTTGAATTAATTAAAATTAAACCACAGATGGAAACGCACAATGGAGATTTACTAAAGAGAGGGCTGAGGGGATGAGTGGTGGTGGTTCTGAGCACAGAAATAAGAGCATTGCAGATAACCGGGATGGGTGTCTGGTGCTGGCAGCTGTGCTCTGAAGGTGCAAAGCAGTGGTTAATATTGCAAGCAGATACAGTGGGAATGTGCAGATGAAAGTACCTGTAACCTTCAGTTCCCATTGCTCCCCACGTCTCAGTCATCCTCAGAGAGCTGCCCTCCACTGTGCTTTGCAGGAATCAAAAGAGCCATCTCATTCCTAACCTATGTGCCACTGTTTGGCTCTTGCATACATCATGGTGTTAGATAACATCTGTCTCCTTGTAGAAGGACAGAGATAACATCCTCCTCCGGCTCATCAGCATGTGTGTCTCCAAATAAATGAACTGCAGTGGCAGCTTTTGGTTTTCTCAAACAAATTAAGGTTTGTTCTTAAATTAGGCTGCAGAGAAAACATGTATAGCACAGGGACAAAGAGATTATGGGCTTCATTCTCAGGTTGCTTATTGCTGCTCTGCTCCAATGTCATTTCAGGGGATTTTCTCTCAGTTTCCAACATGACAGTGATCAGAATCTCTATTTGCCCCAGTTCTCCTAGAGAAGGTCAATGAGTTCCTGTCCTAACTTCTGCTGTGTAAGAAAGAAGATGATGCTTCACTCCTGTGATGATTAATTGCTCCTATAGACTCATTCAGGGTTCAATCCTCAGAGTCAGAGCTGGCATTAATTTCATCAGATACAAGGCATGACCCTCACCCTTAGTTTTGCAGACATGAGACCTCTATTTAACAAGAGATATGCAGTGGTTAAATATTTGAAGTTCACTTTTAAACAAGGCTTAGAAATTCTTCCTGTTAATTCAATAGCATATAGAAATGCTCCTGGATTAAATGGAGTGCTTTGTGTCATTAGGAACAAGATATGCAAAATATTTCTGGTGAGCATTGTTAAGTAGCTAAACTGGAAAGCTGAGGTCAGTGCCCACCGCATTGCTGGTCCAGTTGCATTATGGGTTGTTTCCCACATCTGTGTACATATGTTTTTGCCTCCTGTCATTCCTGGAACAGTTTGCCCAGTGAGGCTGTGCAATCTCCATCCTTGGAGATGTTTGAAACTTAACTGGACTGAGCAACCTAACCTAACTGGAACCAATTCAAGAAGGGGGTGGGACTGGATGACTTCCAGAGGCCTTTTCTAACCAAAATTATTCTGTGATTTGTTCACAAACATATGAACAAGAGTTACCAGTTCTTTGATTTGTCACAACCTAGCTAACTGGTCACTTATTGACCAGAGTCAGGTAGTTCTCTTTCCACGACTCAATTTCATGGCTCTAAAAACAAAAATGTGAATCAAAGAGCTTTTCAGGAAAGAGTTACTGAATAGTAGAAGCAAACAATACATTTTAGCATTATTGGGTTGAAATCATAAATAAGAAGACTCTCAGAAAAAAATTATGAAGGACTGTGAAAATGGAGTCTATCTGCCAAAACCAATAATTACACTAGACACTTTACCTACATCAGTAGATGCTGTTCCCAGTTTTTCCAGCAGGTAAAACTTCACCTCAGCCAGAACATTGGGTCAGCACTGTGGAAAGTAGCATGGGTCGATCAGTAAACGGCAATCTTCCTCCAGGTGAATGTTGTGCTACGAACGATCTAATGCTAAAAGCCCTGGCTTATTCTTTCCACCTTCACACAGACATTCTGTGCATCCTTGGTACTCCCTTAGACTGATTCAGCTCAGCTAACATCAGCCATCTAAATTTAGTCACCTGCTTGTCCAGGCTCTACCTGTAGCAAATAGCGAAACACCTCCAGATTCACCCCTCTTACTTTGGACAGGTATCTCAGATTGGCTTACGTTTCCCATTTGGGGGTGTCTATCTCTCACCCTTCACCCTTCCTTGTCTTTACACTGGGTAGGGAAGGCATCTGCTCACTTTGCCCACTAAGGCCAGAGTCACATGTACCAGTTGTTTCTTGTCAAGTTCCTGTCTGGCACACAAAGGAGCACCTCTCCTCGGCTGGGGCATCAAGGTGCCATCACTGGACAAAGCAGGCAGACAGCACTGGCGTGGCCAGGAGCAATGAACAAACCCACAGCACAGTCAAGTGACAGCACTACCCCCAAGCAAGGCACCAAGAGACCCAGCGCAGGGAAGGAGGCACACCCCCAGCATCCCACAGCTGCTGGACCTGCACACTTTCGCAATAAAAGTGGAGAGCTCATTAAAGTTTTGCAAGTAAAAGGACTGGTCTAATTCTATTTTATGTTCACCTACTAAAAAAAAAAATAAAAAGGCAGGAGTAGAAGACATTTTGGTGTTCAACATGGAACGGTGCTTTATCATAAATTCCCTGCACAGCACCAGAAATGCATGATCTGCACTTTGAATAAATATTTAACACCTAAAATGGAGACTCCAACTTTGATCAGGGACCACACTTGGGAATAAATTGTCATTGCTTTTTAAATTGCCGCAGTTAAGGTATACCAGGTTATATACAGCAGTTATATAAAGCTATATACAAAGAACAGTTTCTATGCCACCACACCAGGAGCAGAGTATGAGTTATACAACACTTAGACTGAAACACTCTGTCCAAGGGAGACCATATTCCTCACTCTGAGATTTCATATTGGACATTTATACCCTGGGCAAGAAAATGGATTTTCATAGGAATACATATTTATTGCTCTTATTCAAACACAGCATTAAGAATGTGCGAAGTATTTTTAAATACAAATTGGAATTGAATTGCCTTAACTGTTCATTGCCAGGTTTTCTCTTCCTCTGAACAAGACCACATCCAAGCTATTATGGGGTTTAAAATGTTCTAATTAATCCACTGCTGTTCATTGAGAATATGCCAAAGTAGCCACAGTGCCTGTTGTTTAAGGAGCACTGACAACTGGTAAACACCACCGATATCACAGTCCTGACTCTGGGTCCTTCCACAGCAGTAAACACAATAAAACGTTACTTTCAAACAATGTGACATATATGTGAAAATGATCAGTAAGACAAAGAACCCAAAACAACTATGATGGTTTCAAGACTGTTTTATACAGCACACAGCATTACAGAACCACGTAACTACTTCCAAACACTTGGCAAATCCCTCTCAGGAGCACCAGGTCTTTCAATTTTTAGACATCTTGCATTCCTTCTCCAGAGCCTTAAGTCATCCCAAAGTGATGTAAAAGAAACTACAAAAAAGCTAATTTGTCCGTGGTAGAAATATTTTCAGTTTCCACCAGAGAACCAGTGCAGCCAGCTGCTGTGTCCCCAGGATGGCACTGAGACTTCCTGTGGTCTGCAGGGGGAAGATGTCACAATGTCACCTACTAAATCAGTGAGTTAACGCTCTACAGCAGGCAGATGCTTTCCAGCTGTCTCCAAGGCAAGCTGAGCTGAGTTTCCAGGTTTGTACAGCAGAGCTGGTGCATCTGCAACACGCACACAGAGCTGTGGGGCACACGGTGGGTCCGACGTGCTGCAGGTGCAGCACCTCCCTGAGCTGCCCTGCACACAGCATGGGCGCACGCGCTGCAGAAACCCCAGCCATAACCTTGCAAACCCAGGAGAAGGCAGCTCACCTGGGCAGGTGGGGAGCCTGGCAGGAACCCATCACACAGCCCCTCACCAGGTGCCACAGGACCTTGGGACCTCAGCTTTACATCCTATCCAGGGAGTGCCCATCTGGCACAAGCTTGGGTTTGCTCTGTTTTCTTTCCCCAGGACCAAGACACTGCTCAGCATGTGGGCAATTTTACCTGTTACGCTGCCCCAGTGCCATTTCTCCTGGAAAGCCTCAAAGAGGAGAGAAAGGAATGAGTAAAACCACTTCCCTCTCTCTCTTAACAGAAGACAGGTATGGACTTGCAATGCAATTCCAAAGGGGAAAAAAAAAAAATCATTTCCCAAGGAAGTGTGTACCTGCAACTGCTCCCCCAAAGCCTTTCACCCCCCACCAGCTCCCAGACACCAAATTGGAAAGCCTGTGATTCTGTCCATAATTCCCATGTCATGAGCATAGGTAATAACTGGAATTACTGAGGGTGATACCCTATCACTTTGATCCAGACAGCGTACCCCAGGTACGCTTATTTATCAGATATAAGAAAAGTTTCCATTCGTGCTCCTAAGGACATTGGCCCAGATGCAGGAAGGTTTTCAGCTCCTACCTCTCACCAGAAGCAAAGGATTTATTCGGGCATCGCCTGCCTGCCCCATCGTTCATTGCAAGCAGACTTACACAAACACATTTTCTTTACCCCAGACCCTGTGTATAGCTCATTTCTAGCCATAGGGACCTGATCCATTAAGCTTTTCATTCCAGTGAGCATACTTTCAGCCTTCAGGGCATGGCACCATTTGATGCCAAGAATCTCTGGAGCACCAGAAATCCCTCAAGCCATTCTCAGCAAAGGAGACGGGGTCATGATTCGGTGATGCCTGCCCCCACCAGCAACAGACCCCACAGCACCCGCTGTGCCTTGCCAGGGCTGCCGGGGGTCCCTGCTCACCTCCAGCAGAGGCTTCCCCTGAGTCCCATCAGCCAGGCAGGATGGAGCCCTTTGGGGGAGCCACTGGTAACGTACTCCAGCTCAGGAACTACTGGTGCTGAGAGGAGCCCCAGGTCTCAAAGGCCTTTGGAAAAAGGTGCTGAGAGCCATCATCCCTGTGCTGAGGCTGAGAAGCCCGATCAGCTCCAGGCTGACAAAGGGGAAAGCCTGCAGGTTACCCAAACCAAGAACTAGTCAACATTGAAGGTCAATTGCCAGAAGACTGTGCTCACGATAAAATGGGAAGCTCCTGGGAAAGAGATGATAATACCAGCTTCATGAAGATTTACCAGGAGAGCATTGCCAAGGGAAAACATGAGTTCAGTTTCATAAACAAATTCCTCACCCAGACTAACAGAAACAAAATCTTTTCTTGATGATTTTTTGCATTTGGGCAGAAACAGAAACCTTTCTGTAAATGTTGAGGGGATTCTCTCTTCTCTTGCAGCTGCTCCAAGCATCAAGGGAGATGAGATTACATCTGAAAGTGAGAAGAGGTCAAGTATTAGCAGAAAGTCAGAAGCATTGTCTGGAGAGGATGCTGCAGCCACCTGCCAGAGCAGGGGACCAACGCCAGTGGCCAGCAATGTTCCCGGTGGGACAACTCTGCTCTTTCAGACTCTCTCTCTGGCATGAGATCCTGGAGGCACAGCTGTGATTTGACAAAACTAAGAGGGCTACAGCAAAGCAACACAGAAACAAAGATAAGTTCAGCTCATAGGAAGGTAACTAAGCTTGCAGGAGCTAGTGAGCACTTTCTTTGGTGCCTGTTCATCTTCTTAACCCCCATGAGCAACCTTACTAAAGCAATAAGAGATGCAGAAGACCATGCTCAGGAATGGGTGTTATCTGCTGCAGGTAAGCAGATTGGAAACTAAGAAACCTGTCTGGTGTCGGAGACACCTGGAAACTCTTCAGCCTGCCCTGAGCACACACCCACTGTCTGTCCACTCTCGAACACAAAGCAACACAGAAGCAGGGCACAGTGCTCTAAAAACAAATTCAGAAATCCCACCAAGCGCCAGTGCAGTTCACGGCACGAGTGGGTCCCACGGGAGGAGAGGAAGCACCGGCAGTGGATGGGATGCCACGGGTGGGTGCTGGCAGCTGGGCAGAAAAAGCTGCTGCAAAGGCAGAGCTCCAGCCGCTGCAGACACTGACAGAGCTCTGCAGAGCTCGTCTGAGGGCTGGAGAGAGAAATGAGAACAGGAATCAATTACAGAAAAACAGATAGAGCTTGTACCTGCCACAAATGAAAGAAAATTGAAAAACAGTCACAGCCTTCAATAGTAATAAAAAGAAAATGGTTCAGTCTGTGGATGAGAGGCTGAGAGCAGACCCTGCAGAAGCACACAAGGAGAAGGCAGGGCTGCTCCACGTTGCTCTTTGCCGGAGAACGGAGGTGCTGTGGGTGAAGCTCATCTGCAATTTTCAATGAAATCCCCTTTAACCGTGTCATCACAAACATTTCCCTTCTAGGGAAATACAACAAAAAATCAAATGTAGTAAACTGAAAACACAGGGAATTCTTTGCCAGAGTCATTCAAAGCACTGGAGGAAATTTGGGAAGATAATTCTTTACCGCAAATTGAGAGGCAGATATATAAAAGATCAGACAGCAAAAAATTAGTGGTGGGATCCCCCTGATGAGATGGCTACACCTGAGCTAACTGTCCCAGCCACCCTGTGTGCTCACCAGAGGGTTTTCATGGAGACAGGGTCCCCATGTCATTCCCTCTTCCTCTCCCCTCTGAACAGTGGGAAGCGTGTGCACGGGAAATGGGAAACATGAGTTAAGGGAAAAAATAGTTGTTATGTTTTATAAGGCAAGAAGCATGATTATATCAGAGAAGCTGCACCATAAGATACCACAGGTGGAAGATGTGAGGTTTCCTGACTCACCTGTCCTTATCTGTGTGACCTTGGTAACCTCTTCTCCAGAGAGTTTCTAAACGAGGTTGCACATGGCACGCACACACACACACATATCTGTGCTGGTTAGAGGGTGATTGACAGTGAAAAATTGAAGTGTTGCAATCGTTCTCTAGATATTTCACTGACAGACAGAGCCGTGTGTATGTGACAGAGCACAAAGTAATTATACACGTCTAGGTCTTCACTCTTTCCAGTCTCGGCTGCTTGGCAGTTTCCTCAAGTTGTCTATGTCTGCAGCCAAGTTTTAATCACTGTTAAATCACACCATATGACTTGTGCTGTGGAGCACTTTGTCAACATCAAAAATAAATATTATTCCCACAAGGAATCCAGCTGGCCTCTAATTAGCTTTCAGAATATATCAATTAAAGTGTTTATGTGCTGTCCAATGATAAAACCGTCATCTCACCAGCTTCTAGAAGATCAATACAACTGGATAATATGAAATACCCACCAATTTATTCTCCTGGCAAATGAATCAATATGGCAATTTTAATGGGACCATAAAATAAATATTCTGAACCCTGAAGAAGACCCAAAACCAAACAAAACCAGTTGTATACATTCAATCAACATTTTTCAACAGCTGCAAACTTCTTTCTGGTACTTCTCACTGCAGAGAAATGACACTTGTATAACAGCAGCAATACCACTAACGTAGCTAATCCCAGTCCTGAGCTTCAAGTTATGCATTACATGGCAAAGCCATCCTTAGACTTCTGAGGAGTTACCTCCTAATGTTACCTTGGTGCCAAGGAAATCTGTATGCAATACTAGGAAAAAAGCATCCAAAATAACAAAAATTTGCATTTGCCCTCAATCCCTCCACTATATCATGTTTCTGATGAGAGCAGCTATTAATGTTCCCTTCTAAAGAAGTCCCATGCATTTCATGGCCATCTGAGCAGCAGCTGAAACTCCTTGAAGCAGGTTTTCTGCTCTTATGCCTCATTTTGAGACTCAGTTTGGGTCTTTCCTGTAATAAGGAACAATCCAAATTTTTCTGCATGATGCTGGGGGATGCCTGTGCCCCTGGAAAGCAGGTGTGAGCTCCAGCATAGGAGAGCCTTGCTTTCAGAGCAACACCGCCCAGGACACATGACTGGGAATCAAATAAGAGGTTGCTGCCCCATGAAAACCTCTCACAGAAATACTGCTGCACACGAAAGGAAAATCCTGGAAAAATCTCTCATCAGCCTTAAAAATGGATCGTGAATCAGCTCATCTAAACTGACAGAGGTACAAAATGCTACAAGAGCGTCTCAGCTGTGTCAGGGTCTGTTATCGCCTGCTATAAAGCACTTGTCAAACCAGAAGAAAAGCTGAGACAACGGCAGATTTCTCATATCGCTGGTGAGAACACATTTGCATTACTGCTCGCAATAAACGATCATTACTATGAAGTGTTTGAATATACACTGAGGAGCAGTGGCAAGCTTGCAGGCAGGGCAGCAGCACCACGAACCAGAGGGATTCACAGTACTCAAAGCCCACCATCCACTACAGGGCATCCCTTTCCCCACCTGCCCCCGCTCCCAGGCAGTGCCCATCTGTTTTGATTGCCAGTCCCTGCACCTCCTGCACTGAAGACTCCAGGTTTTTGCTCATGTTTTACATTCATGCACTGAGCAGACAAACCCACAGCTGCTCTAAACTGACACAGCTCCGCTGGGGCGATGCTGGTAGCCACCAGCTACATTTCTGGACAGGGAAGGGACAACACAGAAGTCTCTTGGTTCAGGCAAGCAGGGTTTGTCCCCTTGTCTTTCCAAATGGCCCTTCCTCCCAGACTGCTCCTCAGAGGCTGGAAATAACTCCTCTGGGGACATGGCCACTGGTGCCACCTGCTCTGCAGATTTCTCCTAGGTGGAGGACGGGCTCAGAAACAGTCTGCCTGCATCGATGTCTTCTTTTTGGCAGAGTCTCTCTTATGTTTAATAAACAATAATTAAGACCAGTGCCAGAGCAGGGATCAGGATGGGTTTTTTTACATCTGAGCTCAGGTTTTGCAGATGCAAAATCAATCCCTCATCTCATTCCAAGAGTTTCTGCATCCTCGTCTTGCCAGCCACCAACTTCAATGACAAACCTCTTGTTTGCTTCAGGAGAGAAAGCAAAATGAACTTGGAGTGAGCTCAGAGGCTATGTTCAATGCTAATGCATATTGCTATTGCCTACAGTAGCTCCAGAGCAAGGTCCTGCCTTGAATATTTTCAGACCATGATCAAATCTGCTTTATAGACAAAGGAACTTTCAGTTTTATCTCCTGAATATAGGGCACCTTTGAATAGCTTCTCATTTTTAACATTACAATGAATTATAACCCCTTTGTGGTTCTGTGTAATTACTTCTGCAGTTGAATTGCGTATGTATCAAGTGCAAAATCCTGAAAGAATAACAGATACAGAAACTGCTCCTAAACAAAAGGTTCAGGCTGGTAAAATTAACCAGTCACCTTTGCAGTTTCATTTCCACATGTACAGTTACGGTCAAAGCGTGCCGGAAAACAGCCAAGTACTTTTCCCTCCTTTAAAAATCATTTCTTCACCAAATTCAGAAAACACTTTGGCAAGGCCACGCATCAAGCGACGAGAAAGCAGTTAGTGTTGTCCTTGCTAATTTACAGATTTATTTTAGTCAGCGGCTGATTATTGCTGAATTCTTGCAAAGCTACAAGACACTCGGAAGCGTCTCAGCACACAGCCTGACCTGAGCTTACCTCCCAACGCCACAGCTGACACAGCACCATTTTCTGCCCGATAGCCCTCGCACAGCCCACTGCCACCTGGCTGATGCGGCTGCTCAGGACGCCAGGTTAAACTGAGAAGTCCTAAAGCAGAATTTGGTTTATGTAGTATATTTTTCTTGATAAGCCATAGAGAAAAAAAAATAATCAAGTGATCTAAAGTCAACAAAAATGCTCTTTCTTATAGATCAACCACCACATTTTCTGGGACAGCACAGGCAGCCTCCCAGAGGGCAGTAAAAGGCTGTAGCATAATCTTGCCCAGTGTGTCACCTGTGCACACTTTGTTTCACTGAAATGGCCACAGGTCCCCTCCGGACTGGGCTCAGCTATGCTGAAAGCAGCCCCACAAACCCCATCCTTAATCAGCTGATGCTTTTGGAAGCCAAAAAGACAGAGGATTTGTTGTACAAGCAAAATGTCCCCAAGTGTTCCAGCTAGCCACATCATCATCAGCCCAGCTTCCACATCCCACATCATCTTTTTGAAGATAGATGATAGACAGACAGACAGACAGGGCGAGCCCCACCATCACTGGTGAGACAGGGCAGGTCTCCACAATGCAGCAGTGCCGCACACCTCCAGCAATGAGAGCAGAGCAGCACTGACGCACCCTCGCAGAACTCCACCGGTGGTTTCCCATGGCTCTTAGCTCTGAGGTTACTGTCTGTAGATGAGCACCCTGTACTGGAAGGGGAAAACCCACCATCATGGCTGTAACAGCTTTAAATGCTCCTGATCCTGCCATGCTTAAGTGCTGGTGCATCTGCAGTCATGTTCTCCAACAAGGTCAGCTGCCTGGAGAAAGCCAAGGAGCAAGGAGACAACCCCAACTCCTTGTCCACATGCAAGGGGGGTGGTGTAATTGTGCTTCAGCACTGGTGTTGTTGAAAAGCCCTGGCAGCTTCCTCCTTTCAGGATGGGGAAGGCCTCAGGGGAAGGTAGAAATGAGCAAGAGTCCATTGACAGACCAGTAAAGCTAGGAGAAACTGGGATTTTGAAGGACAATGTGCATTATTGCAGTAGACTGGAGCGGACCTCATCCCCCGTCCCAGCTCGCTACAACAGCAGGACACGCTCAGGACTCCTCCTTCACCAGGCCACTGGTGAAACTTGCATCTCTTTCCCCCTTCCTCCCTCCAAGACCTGGGCATCCAGCCGTCCCCTTTCCAGCCCCCCCCCCCCCCCAATAAGCTCCACAGGGTCACAGTTGGCCCCTTTTTTCTTGGCTGGGTTCACTCTCCTGACTGTGTCTTCGCAAGAAAACTGAGCAAGAAGGCAGCTCTCCCAAAGCCTTGTTAGCAACCCCTCCTCCCTCCTCCCTCCCATGCAGGGATCACCTACGTGGGCTTTTTAAGAAACCCAATACCCACACTTAGGGTGACATCAGCAGCTGAAATCCTGCTCTCTCCTCCATCTGGGCCTCCCCACCATTGCTGATACAACTGAACCACTGCCTGGAAAGCAACAGCAGTTCTCCAAAGCTGTCCCTGAGACAGTCTCACTGGCTCTTTTCACAAGCTTTGGCTAAATATAGGTCCTTGAACGCAGCTCCAACCAGTAAGTGCTGCTCTGCATGAGCAAAGGTGACAGGTCAAAAGCTGGGGGATCATTTCCTTGGAGCTGGGGTCAAAAGTGGAGCTTTTTTCAGAAGCATCAGCCCTGAGGCTACTTCTGCTCTTAACAAATCAGCAGGATGTTTATTGCTGACCTTGAGGCACAGAAAGTGCCAAACATTTCAAAGAGTTGACCCAGTGACTTTCAGATGCTTCAAGCGGTACTTAAAGCACTATAATAAATGCACAGAGAGGTCCTCATTCATTCTGCCATTTTCAAACGAGGGTAGTGGGTTGACGCCAGGCGTTCCTTGGGCACTGATGTGCACAAGAGGAGATTAACAGCAGACTCTCCTAAGGCACACAACAGACCTGGTGTCTCCTTTTGGAACAAGAGCCAGAGGCACCTGTGGGAAAAGACCATTGCATCAAGACCCAGGTTCTCTTCCTAGCTCTGCTGCTGGCTCCGCATTCACCTGGGGTCATCAAAATCATCAGCCTACTCATAAAACAAGTGTAACATGCTGCAAAACAGAAGAATCCTTAAAACCTTCAGCAGAGACTGTGCACTTTCATTAGCTGCAGCTGAATCCCAGACCAGCAAACGGCAGCTGAAACACCTATTTTTAATTGAAATGTGCCATGCTAGACAGATTTTCATTACTGTTCATACATAACACTAAAGTTGCTTTTTATAGGGTAATCATCCATTAATCTGATCATGATCGTGGTTTTCTTAATGATGTGGCAACTCAATGCAACGTCTTCAGTAAAGTGAAAAATTACTCCTCTTTCTCCAAGTCGATCGTTGTTCATTTCTATCCACTGTAATCTTTCTTATGACTGTGCATAACATCAGCCTTTTAAGAACTTGTATCATTTTCTCAACGCTTGATCAGAAGGCTCAGCATCCATGTGGGGCATCACTTGTCCAGATGGCACCTGTTGCACTAGAGATGCACTCCAGACCTGCGAAATAAAATCAGGATGTTCTCTGAACAGTTATCACAGTGGATCAGAGACCACCCAAGCACAGTGGTCCCACTGGAGGGGTCACTGAGTGTTAGGGAGCACACGTGCTCCTTCACTCATTAGCCTCTGCTTCACCAAACCTTACATACTTTTCAGAGGTCACACGTAATGGGCAGCAGTGAGAGCTGGCGCTGCAGAGGTGATGTGTTCCTCACTTCAAGCCCATGTGAACCATGATGAATCTGCGAAGTAGTTATAAAATAAACACACAGATAACCAAAGACACTGTGCACAGATAGCCAATTAATACTGCACAGATGGTCCATGAGAGCTTCCTGGACACAGACTCTGACCTTGAAGTACACAAGGACTAATGTGGGGGAAGCTCTGCCTCTGGTGAGAGTACCTGGCTCTGATCTAGGAGTCAGCAACCCCACATTTCAGGAAAGATCAACCTCACACAGACACATATGTATGGGAGCAGTGCCAGAGCTTTGCAGCACCATCCTTTGCCCTGCATGGCTCCGGTCATCCTCGGGGAGACCTCTCAGCTGTGCTTGGAGTGGGCATGGGGGGTGCTCTGGGAACAAAACCAGCCAGCCAAGAGAGGTCAGCGGCTGTAAATAGGTGCTGGAGTGGGTGAATAGTCTGCCTGGCTGCCCAGCTAGCCAGTGGAGGTTTTGGTGCTGGGAGGCTGTAGCGGGAGATGAGACAACTCACAGGAACACAACAGGCATTACAGAGACCGCTGCGACAGGCAGGGCACAGCCGCCACCACGGTGGCAGACAGGCCAACACCAGCTCCCTGCCAGCCCTTGGACCGCTGCTGGCCCCTCGTTGGGGGGGGGCCCACAGATGTTTTGCTGGGCTGCTCCACAGCAGGTACTGCCCGTCAAACAGGTGGCAATGCACACACAACAATGTGGCAAGACACAGCAGAATAGGAAAAGGGGGGGGTAGGGGCTGAGAGCACAGGAGGGAGGGTATTTTAGATGATTTCTCATAGGGGATCAGACACTGAGCTTTGTATTTCCCTAATAAAACACTCAGCACATGATTTTGTGGTGTTACTTGTTCCTGCACAATCTGTGGCTGCTGCAGCCACATACATTAACTGAACGCAGAATGGATGCTAACATCTCTGCAGAGCTAAATAGACAAGCTCATATTTTCACTTAGTTGAGAAAAACTGCCACGCTTAATGCTTTATGACTTGAGTGACAGAAAAAAAATTTCAGTGTCTGTGCAGGCAGTCAGGAGTAGATGGGAAAAATTATGAATATTTACAATACAGAGGAGAACATTTAGGTGAGATATTGAATATTACCCACCAGAAATGTGAGTGTGAATTGTTGTTAAACGTCTAAGACCTTACATTATCGCAGAGAGTGTCATATTTTTAACATTCAAACTAATTTTGAGTAGCTAATGCAATGAAAGAGCTTATATTAAGCAAACAGTCTTGCAAAATGGCATAGTTAGCTCATCACATGTGTCAAATAACCAGAGAGGAGTTGATCAAATTTCGGAAAAAAATGAAGTGACTGCATTGACACTGGCCACCATGGCAGCCCTGGGGGACAATTGCATATGCCTGTTCCCCATGGCTGCACCTGCAGGACAGGAACATCCAGAGCAGACAACCGCTGATGGCCAGGAGAGAACATTTCCCCAAGGCCAAACCCACCCAAGCCACCTCTGAGGGGCCCAGCCAGACTACAGCAGGCAGGAGACACTGGCCACCTCCCACCCCAGTGTCTCACCCCTTTTGTCTTTGCTGTCCATGGTGGTTTTTACTCCTTGTCCCGCCAAGGGTCTCCCAGCACTTGCTATATTTCTGTGCCGTTTGTCTCCATGCAGACCCCAAACCGCTGCAGACCCCAGTGTTAGGGACTTAGACGTCGTCCCTTAGCAGAGCAATGCTGCTGTCCAGGTCCCACCTGAGGGGGGTTGTGGCAGCTGCTCAGCCCCAGGCAGAGGGGGTTTCAGCAGGCTGAAGGTGGCCAAGTTCTGCATTCCCGTCCTTCGCTTCCACCACATGAAACAGAGGATAGAAACAAGAACTTCAGATGTTAAACAGGATAAAGTCGGGGGATGGGGGAGGAGGGGAGAGAGCTTAATGCAGAATTTTACCCTCCCTTGCTTTTATTTGGCATGTTTCTGGAGAAGAGCTGCTCTTTTAGCCAGTAATTCCGTATCACTAACAGCTTGGTATTGTTTATGCTGAAATTAAGTGCTGAAGAAGCAAATCATTTTGCAGAAAGTGTATCAGCATCTACAAGAAGAGGCAGAAAGAGTAAATGGGCTTAATTAGTCACTAGACAAGGAACTAGATTAGTGCATTCTTACATATATTTAAGAAATGCAAGCTCTTCATCCTACCCAGCGCACTTGATTCCTTATGCTGGAGAACTCATCTTTATAAAGATGACTGAACAGCTGTGAGGGTCACGGACCACCTACCCCAGCAGCCACAGCCACAGAGCAGATGCTGGACAAGCGCACAGCCTGAGGGAAGGCGGCAGGGGAGGCTTTCCCCTGCACACTCAGCTTCCCCGGCACGCTCATCCCTTGCCATCCACTCCACTGGCTTTCTGCTAAGTGTAAGATTAGGAAAACAAATTTATGGAGTTAAAAAAAAAGAAAAAAGAAAAGTTGTCAGTGAGGATTTAGGCTTGAAAGAAAGCTCCTGGCCCAGCCCCTGACAGCTGACATCCTCATGTCACCTTGTCACTGCCTCACGTTGCAGCACGCAGGTTTGCCAAGGAACGTCAGCCAGAGCCCTGTGCTTCTGCTAGGGACTGCTTCTGCCCTGCGACAGGGGAGGGAAGGTTTTGGCAAGATGGTGCCAAAGACAAACTTGATAGCTCCCTACAAGGCTACAGGACGTTCTTACTTTCCTGGTGTAGGATGGAGAGATTTACAGAGGAAAACTAAAATTTGTCAGATAAAGAAAAATATCATTCTTTGTCACTTGGGGGAAGAACGAGGCTCGCGCACTGCTCTGTGCATTTCAGACAGCGTAAGAGTGAAATGGAGTATTTGGTGCTCACCATAACCTTGCTGGTTGTGTACCATTATGTTTGTTAACTGTGTCCCAGGTCTCCATCACATAACCATCCCTGCAGGTCAGGACCACTGAGGGCAGGTTTAGCAGCATCCATGTAGGAATTGTGCCATTTATCATGACCTGGGAATTGCAGGCAGGACATCTGGTTTCCCTTCCAGGAACAGGATCCATCTGCAATGTGACTGCAGTCATTTGAGCGTGCGATTTTGTATGGGATGACACCAAATCATTTACTGAATTCACAGCATTTCCCTGCACTCACTAATGACCATTTCAGCCAAAACCAATCAGGTTAGGGTTGTACAGACATTCTGAGTGTTTGTTGAAAGGTAAAAACCCTAAACTATTGTGAAGTTGACACAGGGTAACACTTACGTGAGGAATCAGACCTCCTACTGGATGATCATCTGCTTTCTGGTGGCAGCGAGTCTTCATTGCCAGGGTCGTTGTGGCAGCATCTTCAGCTGGATCAGGAGAGACTCCTCACAGCACCGTTCTGCTCAGTTCTTGCCACACAGTTGGTCTTGGTTCTGTGACCACCCTTCCACATGCTATTGATGTACCTTAACCACATACAAAAACACCCTTTAGAGAACTATGTACAAAAGACTGTCCTGTGTGACCGTTTTTGCAGGAACAGTTTCTAGCAGCCATTTACAAATGTTTTAACTGCACACAGTGGCCTAAGCAGGTCTCTGGGACACTTCACCTGGGATGTTAATGCAGGCATACAAACTGGACTGGACAAAGCAGGAGTTGCCTTGGGGAAAATTTCTAGTGCTGTCCAAAATTTCTACCTAGAGACAAACACTGCAGCACGAAGGTTCAGTCAATCGTCTCATTTCAAGTCAGCCCATGGGCTCCAGCCACTCGATCACCTCATCGCTGCAGAGCACAGCCTGGGGGTGTCCAGACCACCCAAGGAACGAACCACTTAATGAGCTGGGTGTGCATATGGGCACAGCCCCGACAGCCAGCTTGATGGTCACACTTCTCTTCTAACTTAAGCTTCATAACTCTTGTCACCTTAGACAGAAAAGGCTCCACGGAAGCTTTAAGAGGCTTTTTACCACCTCTCATGAAAGAAGCTCCCTATGAGAGCAGGTCTGGAAGCCAGGGCATTGCTCGCAGTGGCTCAGGCACACTTGCCCAGCCATGAGCAGCCCTTTTAGTGACCAGTGACATCAGGGCATCAATCTGAAGCACATCAACAAGTTTCTGAGTGCGACCTGGAATGTACTGGAATAGACTCACCTCATTGCTAATGGGAATGATTCACACTAGTGCCTACTTGAAGAAGGGAACAGAAAGTCCTCTTAAACAAAACAAAACAAAATAAATTCAAGACAAAGGCCTGGGAACATCCCCAAATAAAAACTGTGCTTGGGACAGTGACATAAAAATCCTGTAATTTCCTGCTGAAATGCAATTTGTAAAGACATTTGTTGTGACCAGGAAACTTAAATTCAGTTCCTAAGCTATCTTCGTTAGCTTTCACTGAGCTCATGGAATAAAAACAAGCTGCATTTCAGCGTAATCAAATGCAGTTAGCGGGAAGGATCACACCAGTATGGTCATTAAAGATACAGATCAGAGGAACTGTTTCACTTCCATATGGAGTGCAGCACAATGTCTGTATGATGGACTTGCAAAAAACTGACCCAGGTTCCATTTCACCTAAAGTATGATGAGCTCAAGCACATCAACACTGGTAACTGCAAGTCCAATTTACAGCCTGTACTTACACATGGCTTTTTTGTAACAGGTTCGGTTTAGCATCAGAGGGACATGCTGTGCGTGACAGAGAGGACTTCAGTAGCCCTGGAGAGGCCACAACCAGAAATACCACCTTCCTCCAGGATCCCACATGTGATTAGGAGAACAATGCTCCTTAGTTTCCTCTTAATGCAGCTGAAATCTCAGTATGGCTACTTCTCAACTCAAAAGGATTTAAAAGACTGCATGACAAAACTAATTTAGTTTAATTAAACTTATCTATACTTTATAGTCAAAACACATCTCAGATGATGTGCAAAACTTACAGATAGCATCTACCCAAGAGATTCCACTCCTGGGTAAATCCACTAGCTGATAGCCCCGTGTAATTTAAGCAATCATTTTTACATGACTGAATCTGATGAATGGTTTTCTTTGTGAAAAATGGCTCCTGACCAGACATGGACAAAAATAGGGAAAGCACAAGGTATTCTTGGAACAGACCGACTTTTCTCTATGCATTTAATCACAGCAATACCTCCTAACAGGTCTGAAAAAGAATCTTCTCCTACATTAGCTTTCTAATTCGTTGATGTTTTTGACTGACTCATTTGCCTTTGAAGTTTGGGTAGTACTTCATTATAAAATGTTGTCATGGTACAGACCAAAGCCTTGACAGCAATTTTTATGATTTACAAAGATGACAGCAATGCAATTTTCTGGCATCTAGTTCTACCTTTTAAAGATAAAACTAGCAGAACCTTCTGAGAATAAAACATTAATCTGAAAGGATGAGACTAAATTCAGAGGAGCTGCAAACACCAGAGAAAAGAGCAATAAAACAAAGAAATCTAATGAAATATGGTCCAAAAGTGAAGGTAATAGTCTTTTCTTACTAAACCTATTGATTGGAAATTGTATTTCACTTGGAGTTAAGATGTGTTCTGAATTGTCTAGCATGAAGCACGCTGGGTGCAAGAATTGGCTACGCCCTGCTCAAGGTCCCCATCAGATTAACAGCAAAAGCAGCTGCTGCACAAGGAAGTGTTACTGTCCTTCAGCTGCCTGTTACCAGCCCTCTGCCCAGTTAGCAAAATGGATGGTGCAAGGATTCATCTCTATCAGGAAAGAACCAACCAGCTTAATTTAAACCTCAGGTTATTAGCCAGAGGACAGCTATGGCTTAGGGCAGCGACCTCCAGGATTAAAGCAGCAGCAGCATCCTCAGCCATTTCTGCAGCAGCAGCCTCCCATAGCTCACCAACCCTGCTACAAGGCACAGTCAGTCTCTCACAATAAATAAGCATTAATCAGGTCAAACTAGAGAGCAGTACGATAAAGAAAAATACCCGTTTGCAACCTTTACTAAGTAGAGACATTTTCTTCTTTTGTTTTCTATCACTTTAATCACACGTATCCAGGATTATAGAAACCCACAGGGTCACTTCAGTATCTTCAGATCTTGTACTATTTTTTATAGTCTGAATTGTATGTTCTGTACCACAGCTCTCTGGTTTTTAATGTTTTGCTTCAGGCATTTCTCTCTCTCTACGAGTTTGGCCAGACAGCAGGACACACCACTGCATGCTCTAGCTGGACTCGGTCAGTTACAGGAGGAATAAAAATTATTTTTGATTTCTATTCATATAATATCTAAAAAAATAACAATTTCAAATGTTAAATATTAATTTGCAACCACTTCTGTTAGAGCCTAGACTTCTTATACTATTCACACGATTTAGTATGCTGCATCAGTAAGGTCTTTGCAAAGTGAACACCTAACAGAAATTTCTATGATGCTGAGACAGAACAGTATCTTTGCAATGACACATTTTATATGCCTCATGAAAATACTGCAAGCTGGACACCTTTGGTAGCTAGCACATTTTGTGTCAGTCTAGTTAATCTAAAAAACCCAAACCCTAGAATGCTCTCATGACTTTTATCTGACTCCCAGTTTCCACCCAAAAGAGGCTTCAAACAAATGGTGGTAATAAACTATCACAGTAAACATATGCCTCTATTATTTTGTATGCAACAAAGAGAAAATTTGACTCTGAATAAAAGCCCACTAAAGTACACCACTATATAAATGCCTGATGTATAGCTTCAGAATTAGCTAAATGTACTAGATTTAGTTTTAACACTATACCCAGCTATAAATCAACGCACTGGAACCGTTCTAGCAGCAAAAGGAAATCAATCACCGTTAATATAAAGTACAAATGCAAACTAATATGAAAATTCATTATTTCAAACAAGATTTCCTGCTCAGCAATTTCAGGATTTCTCCTCACCAATGGCTTTGGAAAATACTCACCACCATACTCAGATCTTGCTATTGCTACTAAAGGAGTCCCCAGACAGGACTCTTGTTCCCCTGCTTGTGGAGGGCTGCAGCCTAAGGGGGTGAGAAGCCTGAAATCCACCCCAGGTCGCTCACAGCACCAGGCACCACATCACCTGAAGGTTAGGGTCCTGCACAGAAGGCAGTTCAGATGCCAATGGGAAGCTGCTCTTGCTAAATCAGAAGTGATTTAGGATTTGTGGATTCCACTACGTAAAGTCATCAATGAAGTCTTTGATTACAGGCAAGCCAAATGATCTCCATACTTCCATTTCTCCTGTGTAAAGCCAGGATTAGAATGCATGTGAGGTAAAAACTTGCAAAAGCTTGGGATTTCTTCTGACGCTGCAGCAGCACATGCTGTATCTGGGACCAGAAGAAAGGACGATGATGGGTGGCATCCCCAGCTGGCCCCACTCCACCTGCCCATCAGCCCTACACACACACACACCAGGTCTTTTGGCAGCAGGCTGAGAGCTCCACGGGTGTGAAATGCAAACGAGCTCCCTGGAAAATACCCTTCAGTTAAGTCAATCTTCACATTTCTAAGATTAATACACATTTTGTGTGCTTTGCACTTTTTTTCTTACTCCAGAAGCACAGCTAAAAGCAGGGCTGGTGAGGAGCCTCTTAAACCAGATCTACAGCTGACAGGAATGATGACTCAGAACCACAGTCATTGCCTCAAAATGCTGAATGCTGGCTTTTTTTTTTTTTTTCCTTGTTCTTTCTAGCACACAAAGTAGTTCACAGTTCTTAGATACACTCATCACATGGAGCATCTGCCTTAAGTCCCTTCCCTCCACTTTTTCACAAGGCTCCATTCTTGTGGGAGTCACGCTCTAGACACACACTGTCCCCTCAAAAACAGCCACATCTGAAGTAGACGGGCAAACTCTGTAAGGATTCGAGAAACAATGGCTCTGTAACACACAACACAAGTACATTAGGAACTCCATTATCCCAAAATACAAGAGCACTTGAAAAATTACTTCATACTTCATTACTTCAATGAAAACACCACAAGAATAGAAGTGCAGCATGCTCTTCCAATATACATAATTTTTTAGTCTTACTCACTGGGTAAGAATATTTCTCTCACATCCCAGCACACAAACACAATATTCCAGTAAGAAACAGTAAATCTTTTGGGTTTTTACTTACTTGCCCCAACAAACTATGTTCAACCTTCTCAGAGCAAAGAGCAAAGATTTGAGAGACATCAGGTCATGTACAAGACAAAGGATCACCAAAGTACGCTATGAATCTATGAATACCTCCGAGTAAGATGTATACAGCAGCATATGTAGTATCACCTACATCCCACTCATCTTTGAATAGCTTTCTGCTGTTGGTGCTCCTTGCACTGAAGTTTATCACCTTCCTCTACACCTGTTATCCCAGCACAGGGGCATGTGCTGACACCGCTCATCACATTCACTGCAACCATTCACACGATGGAGCCCAAGCACAGTCACAACAGCATCACAGCAGATCCTTCTTCATTAACAGATTCATCAGCGATACCATTTCCAGATCGCAGTATTTTGCCCACCGTGGCACCACAGACTAAACAACCCTGTGCTTCAGCGGCCAGGCAGGTCCCATCTTTCATGTTTAGCTGTTTGTGAAACTCAATCATTTCTTCTCGTTTCACATTGTCAGGAAGGAGCGGATGGCAGATGTGCTCTGCCTATAATACTGTTTTTATGATACCCTGTCTGCTGGAGAACAGCAGAAGCAACATTTGGAGACAAGAATTTGCAGTGCATTTTCAGTTTTGGGTAACTGAGTTAAAAGATAGCATGGGGTACAGGGAGAGGAAGAAAGGCTTGTACTGAATTGGTGCTGATAGATTCCCGTAACAAAAAAGAATGGGGAAAGTGATACTGAAAAAAAAGGGAGTATTTGCTTTAATATGTCCTTCATATAGCTGATGGGAAGACCAAACTTTTTGAGACAGTGTGTACTTTATGATTTGATGAAGGGAAGCAACAGGGGAAAGCCCTCAGGCATTTGTACCTACTCAGTGCTTTACCCTCTATTTTGTTATGTAAACTTTACAGGTCTGCTGAGGCAATCATCACTTACATGCCTGTTTGCTGTCAAAAAACTTGTGTCAGCAAACAAAACACTGGATTTTCCTGCTCCCCTTTATTTTCTCGCACAGCAGCCTTCCCTCTGCCTAGGTTCTTTTGGAGATGTGTAAAACTCTCAGCAGTATTCCTAATTTTCCATACTGCCTGCAAGGGTTTACCATGCTTTTTCCTGAACAATGTGCCAATATTCTTGAGGGGGTAGTCAAGACTGCAAGCAAGACAATGGTGAGTTTGGCTTATAGCTGGCATTTGGGTGCAAGTAAGAGAAGAAAATCTACTTAAACAACAAAGAATTTGGTATTGTATTAATATTTTGTTTTGCTTCAGAGAGAATACCTGGTTCTCCCCTTCCCCAAGAAAGGACTCACATAGCCTGCGTCTTGTTGCTGTTCATCAAGGCACAGCGGTTATCGGTGAGCATGCACAAAACCTGCAACAAATAACCATGGTTTGATGGGATGAAACTTGTAAATATGCTCAACAATAAGTTATTTTTCCTTATTATAACAAAAATCGTCATAATAACAGAATTCCTCATCATAAGAAAAAAAAAGGTGCTCACTTCCAGCTCCACGTCTGCCACAAAACCTACCTTGTAACCAATTTTAACAGGCAGTGTATTGCTCTACCTTTCTGTGGCATCACCGTGTTCTAATTCACGTGGGATTCAAATGCAAGATTCAGTTTTAGCTTCTTAAAGTGGTTTTCTGAATTGCCTAACACCAGTGACAGAATCCTAATAGGAATGATAACTGGAGGATAAATAAATGCTTCTTTAACGAAGATGAAAGAGACACCCAGAGTTTACATCAAGGCTTCAGTAATTTTTATTAAAATATTTTAAAAATATGTGCATGATACACAGAAGAAGAAATGCATTTTATTTTTAAGTAATATGATTTGAGCTGCCAACAGTATTTCTTCTTTCATAATTTTAGTACACACTTATCTTCTAAAATAACAAACCTGACAGAGTCAAGACAGGCACATACTGTTTTTATCTAAAGCAAGATTAAAATAAAAAAAGATAATTGCTTCAAAACTTGGGAGATTTTAAATTATGAATGTGTTACTGCAAAATGACATCTGGGGATTTAGGTTGGAAAGTTCATTTAGAAAGCCTTATAAATCAAACTAAATATTGCCTATAATCTATGAGCCAATCTAAGGCAATCCCATTGCACATGGAACTCATTTATCTATGTCCACTGGTACCCAGCTGCCCAGCTGCCAAATTAATTTTGTGTAGACTCCTGACAAAATTGTGGAGATGTCCCAGAAAAGAAAACGTGCAAAAAAATAATTAGCTGTGACTGCTGAGCAGATGTAGTACAAGCTCTTCATCCTCTGCCAGAGAAAGCCCAGTATCTAATGGCAAACAGGGGTCCTCCTCCTCCTCCTCCTCCTCCTCCTCTTCCTGGCTGAATTTTGTCTTCTTTCTTTTCAGTGGCATTTCTTCTGCTGCAGTGCTGTTGCTATAGCTTCTTTTCTTTCTTCCACTCTTCTCCTCAACTTCACTGCAGAAACAAATCAATTAGTCTTTTTAACAATCATGGTAATCAATATATTCATGTAATCAAACAATTCATTTTAAACAAGGCAAATTTATGTCAAGATAAGTGCAAACAAAATTACAATTCAGAAGGGCGAAGTGATAGAAGCCGATGAACTCTGAATGTCTAAATTAGAACTGCTTTTAGGCCGAGGTGATGGTGGATGTTCTGCTGTCTTAATTGATTACAGTATATCAAGATATTGCTATCAGTCTTATCTAATTATCTGCTGCCTTATAGACTGACTGACAACTTGACAAAACTGATTTAGTGATGTGTCGGTGGACCTTTACATGCATTCAAGATCTTGTCTAAAATAAATATTGGACAAAAATAAAAATACAAGAACTGTCATTTCACTGGCAAATCCTACATTTAATACAGTTTTGATTTCAGTCTATGTCATTCAAGCCACTCTTTCCCCTCCTTTCAGAAGCTCTCCTTGGAAGATATTAACCACCTCTTTGCCATGAGAGAAAGAGGAAAAACCCAAGCTGATTATTTTCCCTGGTGAATTCCTATTTCTTCTGCTGATTTGAATGAATTGCCTCTTGCAGCCTTCAATCTGGATGAAACAGCTGTGTACCTGTTTCAATACTTTGACTTCTACCACATGGCCACATGGCAGCAAGAGGAGGAAAGCCCAAGCTTTTCACGTATCTTCATGTGTTTTTTGTCCAGAACAGAAAATATGCTATAAATCACCTTATCTAAGATTAAAATAATCTAATCTAACAAAATCTGATACAACACCCATGTTCCAGGTTATAGGGAGCTGGTTGTCCTAAGCTGTAGGGTAGAATTCATACCAAAATGAGTAGAATGCAACCCCTCACACCCCAAACCACTCCCTCCAAAGAAGCTGAATGAAACAAAATGGCATTCTCAGTTTTTCATGTTTGTATTTTAAGGAATATGACAAAAACAGAAAATGGTTTTTAAAACAGATCGCTAAATTCAGATTTTCAGTTAAAATCTGGCAAATTTCTACCCAGAAAATTCAATTTACTTAAAAAAAAACAGATGTTTCAACAACAAAAATTGCTTGAATTTTTATAATTGCTTAAGTGTAAATGTAATGTTTGCGAAATGTTTCGTTCAGAAATACTGTTTAGAGACTTAACAGTTAGAAACAGCAGTTACAACAAACAGCTCAAACTGGGCACTACTGTCCTTTGAAGACAGCACAGGAATGCAGTGCCCACTTCAAACCACCATCAGCTGCCCACCTTGCCTTTCCATTAATAGGACTGTTCACCAGCCTGTGAAACACTGGTTCCACCACTCACTGGAAACCAGCTTAACTCAAACATTAACCCCCAAATACAGCAGTTTTCAAAGAAGTTCCTGAACGCTGGCTGAGAGGGCTCAGCAGCACGCCGCTTCCTGCTCTTCCTGGCTTACACACGGTGCTTTCCGGCTGCCCCTCCATCGAGACGGAAGAGCAGCGTAACATCTGATGGCCTTGCCCTGCAAACGTGGGACCTGCTTCCCTCTCGCATCCATCCCACCTTTCATAGAATAACGATGCCAACTCCTGCCTGCTTATTACAGCACAGAGAGAGGAGGGAAATCCTATGAGAAGCACCTTGCATTCCCTCAACTGAAACAAATCAAACACCCTGCCTTAATATTGTCCTTCCCTACCTATCCAAAAGAAACAGCGTAAAGCAACCACATCTAATGAGAGATGTCCCTGCCCGTGGCAGGAGAGTTGGACTAGATCTTTAAAAGTCCCTTCCAACACAAACCATTCTATGATTCTATGAATAGCTGATGACTGTGCAGCAAATACTTTACCTAAAATGGGGACGTTTCAAAGGATACAGCAACTTTGACTGCTTTCAGCTGTCATTTGCATGGGGGTGGCATTTTCATTTCTTACCAATGCTTATTCTGTTCTTCTCCTGGGGAAAGATCTAGTTATCTCTGTAGTGCTTAAGACAGTCCATAAATGCTGAAGCTACTATACTGATGGTATATGAAAATATGCTAAAGCACTAAAACATCTCACTTTTCCAAGTGGCCAGTGTGGGTCTGGGCTGGAGTTCCATGGTGTTCACTTCAATCAGGACAGAGTATAGGGGTTCACTTTAAAAAGTAAAGTTAAACCTCCTTAAGTAAAAACATTTTAGCTTGTTTGCAAAGGAGCCAATTATTTCCAGCATTCAAATGGACTCTGAAGCCCTGTTTGCATTCATAATTGACTAATGGTTCATCTAGGACATTAGTTCAAAACATCTGTGCAAATAGAATAATGTAGAAATCTCACAAGTTAGGAAATAGCAGAATTTAAGTACCAAAAATTATATTAATTTTTGGCGTTTAAGGGTCCCATAGGCCTACATGTCTGTAAGGTACAGCATTTAAATACAAAACACATTTAGAAGAAACTGTGAGATTTCTATTTTTTCCATAAACAAAAAGCACATCAACACAATTACGATTAACTTTCATCATAAGCTTTGTGGGAAGATTATGCTGAGTCAAGCTGTTTCTTATTATTACTGAGGGATCATGGTGCTTGATTAAGTATTAAAGATGTATATACATGTTAGCAGGTGTATTTTCACACTAATTTGACCCCTACTGGGCCGTAAACTGGAGAGATGAATAAGGAGGAACGTATAACACAGGAAGCCGGAGCAAAGCCACTGAGCAATGAAGAGAATTAAAGGTTTGTGTTCTTATGATACACAAAAAGTAGAAGCAAAACAGTATTTGACAAAGGCAACTTTGGGAGGAAAGCAGACAGTCATGTGGAACATGTAAGATGTCTGTAATTTTGACATGCAGAGAGAAGACAGACAGTGCCTGTCCATGGAATAGTTTGGGTTGGCAGGGACCTTTAAAGATCAGCTAGTCCCACACCCAACCCTGTCCCTGCAGGACGGATTTTTACCAGCAATGGCTTGGGTGGCGTAGAGAAGGGCTGTACTGCTCTGGAAGAGCAGTCAGACACGTCACTTTTAGGAAGGATGAAAGAGTCAATTTTAAAAGGAAGCTGAAAAATCAAAATCACCAGGAGAAATATCTGGCATCATGATGCCAAGGGGCATCCTATACTCCATCTGGGTGCTTCTCCTTAGCTGTTTGGGCAGAAGGCTCTTTGGAGGAGAAATAATATGTATAATTCTCAGGTATGCATGTAAAAGGACTGACTGTGAAAGCAGCCATATGGGAATGACTTCTGCACTTACCATCAAATGAATCTGTCTCTGTTGAGCAAAGGCCTGTCAGCCCACCCTGCAGAGCCGATCTTTTTATAATTGGTCACTTTCCATGGACATAAATAGCCCCTTATTCCTCACAAACACAAACTGATACAGTACTAGCTGCATCCACAAATAGCCAAAACAAAATAAAGTTATTCTAAGGTGAAGCATTTTCTAACAGAACAACAGAGTTAGAAAACAACCCCACGATTCAAATGCAAACCAAAGCTAGTGTGGGTTTTTTGTCTTCTATTTATAACACTTAGAAAGCAGCATATGCAGCTGGACTACAATTCCTTCCTTTTACCATCTGATGCAATCTAGCTTTTCAGTTGCCTGAGTGACCTGTGCAGTCTGAAGCTGCCTGATGGAAGGATTTACTGGGACTGGGCTGTGTTTACACAGGCGAGAAGGTACCAACAGCCGACTTATCAACGGGCTTAGTAATTTCTGTGGTCACTGTTTGCACAGCTGTAACAACGAAGGAAGATACTATTGTTTGATACATACTATTTATTACTCAAACACTAAAGCATGGTTTATGAATCCTGTCCCTTAAATAAATGCCAGCATATATGAATGGTATCTGGGCAATGAGGATCTAACTATGACCCTGATAGCTACACACCAAGAAACCCTAATTTAACTTCTCAAAAATAATTTCACAAGTATGTTTTGAGGCAATACCGGGAAAACTTTTCATTGCCATTATTTAACTTGCTTCTGGGCTTCATAGTATGTCTTAAAATCTAAACCTTACAGCTTGTTAAGTGCTTGAGAGTCAGCTATTTGAAATGTGCAGCCACACAGCCAAGTCGCTGTTGTTCAAAAAGTGTGGTACTACCATGACATCTCTAGAGAGGCTCTGCTTCAGTTAACATTTATCAGAGTTTGCTTTGGAGCCTAGGTTTACCATCACTGGTCGGGAAACAAACTGCCCTTGCCACTGAATTGCAGGCCGTGAGTCAAGTTTCCAGGCTGCAATATAAGCTCTTTCCCAAAGAAACGTACAGGAATAATGAAAGAATCTGTTAATAAAATACAGTTCAGAAAAGTTAGGAATAATTTATCCCATAAATATTGGCATTTTGCTAATCAAACATGCTGTGCCACAAACCTTTTTCCATTAATAAATTTTAATTCACAAGGCCATGGCAGCAATCCTAATGAAGATTAATTACTGCAGTGCCTTCCATAAAGCCCAGTGCAGCTTCTTTCTTACTTGCTGTCAGAATGCTACAGCACATTGAAATGGTAATGAAAATATATTGTGTTGTGTTATTTCCTGGATTTGGACAGGCAGGATGGATGGGCCGCAGCCAGTGGTGTGAGGTTCAACCAGGCTCAGTGCCGGGTCCTGCCCTGGGGTCACACCAGCCCCAGGCAGCGCTACAG
>JAVJGJ010000014.1:18007853-18024094 GCA_035590215.1 Microhierax caerulescens | reverse complement strand
CCCCCCCCGCGCGCGCAAGATAGGGAGAAAAGATTCAACCATGGACAGATGGTCTATTTTTAAAGACTGTTGAAGGAAGATACCCTAGGTCTCAAATACTTGCTTTGAATTATCCCTTTTAGAAGCACTTTTCCCCCCTCTAAAGCAAGTAGCAGCTACTGTAGCCCAACAAATTTCTATTTTAATCCAACACTGAGCAAAATCTCTGAATTTTGGAAATATAAAACAGCACAGAGTTCTATTTTCTGATCTCAAAGCCTAATTTTACTGTGTGCTACTACTTGTTTTTGTTGAAATCATTAGGTTAGTACTTCCCAGCCCCAAAACCAAGTCATCATACAGTTCAGTCACAGCTCTACAAGAGTTGCATAAGGCATCAGCATTGATTTAACAGAAACCCCTCCTTCCCACTGTCAGCAAGATTTCTTTCTTGTCCTCATATTTACTCTTCTTGATCCACCAGATCCCCATCATCCTCCCTCCTCCTTTCATGCATACATCCCCTCCACCTCTTTCCTTCCTCATGCAAGGTCAATACCACTTCTCCATGGCCATATGCTCACCACGAGCCTCTTCTGCTACCATGTTCCATTACCCAGAGGCTTATTGGTCATTCAAATTCTCTTGCTTTTCTTGATTTCCTCTTTTTCCAGCCCTAAATTAATATCCTTCACTGCACCTTTCTATTTCAGTTGTGCCTCTACTTTCACAAAAACCTCCTACGGGGTGCTCAGAGCACCTCACATGTCTCCAGACATACCTACATTAAGCCTCAAAGCTAACTTCAGAGCCAGAGAACAGACCACTACACTTTTCATTCACTCACGCCTAAAAGAAATGCGGCTTCATCAACACTCCCCACTAGAAATAGACCTTGGCCTCTCCTACTGCACCAAAATACACTGGGACATTGCCCAGAAGAGCTCTAGTTGGCACCATCTGAAGTCACAGCAGTTGTGGACAATACAACCAACCATGTGCAGTACTTAAGCCTGCACTCTGGCCAAATCCATTTAGCCTGTAAAGACATGACTGATGTTCCCTAGGCTGGCCCAAGCCAGCATGGGATTAACTGCCACATGCTGTGCTGCACACTGGAGCCATCAATGGCTCTTAATTCTGACACACTCCCTTCAGGCACTCCTAGAAATGTCATTTTGTCCTGAACTCTGTCATCTTTCAAATCTATGTATTGGTATGTTGTTGCCCACTGCTCTTGCCCTTGTGAGCATCCTGGAGTTTTTCACTCTCCTCTTCCTTCTGCTACCTGTCCTAGCTGTTCTCACCACTCACTTCAATTAAATTAACTATTCTTAGCAATGACTGACAAATCCACTCCCAGCTTGTGCCTGGCTATAATATAATACAATACTGGTGTCTCTGCTATCTGCTTCTGGAAATCACTGCTGATAATAAACTCAAAATTGTGGTCTTTGATGTTGCAGGTTTATCTGTAGTACTTTGGAGCAGTGCCTAAACTAATGTAGCCTCTTCTAGAAAGCTCTGACTGTCAGGAATAGCTAGGCTGTTTGAAACTGCTCTTTGGGTTCTTGTTAACTCCTGTTCATCTTAAATGCTGGAAGAAGAACTTGAAGCAATTTGACTCATTTTCCAAATTTCAGTCCTCTTGCCTTCTTAAGAAAGGCTGAGAACATCTACTATCCATTACCCCAGTCCTCCAGCAAACACAAACAAGTCTGAAAAGCAGGAAAGTATTCAGCTCAATTGTGTAAAGAAGAAAAGTTTACAAAAACACTTAAAAATCTCCTTGGAGAAAGATAAGGACCTTTTCTATTATTAAAAAGTCAACCAAAAGTCAGGGCAAACAACTGCGATAAGTACTGTGTGCTGAAGCTGACAGAAGCTGGTTACAAAGCTTCAAGTGATGGCAGTTCTTGAGACATTTGTTACCCCAAGAATGCCTTGCTCCCAGCCAGGGAAAGCTTAATACCCTAAACTGAGACCAAAAAGTGACCCAGACAGATTATAACCCCTAGAGCACGGAATGGACAGGACAGATTTGCACAAACCTTTTACTTAAGGAAGCAAAACCAAATTGCAACTTTGTAGTCATAAAATGAATGCCAAAAAATGTAACTGTGTAAGTCAGCAGGGTTTGCATGGCAAGAATGTGCCAATATTACATGTGAAAACATTAACAAAATTTACATTGTAATTTTTGTAATTGCCAGACCACCTTTTAAAGAACTGAATAATGCTGAGATATTAAATGGACATCAATTATATTTTCAAGCACATCTTGAAATCACACAAGCACACAGAACATCTGAAACCTCTATATTAACTTAAAAGAAATTATATTATGAAATGTGCTTTATTTCATGAGCCTTAGCATCTCCTATTCAAAATCTGAAATAAGAGTTTTTAAACAAATTAGCTTCCACACATGGCTAAATTCCAAAGACCAAATGAAATCCAACCTTCCAAATACATGATCCTTAGCCAGGCTCAAGGCAAAATTCACAATTTATTTTTTTTTTTAAATTAATTGTTAAAACCCTCCTGGATTTTAAGCTGTAATTGAATTACACAGATACAATGTAGATAGCAGCGTATGGTGGAAAACTTTCTAATGTTGCACTTTGTTCTAAACTCACCTCCAAACATAATCCAAAAAGCATATTGAAAAGCACACTTGGTAAATTTAAACCTGAAAGCCTTAATACTTGGCAGAAAAAACAATCTGTATCTCAGCTCCAGTTGAATCAGGTACATACATAATGTATTTTTTTGTGCCCAAAGTAACTCTCCTCAGTACAGATTACATTCAAGACTAATCTCCTCAGGATAACTGAAATACTGTAGACAACAACATTCCAAGATGACACTCCCTGAAAAAGTAACTCAAGTAAGAATAAGTCAAATAAACTGGAACCCCAAAAAGGATTAAACTGTGTCTATGTGGTTATTAAATTTACATGTGTAAACATGGCATACTGAAAACATGAAAAATATTTTTAAAAATCAGCTACCACATGTGATTAGTCGTAGTTTCAAAGGGAATGCTATCTTGGACAGACCACCCAATGGACCCTTTAGGTGCCTGAATTTTATTCCCAGGCCTGTGTCACTGCCACGACCTTAGGGCAAGTTATTATGTGACTCAACATTCCTGCCTACAAAAATCATACTGACTTCTTTTTTTGAAGTGTTTTTGAGGTTTGCCAAGGAAAATACTTTGTCAGAAATTATTACTATGCTCCTGTTTTCCTTTTTGTATGTTCTTTCTTTTCCAAACTACTTTGCAGGAAGGGGAAATGACCAAGACCCTAGACCTCTGAATCTTAGCTCTCCTTGAGAGTAGACACTCTGACTCCAGGGTGTCAGATCAGCAATCAATTAAAAAAAAATCTGTACTGATTACCACTGCCAAAAAGGTCTGTCCATCTCTGTCAACTTTTATTCTTAAATCTTAGCTAATCTGAAGTCTAGCTGACATCTTTGGGAAAAAGGATCAATACAAAAAGTGATGAATGAATACATAAAAAAAGACAGAAGTGACATCCCCTAGATAAACGGTTACTTAATGATACTGAAAGTATCATTATTAAGTACTTACGCTACAAAACACTGTATTGTCAAGATAACTAAGCCTAGCTAAGGTTACAAGTTGAAATAAAGAAAAATCTTGTTTAAGAAACGTGACACTACTACCTTTTTGCTACAGGAAGTATGCAACAATTTAGCAATAATTAGGACATGCCTAAGGTAATGAAATATTTAATAGGTAGTACTGTGACACTAGGTTTCCTATACTCAGTTGCTGGTAACATTCTCCCACCAGTTCAGCTATCCATCAGCTTAAGGGATTCCAGGAATCTGTCCTTCAGTAGCAACATACACACCAATTAACAGGGCAAGCGTTACTCAATGTCCAAGCGTTTACCAAAGCTTTACTTCAGACTTTCTCAATAAATTGTTGGGTTTACCCCCTCCAAGAAACAAACTACCCATAACCATCAAGATTCACTCTCTGCTTTGTTACCTGCAGCGACACATTACTACAGAAGTCAACTCAGAAGTTGCCCTCAAAGGCAAAATGACAGAACGTGCACTGCTATGGTCCCAGATGGAGAAGCGTGAGTATCCTGAAATACTTCTCTTGGCACCTCTATTAATGTCCTATGTAAATGCAGAATTGCTAAACACACTTTTCTTCTGGTCCTTGTCTCATAGTATTAGACCAAACGGAGATGGCCCTTTTCAACAAAATGGGATTTTACATGATCCTCTAGCTCAAATCACTGTCTTAGATCCAGGTTTTACTCATCAGAATCTCATATATTAGAAAGACAGTATTAACCATGTTACTGATGTTACCTGGGAGAAACTGAAAATAAAGTTTCATTGTACTAACCTGGTTCAGCTACAAGCAATATATGAATACCACTAGAGGATGCATTTATCAAGTATGGACAGAACTATTTCAACCCTACCAACACATGAAAAGCAACCTACAAATCTTCTTACATAGCCCTCCCCAATAAATACCAAGTCTTAAACTTCATTAAAAGAGAACTTCTTTAACAAATTATGCTGTTTCCCTCATCAAAAGCTGATGGGCAGAGTCGAGTAGTCATATGTACAAAAGGAACTGGATGAACCTTGTTTATGAATGATGGGTCTCATTTTCTGCTTGGTTTTAGGAAGCTGTATTTACACTTTACACAGCTTTTTAATTCATTTTACATGGAGTGGAGATACTCAATCAGCTTGGGGAAGTGAAAAACCAGAAGAAACTATAATTGACTTAGTTACCTTCTTTCTCCCCCTTGCACAAAGAAGGAACAATTTACTGCTGCTCAGAAAAATCAATGCATTTCCCCTATCCTTGTCAGTTCTATCGACCAACATACTGGTGAACAGGCTAAATGGACCATGGTTACCAATCTGCTAACTTAGGACTATCCAGTCCTTAAAGCCATGTCCCAACACCCAGTCCTACATACTGCCCCTTCAATGTGCAGTGACAGGGGGCTAGGGACAATCTAGCCACCAGGATTTAGCTGATCCTGACATGAAATGCAAAAGATTTATGAACCAAGACATCTAGAAGAGAGCAAAATAAAGACCTATACTCCCATTTAAGTATCAAGGTCATGTTTCTGAATCTGTTACATGACAGGCTGTTTATCAGAAACACACCAATGGAATTCTTCTTGCAGTGACACAAATGACAAAAACCACACAGGTTGTCATACAGTATCCCTCTGTTGTCCTGCACTATGTGCTGAAGAATTGCAGTATGTTGCCATCAATTACAGATCCTCATCCCCACCCTGTGCTTTTCTGTTAATCTACAGGAAACAAAATCTTCTGGTTTATATAATTAAAAACACTGTTTTAGAAGAAGAAAAGTTTAATGCTGCTAATTTTATTATATATTTACTTCTAACTCAGATTCCACTTCATTTGTAGTGTTGAAGAGCCTGAGTAACACTGAATCATAAAACTTAGCAAGTTCCACCATGCACACATATAATATAGCACAGGTATGGAGGGCTCATCCAAACCCTCAGATGACTTCAACATTTCTCCTTTCAAACAGAACCTGTAATATGATGGCAGGGAAATGCATTTCTGAAACTATTGGGTTTGCGTGTCAAATTTTTGGGAGCAAGGGAGCTACAGGGGTGGCTTCTGTGAAAAGCTGCCAGAAGCTTCCCCCATGTCCTGGCAAGACCTGTGGCTCCATGGGGGGGGGCACCCCACGCCGGGGCCAGGCAGGGGGTGAGGACCCTCCCCTAAGGTGCAAGAGCGGTCAGGACAGCGGGGGCGGCACCGACTGCAGCCCCCATTCCCTGTTCCCTGGAGTAATAGAGAACCGGGAGTGAAGCTGAGCCCAGTGAGGAGTGAGGAGAAGGTGTTTTAAGATTTGGTTTTATTTCTCATTATCCTACCTTGATTTGATTGGTAATGAATTAATTTCCCCCCAAGTCGAGCCTGTTTTGCCGATGACATTAATTGCTGAGTCATCTCTCCCTGCCCCTATCTCAACCCAGGGGCCCTTTGTTATATTTTCTCTCCTGTCCAGCTGAGGAGGGGGAATGACAGGGCAGCTTTGGGGGGTACTTGGCATCCAGCCCGCATCAACCCACCACAGAAGCACGTGAAAACTCCAGGGTCAATGTTTTTGCATGTGAAACAGTCTGACTGAGATGCCTTCAACAATGACTTAAAAATCTTTCTCATACAGCTTCAGAAGAGAAAATAATAGCCTTTAGCACAGATTTCTGTTCAGCAACTACCTCACAAACAAACTTATGCTAAGTCCCGGGAGCAAGAGGATGAGTGTAAAATGAGTTCCTAACATCTAAACAAAGCATTTTCTAAAAATCATTAACATTTCCAAATGAACATGGAAGATGCGTACATACCTATAGCTGTCCTCACTTTCTGAATCCTGCTCTTCATCAGAGTCTCTGTATTTATCTGGATCAGGAAGAGTACTTGGATCAAACTCTTCTTCACTTCCACTGTGAGCAAGAAAGGCCACTGTCTCCTCTTCAACCTGCCCAGTGACAAATGGAGAGTTACAAGAAACAAGTCCATGTTACTCGCCACAAACCTCTTAATAGGGATGCCACAACAAAAACCACTGCCCTCAACCGCAGTCAAAGGCCACCGCTATTGTAGCCAGCAAAACAGAATCATTTCTTTCATTATTAATGCCCTCCTCCAAGGCTGTTTGTTAAAGGTTGAAGAAATATTATTACAAAAATAAGCACCAGGATTTACATTGAAAGTCCACCTTCCCAATATCATCATCTCAAATCTACCAAATCTGAGAGAGATTTGGGCAGCAACTAATCAACAGTCATCTGAGAGTAAGTGTTTAAGTACCATAAAGCTTTACTGTCTCACAGAAACACACTGGTGAAGAGATACGAGCTTGTGGACATTAATCATGGCTGTAAGCTGTATTTCATGAAATACTCTGATTTACAACTCAGCCAGGTGTCCTTGCGGTTAAAAAGTGAAATGCTGCTTAAGCTGAATTAACTGCTCTAAGGGAGTCTCAGCCATCCACCACAAGTGATGCATGTTCTTCAGACTTCCTCCCAGACCCTCCTCATTCCTCCTCTCTGGGGCTCAGCTTCCCTCTGTCCCTCCAGCATGTCTTGGGATGACACTAGGGAGTCTCCCCAGGGTGTGGGAATGCCTCACTAATTCCTTAACAAACATGGGATAGAAGATGCTGCTACATAAAAGTCTCAGATAATATAATAAAGCTGACTGCTTTTGCAGATACGGGTTCTGCTCCATGCAGTCCCGAACTGATGGTACCACTTCTGTAAATTTTTGCTAACAGGCATGAAGATGGGCTGAGGGGGGGGGCAGGGCTGGCTATGCAATTGCTATGCAATTGTATATGCACACAAAAATGCAAACAAAAAGCTTACAGGCATTTCTAAACAACATGAACCCCAGGTCCATACCTATTTATGCTGAAAAGTAAAAAGAAATGCAAAGAAACTTTAATTAAAGATATCACTACCTTTTGTTTATATATCTAATCAGCATGCACACAGCTGAGTTTCCAAACCAGTACTAATTTAAATGATCATTCATTCTACAAATAATTTCTTATCATTAAATATTTAAAGCTCAATTTTGTTCTGATTTTTCACCATTTCCATCCATCACCATGTTGTAAAAGAACACTGTCTTTATGTGCATAAACCTCACCATAAAAAAAACCTAATTAAACCAAAAAATGCACCAAAGCTCCCTTTTGTATCTGCATATAGAGTAAGCGAAAGGAAATGAGCTGGCGAAGGGTAACATTAGTCAGCACTGCAAGAGTCCCTTATTGCTTGTCCAGAGACACTTCTGCAGCACACTGAGAGCAAGCAAAAGAATGGGATAAAAGCCAGATTTGCAATCAGAAGGCAGAAGAAAAACATATTAAACACACATTTTATTCTTGATTGATTTTAAAATACCAGTAAAGGTAATTCTATAGCTAGGTGTATGCAATCACTAGAAGCATCATCAGACCCAGCAGCACTGTAAAGTGCCCAAGGTAACATAATCACTAACTGAAAAGCATGTTGGTTACCAGGAACTTCCAGTGCTATTTCACAGTAAAGGTGGTTTTGTTTTTGTGGGGTTAAAGTATTTTTTGCTTACAAAAAATATATATTCTAGCTCATCTTTTAGTACAGTATTAGACAGCACTACTGATTCAACAGAAAACAGAAAAAGGTCACCTTTTTGTTCATGAATTTCCACATATGAAAAGCACTCTTCATTAAATTATAGTATATTTAAATTTCTTTAAACATAAAGTATTTGCTCTTTACTTGTATTGAAAGAATAGGTACAATGGCAGGGACAACTGGTCCATATCCATCATATATTTAAAAAAAAAAAGAAGAGAGAATTATTATTCAAAGCTGTTTATGGAACAAAGTATTTTTTAATACGTATGTATGACACTGCAACAGAGTTCTGTAATACTAACATTTATTGGCAGTTACCTTTTCAGACTTGGGCTGTTCATTCATATTCTCAGTTAAGTCAGTAAAATGTTGAGACTTAATTGTTTCCTAAGTTTTGTCATTTATATATACACATATAAGACAATAACACAGAGATCAAACTTTTGTCTTCATTACACATTCATAATCATTTTTTCCAGCAGAAAATTTGCAGACGTGTTCCAGGTAACGTTTACTATAACAAAAGAAATAATTGGTAGCAATGCCTCTCTTAATTCCTCAGGAATCATGAGGGCATATTTCTTGTATCACTGGCTACATAGTCATTAAAATATTTGTACGACCCTGAAATTGTTAAGAACTTGAACATGAACATTTATCATCCACAGCTGAACAACAGAATCTCATTATTTTTCCCCCTCTTCCTTCAAATTTCTATCAGCGAGTCAGGAAGATGAAATCTTGTGACTTAACTTTACATTACTGGCCACAAGAGCTGGAGAAAAAAAGTGAAGTCATAGTTCCTGGAAAAGCTCTCCAGAAACAGAGGATGTAATTTACAGACTCGGGATTAGATCCTTCCTAAGGCAACTGCTATCAGAGAAGAGATTAACTGAAGAAGACATTTTGACCACCTGTAGTTTATGTCTAAAGTCAGTGACAATGTGCTTTGGAGTGTGTATTTATTACAAAGTTCAACTGTGGAAGGAAACCCGTTCAGACATCAAATCAGGCTGGTCAGGAGAACAGAAATCAGTGACAATCACCTTGCTATTTTCATTCAGCTCTGGGGTGACAAACCATCTCTTGTTTTATACCAGGTTGGCCCCTATATTTTGCAATCTAGTTCCATAGAAACTTTGCACAAAGACTTTCAGTTTGAACATGGCACTGAGATGAAAATATTTCAGCATTTGCATAGTCTCCCTCTGCAGCATAAGGAAATTCTTCTTATGCAAACTCAACATTTTAGAAAAATTCAGCAACATTTCTGTGCTGGAGGTTTTGGAAACCTCACTGCCTTCAACCTTCCACACTGTACCAAGTCGACAATGATTACACTCTACCTTACTGTAGTCATTTTGGAAACACACACCAGATGAGGCAAACAGGGCAGGTTCCTCTAGAGCTTTTGCCCTGCTTCTCAACAGAACACCTTCAATTCCACTTCTAGTTGTCTTTGTAACAAGACATAATGACAGTGTCCTCTCTTTGTAAAGGCTGAATGGCTGGTGGAGCTCAGGTAAACATGTTAGGCAGGCTTAAGAGAAACTTAAAATGAAGAAATTGATGTACCTTTTTAAGAAAACAGAGACTCAAGGGACTCAAATGTTCAAACTAGCAGAATGATGTCTCCTTTCTACCAGGCATTAAGCACTTAGGTGAAAATAATCTATTACCATCAGATAAAAAGGGAGAACTGAAAAAAAACATACCATGAAAACCTGCACAGGTACAGAAAGTGTTGTGTTTTCCAAGATTTAATTTATAAAATATATGTTTGTTATGGTACTTAATTTTATCTAATTTACTAAGGGTTTTTTTATCCAATTAAATTGTCTGGAGTTGCAATTTTTATGTTCAACCCTTTAAGCAATTTATCAGTTCCTAGCAACCAGGTGGAGGGGGGAGAAATAATTGTTTAGGCACCATCAGTTCTGTTCATAGTACTTTATAAAGCACAGTGGGGCAATATTTCTGATCAGCTAAAACCAACACCTATAAGGTTTGTTTAGAAGTTGATCAGACTTGATTTCTGATCCATCAACAGCCATGCTTGAACAATATTCAGTTCCTTTTGAATGATGCCACCCTTTAGCTTTTGCTAATAATATGGCCTCTCCTAAGTGCTGTTTGTGATTAGCGCTAAGAAACTGGAAGCATTAAATACTGCTAGGAGGTTACACAAGTACACCACTGTTAAAAGATTTAGGACATTACAGCTCATATAAAAAGATACTTCAAAATATAATACCTTTCATGATCTGACAGCATTCTGAATTTTATTAATTTTCTTCTTTTAGACAGTTATTTTTCAGGTAAAAATGGGAGCTGATGCTGCATCATGTTTATGAAGGAACACATTCACCAGAGAGGTTTTGTAGCATTTCCTTTAAAACATCTTACCCTGGATTCACCTGATTGCCTCACAGTTTGCGTTAGTTTGTGGGGTTTTTTTTAATAGCCTGTACCCCCAAACCAAAACACTGTGTCCCCAGCCGATACACGGTTGCTCTGATATTTCATCATCTACATTGCCCCAAAGGAATACAGCTATTCTGGCAGTTCACAAATAGAAATACAGACTTTGATGTAGCTGGGGTGTTTGATCCAACAGTTGCTTTGAAGATCAAGATACTGAAAACTGACTGGGAGCCAGTGGAGCAAACCAAGTGCTGATCAAACCTACACAGAGCTGCCTAAACCATGCTGAAACTGGACAGCTACGCTCCATACCATCCAACACTTATCAATAGCCTTCAAATCCAGAGAGAAAGCATCACTTCCACCAAGGGAAGGATCTTGCAAGCTAAGAGGGGAAAAGCCACCTTTTGTCCACATTTCTAAGATGTGTGCAGTGGTATGTAACGTTAGCCTTCATGACCTGTGACCAAGTTACGCGAGCTTTCTTCCTCGGCATCTACGCTCTGTCATCTGCATCAACATTGAACATTAATTACAACTGGTGATAGGTCCATTCCACAACTGGTTTTGCCACTCCTCCTAGGCTTGCTTCTTCTTACGGATATAAGTAGGAAGGGGTATACAGAAGGGTGGGAAGAACAGAGAACAGGTTGTTGTAGGACTTTCTGTCCTCTTGGGTCTGAAGTACACAGATGCATTTAAGGCACACCACAAAAAGGAGGTGATGTGGATTTGAACAGGGTCAGCTGTTTCAAAAAGGTTGGAGAAGTTCCATGGGTCTGGCCAAAGACTGGAAACCAAAGACTGGAGAAACCAAGGTGGCCAGTTAGTCAGACAGCCATAGCCTTTGCACCAAGATGATCTAACTGATCTTCAGGCTCTGGGAGGAGTTAGCCATAGCTCCTGGTTTTCACACCACTTTACAGAATTTCATTCTTGGTTTTCAGTAGAAGGGACAGATAACTCTAAGCTTCATCTCCAAACCATTCACCCTTGCCAATTACTGGCAGTCACACCAAGACTCAATTCCATCCACTCATTCTTTGTTCCGTTTTAAGCAACCTCATATCTTGAATAATACAATTAGCCTCGTTTAGACAGCAGAAACTTGCTTTTACCAATGGTCTCAAATAACGTACGTGAAAATACTTGATTTTCTTTCTTGGCATTCCTAAATGCCCCACATTTTGTGGTCAGTGAACAGGCAAGTCTGCGTTCCAAAGTAGCATACTTTGGTGCATATATACTGACATTCAAATCTTTGCTGTGTAGCTATAGTAAAGCAATTTGTGCGGGAAATGGCTCCTGCCACACAAACAGTTCAGAACCACTGAAAACACAAAAATGTAGAAATTTCCACACATTTACTTCTGTTTTTTTCTATTAGTAAAGCTTCTGTCATTTTAATAGTATATGTTTTATCCGTAGACTTGATCTCTACAAAGTACTCATAGTCCATACCAGAATTAATAGCAACATAATAAATGTATACAGAAAAAGCCAATATAATCTGGTAAATTTACAATTACAAACTCATCTACCTCACAATGAAATGCTGAGGACTTCTAAATCTACTCAAAGACTTTTTTTTAAAAAAAAAATGCATTTGCTCTGATCTGCACTTGAATTACAATGGGTATATCTCACAACTAGACCTTATCCTCTTCAGATTTTTATTTGCTCTTATAAGACCCATGTAGAATACTCATTCTAAAGCAAGACTCTTCAGGTTGTTACTAGCCACAATTATTGATGGCATTTTAACAAAAGGGTAAGCTAATAAAATTCTGGTGGGAAAGGTCAGAATAAAACAACTATACTGTTAACTTGAATATAATTCCTGTTACAGACATGAAAATACAACTTAAAAGAAACTAAGCTTCTAGATGGGTAGCACCCACTAAAATATAGGAAATTTTGACAAGCAGAAGGGTTTAACCTACTGCATATACCCTTGATTTTAGAGATTGCTTGATTTCACAGGAGTGCAAGCTAATAGTTTCAGCGTAATAAAATATGGGCATGAGCACACAGTTGATTTATTTGCCATAACAGATCAAATCCAGGATTTTTAGTACCATAAACAAAGTCTCTGGCATTTGAGTTAACACAGTAGTAGCTTCATCTCTGCCAAAGTAAAAGTTTCCTGCACCTGTCATGGTAGCAGCTATACAGAGGTGCTGCCATGCACACTAAATCCCTGTCTGAAACAAAACTGATGTAAAGCATTTAATAATGCAAAGGCTTCAAACCAGAAAAGTCTAAACAATTTTTATTTTTAAATCTTTCTAATGCTAGGTTGTCAGGTATCATTTTGCCTGCAAGTAAGCGAGTAGTAAAGGGGAAAAAAAAAAAAAAGGATTTTATTTGCTGTGCCTTATAAAAAGAAATGAGTAAAAAAGTCTGGGAGTATTAAACATGCCAACAGACGTGTCCACAAGGCTCAGGCCCTCTCAAAAAAAACCCACCCCAAACAAGAAAATCATAACGCAGAACGCTTTTTAAATTTATATTCTCCACCCGTAATCCTTGGACTGTCTCTTTACACTCTCTTTCTCTCCACTTTTAGGTTCACAGCAGTCATGGCTGTCAGCTCAAACACAGAAAGCAATTCTCCAAAGTAGTCTCTGTGTTCAAACATTTCAACACATCAGTCTTCTCCAGGGAACCTCAGCATATGTCCACAGAGACAGTGCCTACACAAGAGAATTTTCTCTGTATTGCTTTCTGAACAAGCCTGAAGGAACTGCATCCTCTGTCGTGATGCAGCAGAGGTGTCCCACCACCACCACTCCTCCCAGCAGAAACTGGGAGCAGAGACCACCCTTTGTTAAGTGACATGTATTTTTCAAGAATGAACAGATCAACAGCAACACTGACATGAAATAATGAGAAAGGAAACCTCAGAAGTCACCTGATTCTGTAAGCTGGTTAGTTCTGCTCTTTTTCTTGAAAGAACTGATTGGTATTCAGTACGTGACACTGACACTAAACACTTGTCCTACAACAAGACTTCCATGTTTTTACTGTACCGCTTAACTCATGCAGTCAAAATGCTCCTACAAAATACATATGTAAAATAGCAGCACATTTACAGGGAGAAAAATATGAATCAAATTAATTCCTCACAGTGAAAGTTATTTGAACTGCTACTGGTGCTCCTACATACAGAACTGAGGGAAAGAAACTCCGAAGTAGCATTGCTGCTCATGGCACTGACTCAGCTGCTTGCTGTGCGAACAAGACCTTGTCTGCCTTCATTCAGAACGTATTTAGCAGCAGCAACAGATTCACATTTGTTCAAATATGCAAACAAGTAACGAGCAAATCAGAAAGCACCTGACTGATGCTGCATACTTGCAGGGTCATTTACTATTCTTTTTTTGTTGTCGAATTCACCTTCCCAAGTCACAAAACCCTTTCTACAAAATTTTGCAAAAAGACAACTCCTGGCCAAAGAGCCTAAGGGTTAAGTAGAAGACAAAAAAGAGCAGATGATGAAGGACAAGGAAGCAAGCTGCCTGGGGAAGATGAAGAACAATGGGCATGACACAGCAGAAGACCTGCCCTCTCCTACTTCCACAGGCATGGTTGCAAAGGGGATCCTGGATAAAGATACTGAAAAAGCTTCTGAGGTAGACTAGCAGCCATCCGCCAGCAGACAGAATATCCCTTGATAGCAATTTTATATATATATGAATGAAGAGGAAAGGCATATCTTAAAGCATCAAGTAGGAGAAACAATAAAGATTTATATGAGGCAAGATCTTTTAGACCAATTAATTGAAAGAAAAATATTTTTTCAGGTCTAAAATAATGTAAAGAAACTTCAAAGAAAAAAAAAAGAACAATTGCTGAGAGTTAGTGTTACTCAGGGAATTGAGATAAAATGCAGTGTCATGTGTGCAATAGTGCTGAGGAATGTCAGTACAGGGAGAAGCTACAGAAGGGTTCTCCTCAGGAAAGAAAAAGCATGTAATTTGTCATCTGTGGAAAATGAAGGGACAAAAGGAGCATTAAGAAGGATTCAGATAAGCACCACAAAGTGACCGCAGCAATACTAAGGCATAGGCTAAAGCGAGAGATAGCAGTGATATCCATAGTGACTGCAAAAGAAGATAGCAAAGAAGGTTTAACTTTTTTCTTGAGAATCACCCAAGCCACAAAACATCAGCTAAGATTTTAATTCGGACAGAAAGGTAGAGCTGGAGTAGAGAGACTGAGATAGGACTCATTAGTACAGACATGAATTTGTATTCATAGACAGGATTTCTCTGCTAAGAGGAGGAAAAAAGCAAAAGGCAGAGCTGTTCAAAACGTTGTCACAGAGGGAGACTGAAGACTATGAGATTCCTGAAATTACAAACGATGAAATACTAGAGAAGACAGACATCAAAACAGAGGGTGGTCACGTCTGCAAAGCCCCTAAAAATTGGAGCAGATGTGAAAAAAACAAGTGAACAAGCAACAGGTGAGCAGAGGTTGGTTGTCAGGGCTCTTGGAGAAGAGGAGCTGTGTTAAGAGGGAAATCAGAGAGCAGTTGCTAAAGAATAGGATGGATGATGTTATTGAGTAGAACTGCAACATGCGTACATTGCTGATGAATAGGAGGGCATGAAGAAATGTGACAGCTTGACAGGTAAGAAAGGCCAGTGTGGAAATGGGAATCAAAGATGAACAGGGAAGAACTGTAAGGCAAAGGTGAAAGGGCCAAAGAGGAAGACTGTTGAGAGAAGATCTGATGGAGATGAGAGTGTGCTGAACAAACGAAACCTTGATGGTGAGAAAAGCTGACTGAAGTTATTTAAAAAACGGGAAAGAGTAGGAAAGAGGAAGAGTAAGAAGGCATGAGAACAGCACTGAAGCTGATTGAGAAGGAGGTAGAAAACCAGCAAATAGCTAGCAGCAGCTATAGAGCAATTAGATTAACAGCAAGCAGAACTAGGGAACATGTGGCTAAACACCCGAGGGCACCTCTCCACATGGCAAGAGGCAAAGCCATGAATGTTTTGCCAAAGAATACAGAAGACTTTGAGTTTACTTGGGCTCAAAAAGTATGTAGGTAACTAATAAAAATCCATCAAGGACAGCAAGTACAGCAGTGCTCTGCCTTTGCCCATCAAAGTCCCTGAGCTACTGATCTCTTCAGCCAGGTAGTGTAACAGGATCACAGTTTGAAAACTACTCTGCAGGTATGACTGCAGATTTTCCTGCAAACCAACTAGAAAGCACTGCCAGATCTGACAGGGAGAAGGGAAGGTGGTCATCCTCATTTCAATATGTAGTCATTTATATAAACCATTTTTTTTCCACTCCTGTACTGTTTTCTATCAGTCTTGTAGGGCTTCTTGCACAAATATTGCAGTTTATTAAATGAATCTGGTGAAGACAACTACCATCTCATTCTCAGCACAAAACCAGAATGTTTGAAACAACACAATGAGAGGAAAATTACAGGTTGAGACAACTTTCCACCAAAAGCCTAAGCTGGTGCCTAATTATATTCATTAAATGTATCAGTGGTTGTGGAGGAACGGTTAAATGAGAAAGAGAAATTTGGAGAAACAAAGGACTCAGCTAATTTAACTGCTGAGGTGGCAATATTAGCAGAAACGGAGTTAAATGAACAAA
>JAVJGJ010000014.1:17990971-18007753 GCA_035590215.1 Microhierax caerulescens | reverse complement strand
GCCTTGGTTGCTGTCATGTTTGCAAGGGCCCTGCAAAACATGACAAACCTGGTACTAGCTGTTCAAAAACAAAAAGGAGAAATAGTAGAATTGTAGAATTGTACAGAACAGAGACAGTGGGTTGTTTTAACATCGATAATGCGCAGCTTTAGCCTTGCTTTGAAGATTTACAACTGCAATCCTGCAGCAAAGAGTTAAAGAATTTTGAGGGAGTATAAGAAGAAAAACTAGGATGAGACAGAAACAAAGGAGGAGTCTGATCTCACCTCTAGAAGATAAGGAAACAGCATGAACAGTAGAGAATAGCCTACAGTGAACAGCACTAAGAAAAGCGTTTTATGAATTTGACTGACCACTCAAACTCTATTCATAAGCAGCCTGCTGAGTTAAGAAAAAACGTACAGACCATAAAGATTAAGAATGGGTTAAAGGACTGGCAATAAATTAAAAATAAATGTTTGTTGTGTTCAAGTGGAAATTGAAGAATTCAGAAAAATGATTGGGAAATTTGATATTAGTGTTTGGTTAGGAATTTTGTCAATTTGTATACAAGAGAATAACGGGCATCAAATTCTGACCCAAGTCCAACACCGTCAAAACATGTGGATTACCTGGGCTAATCTCACAGATCAAGAATCCTTTTGTTTGTCAATGGCTACTCCAGAAAATTCTTTTTGAACATGTCTCATAGGTTATCCTGAAATCATTAGTGAGGATTTTCTGGGGTGGATAAACAACACCATTGAAACCCTGAAAAATGTCTCGGTAACAGAACATGGGAACAAAAATGATTCATATATAAACTCAAAATTCCAATCTAAATTAATCGCCAGTTTGAACTATTGAACAATGAATAAATGAAGCTTGCTGATCACTCATATTGAGTGTCCCTGTCTTCCCTCCGTCGCGACAAATGGCAACAAGTGGTGATCATATGCAATGGCTCACTGAGGAACCCACACTGTTCTACCTCAGTCTTTGGGTTTTGTACTGCTGCCAAAATGTTCTACCCTACTTCCAGTGACTGAGTAACAACTTCTGGCTTTAGTAACCAAAATACAAGTGGTATGCAAATATTAAGAGTAGAAGAACTGGCACTCATCTGTAAGTGTAATTAATGTATTATAGCTTCCTAACTGACTTCCTACTACCCCTTGAAAGTCCATACTTGCAGCAAATCAATCTCAAACATGCTGTAAGCATTGAAGGCATCTTTACAAATTTTAATCTAGGAAACGGCAATTTCCAGCTAAGGACATATTATACCTTGCAGTTGTTCATTCGCTTGCATATTCATTTCAACAACACCTAAAAATCTTTATACTGCATAAATAATGTATTATATCCATAACAACAGGATACAGTACACTATATGATTGATTACCTTGGCATTTAGCTCGTGGGAATAGCTTTTGTGAAACATGGGTCTATCGGACTCCCTGAAAATTACATTTTGGTAAAACTGTCTGAATGATCAAGCTTAGGTATGGCTAGACATAATGTTATTAACATTGCACAGGCAAGTACAAATTGAACTTTTCATATTGTACCAAAACAATGCTATTTTACATTTGTTTCATGAGGAATCAGAGATAGCAAAGTCAGAGTGGATCAACTTACATCAGTGAATTGAATCATTAATTATAAACCTGATTAGAATCAACAAAATCTTAATTGACACAGTGGTTTACACAAGTAAACACTGCTACTTTTGTTTTTATTTCAGTATTCTAAGGCACAGTTGTTTTACACCAGGCTTTACACAAAATTTGGTGCTATTTTATGCTACTTTTAAGTCCCCATTTTTCTTTGATGATTTCCATAATGATTTTAGCAAATTATAAAAGAGCCACTACTTATTTGCCAAGTGATTACTATTCATTTTTTAATCATCGTTAGTGTCAAGTTGACTTATTCCATCTAAAACTGAAACAGATTTCAACCAGATTTCACTTATTTTTCTAAAATGCATATAATATATTATTTGAAAGTTACTAATCAGTAGTTTAAGTAGAAGCATTTTAATACAGCAGATACATGGAAGAAAAGTTAAGTTCATCCAAGCAGGTGCTGTATTGTAAATTTAACATTTATGCAGGTATACATTCTCTGCCGCTAGCAAAATTTACTACTTCTGAGCTTCCTATCTTAGGAGATTTTGGTAAGGCTAAGAGCCTCAAACCTAATTTATATTCACAGACTGAAAAACGATTGCAAGAATAAACAAAAGTAAGCAGTTCCTCAAATCCTAGTATGTTTTTCAACTTTTAACTGTGCATTGAATTGAACTTCGCAAATATATCTAAGTAAGAAAATATTATTTCAGAACCAGGAAAGGATACAACTTCTTATGAAAACACAGTTAACTTTCCCAGTTAATGATAGTTCTCTGAATCATATCACTATCTGAAACTTTATCAACAACTTTATTTCTTGAACTGTTTATTTTTTGATTATTCTAGGGGTTTTTTTTCATACATCACTCCTTAATACCTTCATTTTACCCACTATTTTTAAGTTCTCAAAAAGAAAATAATGTATCTAACAAATTAAAGTATGTATTTAAATACTGTTTTGGTCTTTTTACTGAGCTGTTGAGTTTTATCTATCATATTACCAATAATTAGAAGATGGTCCCCCCACCACATTCCCCAATTACTTGCAACATACATACAAAATGTCAAGGAAAGGGAGAGTAAGAAGGATAAATGTTAATCTCATTGATTTAAAAATAGATTGTAGCATGCTTAAAAAGCTGTCAGGGAAAGTAATTTTAGCCTAACTTTACTGCTCATGATGAACTCCAGTGCAAACAGCTCATTTGTTCTACTGACTTTTTGGCATTACACAATCTGCTTGCAATTATGACTTGCCATACATTAGTAAATACTGGAAACAGAAATAGCAAACTGAAAACAGATCTACTGGCTTGAGTGTAGACATATTGCCAGTTCTCATTAATTCACTCCCACAACCCTTACAAAGGCGTAAGCTTTTATTACCCCAATAGACCTCCACCAGCAACAGAATTTAACACAGCTCCATGACACGCTTTCTTTATAGGTCACATTGATGAAAAGCACTATCTTCACTACCAATAAAAATAAATCCACCAAATAAAACATAAGCCTGACACTGTATAATATTAATGAGTTATTCTGTAAAGTTTAGGCTCTAACTGCATTATATAATCATCCTCCAGAACCTTTGCTTGTTTTAAATTGTTTAAATTAGTAAAATTAATTTATTCTGCATTTCAGATTTGCTATAGGGAGTTCAGAGACTAGCTGAACTGCTGCATCAGTAACTTCTTGAGGCTGACAGCAACTGGATGACTGCTTAATCTCACTACCCTGATAACAGTATTTGTGGGTACTGAAGTTAAGTGCTCTCTGACAGAGGAAGAGCCCACTGAATGGTCGCGTTCCAAAAACCCTGAAACTGCCTCTCACCTTCCTAGTTGGGACATCTTCTATCCTGACACAGAAGACTCTTTGATACATGCTGCAGGGCAACTGTGTCAACAGTAAACAAAGACTTCCAGAAAAACAGGGCTGGTGGCCACTGACTCCATCCTACTCTGTAGTGAAGAAGGTATGATTTTGTCATTCCTGCCTTTGGTTTTGAAGCCCTCAGTAATGAGGATCCTACAGTCTCAGCACAAATTTATTAGATAATCTCACTGTTGGAATGTATTTCTAGAGTCTACACTGAACTTCCTTGTTACAAACCTGTTACTTGTTAGGCCAGCCTGAAAACAGATTACTCATTTACTCGTTAAGTATTTGACCTATTTCCTCACTTGCTCTCCTTTAGCTCTTACCAACTATCATACAGCTCACCAGCCTGGATAAAGGTTTGAAGAATGCTCGTTTAGTCTGCTGAAAACTGAGATGCAGAGCTAATGCTTGTCCTGCTCAAGGACAAAAAGACTCTGTAAGTCTACTTTCTGAATAGATCACAAATTAAAAAAAACACAAACAACTCTGCCAGATGGTCTGGCACCCAGACAGCAGACAGACTGACTGATCAGTCCAACAAGAAATGCTCATGTTCTCATATATGAGGTGAAACATAGCAACTGCAGGAGCAAGCAGTGACCTTACAGAGGTCCATGTCAGCCACCCGCTTCAGCTGGTCTCCCCTGCTCCAGGCAGCACTGTTTACGCCCTCCAGTCTTTGTGGAGCACTGAAAGCCTTCACACAGCATAAAATAATAAAAATCAAAGCAAATACTGCTGGAAGGTCCACGTTGTTTTCATATTGAACAAATTCAAATTATACAGTTGTATCTTTAACAAAACCTCCACAGCAGGTTAGGTTTCTGTGCCATACACTCGAATGTATGTATATGATGACATACATACTGCTTGAACAGTGAGCAGACCTAGGATCCAGAATACCATGACATTCTGCTGGTCTTGGATCCAACCCACTGCTGGAACACCAAACTCACAGGCACATGCCTTGGTGTGCTAAGCTATGCACCTCCGGCAAGCTGCTGAAGCACACATGCCATTTACTGCATCTCCGAGGTCCCTATGGGATTCCAGCAATGATCTACACAACGCGTCAGACTGCAGGATGACACTTCAACACATATTTTTTGGTTCTGAGGCAAATCACTACTTTTTAAGAAATAAAAAAAATCCCAAGTAATCTCAGATTGAGATAAGTGTTTTACCACTGGCAGAAATAAATATTTAAAAATCTTTCCTAAACTGACACACAGGATTTCCCATAGCTGCATTAGCACCTCCTAGAGACACAGCCCCAAGATTTATTTGGGTCTGAGAACCTACAAAGCCACATAAAGGATCAATTAGCAGTCACTGGTGTTTACCATTTCAATCTTGACAAAAATCCAAAGGCAGCAACCATCACATACCCCATATATAAAAATTATTATCAATTGCTACTTTCTCCACTACCAGTCATACAATGATTTAGATTTACATAGTTCAACTCTTGACCTAATACTTAAAATGCTATATGAAAACCAGTCTTTTTTCTTTCTTTTTTTTTTTAGAAATCTTTTTCATCTGTTACGTTAAAGACAAAGAAGCAAAAGAACTGTGACTTTGAAACAATGTTAAAAATTATTATAATTTCAGAGAGGTAGCAGTATTTCTCCATCTGAGAAATGGTAGGCCCTAAGTCCTTGGTCCTCTTTACATAAGTCACATATCTTTTCAAGGTGAACATTTTATCTATTTTTGCTTTCTTCAGGACTACTACTCTTTGCAGCTGACAAATTTAGGATTTCAGCTTCACGGAGTCACTAAAATTTTTCTGCCTCAGTAGAGGCACCTGATTATAAAATCCAGTTGTGATTTGATTGCATCCACAAACCTATCTCCTCACACATGTAACTTAAATGGGCTATGCTTCCTTTTTAAGTTCTTGCAGTTTCACAAAATTTTGAGAATAAAATTTAATGACCTATTGAAAATAAATAAATCATTTGTTATATCACATTCTACTTGGCATACAATATTAGCACAGAGAATATTTGCTAGAGGTACTGTTAAGTGAAAATCCCTGTTACATTATGCATGACTTCCCAAAGCACTGAGAACATAATATCCATCATGAAATTCAGAATACATAACTAAATTTAGAAAGAATTACATTCAGACCTTTGATCAGCATTCTGACATCTCCAGTTATGAGTTTTAATTAAACTTGCTTTTTGTATTAAGTCTATTTTCATTAAATGGGCACAGAATCATGTTTTATACATTATGCAAAACTAAAAGGAGATAAAAAAGTTGTTTGTAAATGCCTTTTCTTAAAGGGACTTCATAATTCAAGTCACTTTTCATAACTTCTCTTCACAGCCATGATGAAGAGGCATCACTGCTAAACAGTTCTCTTTGAGGGCTTCAGCTACCTTGTTGGCAATCCATTTCAGCATCCCAAGTATGCTCCCTGTGACAACAGGCTGATAAATTAGATCACTGGATGATACCAGGTACGGATTACTTTTTTTGTCAGGAAGTAAATTATCAAAAAATAAACCCCAAAATATTCTTGGGACACCTCTGATGCTTCAGACTAGCTCTTGGATTCCCACAGTTGCTGTCCTTTGGTACTGAGGATCTCTCACCACTAAGCAGATGAGGTGTGTGTCTGTATTTTTCCATGTGATACATCACATTTAAGGAATCTTCATAACCCCGAACTATAACAAACAAGAAACACAAAGATGCCTCAAGTGAAGCTCATGCATATGAAAGCTACGCAACCTTGACTCTGGATTGTGCCATGGGTTTTGGTGTAATCCATAGCTGGTTCAGGTTCATCTCAGCCACCTCTACTGTGAAGGCAGAAACTGCCAAGAGAAAGGTGGTTCCCCTCCAGTTGCAAGAGGGAGAAACCCTTTCAGCAGGCTAATCCCACCTGTGGCCGCAGGTCTTCCACACTGCATCTTCCCTGACAAGCAATTCACCTTGCAGCTCTGGAGTCCCATCACTTAATGAACAGAATACCACGTGCAAAAATGCCATGCAGTTCTGAGTGAGCATTAGACACTGTGCCAGCCTGCACACCATCATGTTAGAAGTGCCTGTATCTTTGCTAGAGAGGAGAAGCTGGCAATGCCTGTTAAATCCAGGATCTCAGGCTTGTGAGCACAAAGAACCACGCATCCAACAAAAAACAGCAGCAAATTTATCAGGTGTTGTCCCTCTATAAATATGCTTGCAAAATATACAGCTTTGAATGGCTCTCAAGCAAGAAATGGAACTAGAATAACTATCACACCACATTACTAAAACCAAATAGTACTTCTCAAACAAGGGAAGCCCAGCTTAAAGGAATCTGTATTTTGAGCTTCAGGAAACCTACGAGAACAATATACTGATACTGTGACACAAAAGAGGGGTGGTTTTGTGGTTAGTTTCAGGGGGGTTTTACCATTAGAGTGCTTTTCTTCAAATGTTACTCTTTCTACATTTGCCAAGAAACATTCTTATTAGCCTAGTACTGTAGCATTCACTATCTGATCTGGATAAATAACATTTTGGAACAGTCCAAACCAAAATTCCTTGGAATCAACACATTACATTTACAAACTCTACATCACTTCCTCTTTGATACCAATCAAATGCACAAACATAGATTTACTGTCTAATCGGTATTAAGCAGAAGCTGAGAGTAACTCTTGTCTTAGAAAAATGGTCTTATAATAAAGCCAGAAAGCTATTCTCCTGCTGGAGAGAAACCTACTTAATATCCAAGAGAAGAAACTAACAACTTCTGAGCAACTTCATTCCATTTCCTGAAATCTGGACAGCTAAAATGTTCCACCTGTTAAAGTTTCAGTACTAATTCAGCACAAACTGTGCTTAAAAACTGCTTTTTTTTTAAATCTCTGAAATAATCTGTACTACCATAAAATTCTGATTTAAAATGTGTATTTCCTCTTGCCTTACAGACCAGTAAATAGCCAGAGGCTGTGCATGGCCCTGTCCTGGCACAAAGAATTTCCAACACTTTTCGTGTATATGGAGTTGTGCAAACAAGCATCTTGCACAGATGACAATGATAGACAAACAAAATATACAGCACTTGTAACAAGTTTTCAAGAAGTAAAGATTTTGTGCAGAAAACCTGGAAGATCAGTCTTTTCATAATATTTCTTGACTACATCATTCCTATAACAGATTGTGTGCATATGCTGATGACATGCTGCATATACATAAACAGCACAAATAATAGGAGGTAAAATGTTTTAAAGATCTGTGCTCATAAATTGAAAACTACCATCAAATACACATGAAGAAATTCAAATATTGGAAAGCTATTTTGGTTGGTTCTAACTTTGCGGTTTGTGCTTCATTGCTAAAATGACAAATTCATTTTATCACAGACATGCAGTGTACTGCACTTTCAAGATGAGTTAATTTCATTTTGCAAATGTGAAGTACTTAGAATTTCAATCTAGAATTTTCCTGGAGAGAATTACGGACAAGCAGTTTGTCAAATTTCTTCCTATCTTCCTATTCCTTCTCACCTTTTCAATCTATTCAGTGCTTTTGATATGGCTTGTATAATGGGTGCTGCAGTCACTTCCATTTTGTTAAGGAACACTTATTTGGAAATGAAGATGCACCAACTTATATTCTATACTATTTGGAAAGAATGAGAAGTGAACCACAATAAACTTCCTGCATGCTAAATAGAGCCACTGACTGCAAGACATACAACCACTGCACCAAAATGTTCTTGCTGCTGCTCCACTGACATCTCTGAATTTGAACAAATGTGGTTCATTAAGCTGAGGCAGAACAAAGACAAAACTGAAATGGAAATTTTCTAAGTGCTCCACTTGCAGGTACCTTATTTATGAACTTTATTTTTTTTCCAATATAGGTAGAATGGCAAGAACCAATGTATTGCATACGTTGTAGTAAGTCTGAAGAGGTTTCAGCTGATCAGTCTTATATTCCTGATTTCTTCAAAAGGTGTAAGAATTAAATTAATGGCATTAACAGTAATTCTACAGATGGATAAAACTAGCATTTTAAAGGAAAAAATAAGTCATCATAGCACAGTTGTACAAAATATAATTGAGAGCAATTAATGTTGGAACCTTTCCCACAATGAGAGGATGTTGCCTTTTTTTCTTTTTTTTTTAACTGAATGGTGATTTGACTGCAGCAATTGTGTTATCCTGTGTGAATGGTCAATATATCCTGTATATATGTATATATGGTACAATATCCTGTACCTTTTTGATTTTTAAAAAAATAGTATTTACAATTCATAAAGAATAATGTTACACATGCATTTTTCAGCAGGTCATACACATTTTTGAGAGAGACTTGATGCTCATTATTTTTTCTCACTTTTACAAACAAAGCATTAAACAGGAATTGCTCAATGCAGCTACACACACACAGGCTGGGACTGCTAAGAATATCATCAAGCACTGGAGAGAGAGGGTCAAGGGAGGTCCACACCATTTCAAAAATCATGGCCTATGAACAGCACACTAGTCACTCACAGATGCCATATGGAAGCCTGATGTACCCTTCTATGCACAATGACAAGAAGAATTTTCTAGGTGTCAAAGAAAAATAACTGGCTAACAAAAAGTGAGCTGCACATATACTGAGCCCTTTTGTGCTTTTGTAGTTTAACAAATGTTTTGCTAGCCTCTCCAAAAGTATCATTACTAATTTGCTTGTCCACGTAACACAGTAATGCACGTTGGTATATGATGTTTTCAAGATATTTTTAAATTGCTTTTAATTACCTATTCTATTACTCTTTTCAACTAATGTGTTTAGTCTGTTAATAAAAGCAGTGATTTACTCTGCCATACATCAAGTATTTAGAGAACATTTGCATAGCTACACCAATTAGATGTTTTCCTATAGTCAGGAATTTATATTTAATGCAAGTAGACAAAAGAAAATCCAGTAGGCTACACTGGAAGGGCTGAAAGACTATGTCAATGAATTCACACACAAGAAACAAATTTCAGTTTATTATGCACTGTAATTTACATCAGACATGCTTATTTCTGTAGGAGTACCTCCAACCAGAAGTAAATGCAATTTTCAACAAACAAATTATTTTTTCACAGAACACTTTAGCCTATTTGAAGCTGCCCAGAGCCACTTTAAGATGGGATCCCCTGTGGTCCAATGCAGAAGAATATGCAACCCCTTCAGTTACTTTCAGTCAGTAGGTGAGCTTTCTTCACACTACTGCAGCATAGCACTCCTACAGAGATGCAGCAGTTTTACGTCAGAAGATTCATTCAATATCTACCAACTCACTCTTAAGCAAATGAACTGACAACTCTCCATCAGTAAGCAACACGTACAAGTTAAGTTATGAGCAGAAAGCAGCCAACTTCTGTGGCGTATGAGGGCACAGACTCTAGCTGTGGTTCAAGTAGAGACACCTTACTGCACAGAGAAGCTCATATTTATATCTCTGAGCCCAAATACAAATTCCAGCTGTATGTATCACCAGGCTCAGGGTAGAAACCATTCATGCAGTTACACAGCTATATATCACTACAAGCATGCAGACACCTTTCTGCTACTAAATAACCATGTTTATCTCTCTTACTCTCCTTCACAACACCTAGCTGTTCTCTCATCTTCTGCCAGGTCAGACATTCTCCACCATCCTCTCATATATCTCTCTTAAGACATTTTCTATCCTCAGCTCTCTTATCTCCCATCGGTAATGGTCAGACATTCTCCATACTCCTCTCACACACCTCTCTTCAGACATTCTCTGTCCTCCTCTCCCACAAATTTCCAGTTAGGACTGTCTCAGGGGAAACAGGTATATTTGCTTTAATCTGCTCTAAGTGAAAGCTTAAAATGCAGTCATGTGTTCCAAAATAGGACAGCCGTGTGCCCATGTTCCCCTGGATGAAGCTAACCCTAACTGCATACAGCCACATGCTCTTATAGCTTGTTACAACAGTAACTTCTTGCAGCATTTCAGGATCTCAAATATGTCTTTAAATGCTAAAACTGGCATACTAACAATCAGATATTACATATAGCTGATCAAATTTCCAATCTAAACAACTTTTTAAATCTAGTCAAGGCAAAGCACTTCTATTTTAGCATGTGTCACAGACTGGGTCACAGCTCACAGCAAAGTCTAGAATGTAACTCCATTTGCTCTGTGCCTATTCAAGAAGTGTTATTTTACCTGTAAATTTTTTTGAAAATTGTTATCCATAATGCCCTGCCTTTAATCCTGGTTTAGATGATGGGAAGAAAAAAAAAAAAAAAAAAAAAAAAAGACTAGGCTCAATTATCCTTAGCTAATTACCTGAATAAGTATAGGCTTTTAAAATAAATCTTAATTATAAATGTTAATTAGTATAGTATGCAGTTATTCAGTTACTAAAAAAATACTAGCAGGCATCTTTAAGATCAAACAAATTTCTTATGGCTTTATCACAAGCTGTTTAAGTTTAGGAGCTTTTTTATAAACACATCGGCCAGTTCCATAAAATAAAGGTGCTCCTTTAATGCAAACAGTATTTACACTGACTTGTTTAAAGAAAACAATTGGCTATAGTCCTAGAAATCAACGTACAATGTGACAAATGATGGGCTACTTACAAATATGTTAAAATTACAAAAAAATCACAAGGTCGCTTTCTTCATTAACATCTCCTTACTGAGAGAGGAATTGATATGTGAAATACAGATTGAAATTACTAAATTTATCTGGAATATCTGAGATAGGCTGTGCTTCCAACCATTTTTTCTTTGCAAGTACTGTGTACATGAGACCCATCCCCTTTTGTTGTTCAAGCTTTTGTGGCTGCACCCTAGGTCATCCCTATTAAACAGTCTACGATTTAAGACTCAAAAAAAAAAAAAAAAATAGAAAGGGATTTTACTGCATCACAATCAAGCTTAATTCTCAGTCAGCCACCATGTGACCTTGTCAATTCACTGCTCAGATAGTGTCAGGTACAATTTTCTCTGCTAGAAAGTCCACTGTGTCTCACTGAAGAGGTATCTACAAGAATCAGTTGATGTATTATTTCATTTATGATGTTGCAATACTCTAAGAAATAGGCCATAGAGTAGGTTTTTTATGATTGTCCCATTTAAGAAAAACAAATTCAGAATTGTTGCTGGCATGCAACTCTTTTAGTGTAGTTATGATTAATGTAGATGCCATAAGGACATACGCAAAAAGAAGTACAATTTATTAAAAAAATATTCAGGATAATATTTGGATGACTGGAGGCTACAGCAACTACAGCTCCAACTAAACCCATTTGCACCAAAGCTGCTTGCTTTACGATTATGTTTTCTTTTTATTTCCACAAAGTGCTACTCTGTAGACCTGATGATTTCGCATTCTTTTCAACTGGAGCCCAATTCAACCAGGTGAAGTCACAACAATTGAAGAAACAAATCTTCTTAGAGTGCTCAGGTTTTCAACATCAACAAGAAATTGCCTACCAACATGCAAAAATAATCCAGAGATTAACCAATTCAGTTTTTTTCTTGTCTAATATTATATGTAACTAGGAAAGAGAGAGACCAAAACTCCTGCTCTGAGTAAGGTTTCAAGTAATTGAGATTAGACAGTACAGAAAATCTGAGACAACTGGTTATAATTTTTACCTAAACTGTGACACCACCAAGAAAGTATCACATCCAGAGCAAGAATATTCACAAGCAGTACTGTGCCAGAAGTGCCACTACATCAACACATATTTGCAAGGTATTTCAACACAGACAATATGACAATATTTTATATATTGTCATGTGTAAGTTTCCTTTTCATTTGCCATTTTCAGTTCATCTCGTTCACTGAACCTTTTCTTAAAACAACTGCCCTTAGGTAAGTTCAGGCAGTAAAAATTTCCCCTAAGACAGTAACAACTTCTGGAAATAGCAGAGAGAAATACAACAACACAACCTTTAGACATCTTTACCACTTACTATTTAGAACCAACAATTCAACTGCTTGAAAACAAAATCTAAGATAGCACCAAAAATTCAAATAACAGAGGAAGGGAAGAGGCAGGCAACACTCTCATGGAAAGGCAGCCCACNNNCTTTCCCAAAACTTTGCAAGGGAAACCTCAGATCCAGTATGATCACCAAAAATCTCAGCTATAAAATGCCTAAGGAAGAAGGTTTTTCCTAGTTCCTTTGAAAGCTGAGAATCTGCAGAGTGACATTTTCAGAGAATGCTGTACCTCTTAATTACACAGCAAAACAAAAAGAAACTCTAAACCCTAATGATCCAGAAAAAAACCCACATAAATAAAAAAAAAGTCTAGTGACTGGTTAAATCCTGAGCCAGAGAGCAAAATGTACCCATGAGGTATCTAACAGACTTTAAAGCTATCCTCAGCAGTATGTGCTAACTGCAGCTTCCAGAAAAAGCAGAAACAAGTAACAAAAAAAATTAACATTAAAATGTATCATTATTGTATTAAAATATATTCATGTGAAAGACAAACAACTTGCTCTTAATTTTAGTGGTAATTTAATGACCTGATCATAGAAGCCAAACCAATGAATCCTTTAAATGGAATTTACTAATACAGTTTTTGATAGCCTCTCTAACCACTTGATCATAGAAACAGATGTCCTTAGCATGGATTACTTTAATTACTTTTAAAAGACCATTTCCACCTTTATAAATCAACATTTTTTTTCCGAGACAGCTGTATTATTAGTTCCAAGCTACTCTCAAATATTTTTTGTACAAGAATGTATAATAACACAAGACTTCTAATTTGAAAAAAAAAACAAACCCCAAAAAAAACAACAGCCTGCTACTGTCCAAACTAATACTTACTATTGATTTCTGTAAAAATAAATTCTATCGTCAGATATACAAAAAACGGAAAACTATATTCAGGTTTTCTTTCTAAAAATGTGTTTAAATACCTTGCTTCCACAAAGGCAGGGCTTTAGCTCCAATGACAGAGTACGACAGAATTTTTCATTTTAATAACTTTCAAAGATACAAGAAGGGAGGTAACAAGGAGAAGAATGACATTACAAAATCAATATGCAATGGCCAAAAAGAAGAAGAAAAAAAAAATCAGTTGTTACTTAAACTACTGGTTATTGCCTGATCCTTATGAAGAATATTCTCAAGTAATCTGTCCCACTGCCTTTTAAAAAGCATTCCTAGAAAAGCTGTCTCATGAGGATGCTTCACAAACAAGGACGTACCACAATTTCAAATGCTATGACTTCTCTGAAGAACTTAAAAGAACCACCTTCCAAAGGAAGGGTACAGAACATTTCAGGCAAAACAGTCAAGGAGAAATTATGGCCCACCATCCTCTATCCTCTCCTTCAGCCATATTATGGAAGCTGCCCCTCCATATCCAGAGCCCCCTGACTATTTGCTTCAAGCCTTGCAGCAGCATTTTCTACATCTTTGCAATTTACCTCTCCAAATGAGACTGTTACGGAGGTTGAGTACTGTGGGTTTTTCTGTTTTGTTGGACTGACACCATGATGTGCAAACTTTACTGCTGGAACTCAGGGAACAGTGCCGTAAACATATTGGCTCAAGAAAAGTTAAGAAGGCTATACAATATTATACCTGGAAATGATTTAATACATTTACAAAAACATTTGTTGTTTTCAAGAAGCCACCATGATCCCTATCTCCATTTTCAATGGTAATCTATGCACATTTGAAGGTCAGTATGGTTTGTTGCCAAGTAATTGACAAAGCTGTTGAAATTCTGATAACCACTGCATAACAACATTGCCTGGAAGACACCTTTGGAAATGCCTCTCAGAAGGAAGATGATGTTATCAGCAACGGATCCGGACAGTACTGGCAGCTTGGCCTAGCCTACAGTTAACTTGATCAGTTGGAAGAAATACTTGTGCCATCATCACATCATGTACACATTGTAATTTTTTTAATTCTATCTTTACATTTTCCCTCTTTTTAAAAGCGTTTCAGATAAGAGAAAGGAAGGCCTGTCAAGCAAACAAGCAAGCAAGCAACCAGTCTGACATTTGGGAAAACTGACTCAATTCTCTGCTCTGGCCTGAGGTCAGAAAGAAAGTCTAAGGATTCCACTCAGCATCTCCCTCTGCTCTTTGTTTGTACATGTGAACAGAAGTAAATCTTGATCACAGGCTGCTGTGAGGAAAAACACATTAAAAGATCACAAGGCACTCAGAACTACAGTCACAAGGTCTGCAAAATTTAGATAGGGTAAAATACTGGGTAACAACTTATTAACCTATCTAAGTAGGATGCATAGGAAGAGCATTTCAGAATTCAGAGCTAAGTGACAGTTTAAAAATTCAGTCCATGAAGACTTACATACTCCTATTTTAAATGAGGCTTACATTCCCAGCAATGAGTGTTCTAGAAATACTTCCAACTACACTAAAGCAGACTCACTTCATTTAGCAGCTCTTTACAGTGGGAAAGCTGTTCTAAGGCCAGTTTGTTGAATAGGACTAGAATTACAGAGGACATCTCCTGCTCCTTCACTAAGTTAGATGGTTGTTGGTATTGCAATACAGACAGTACTTTATCACCAGCCTTTGTCATAATTTTCCAACAGGCAACTCAATATCTTTGCTTACAAATACAGTCCTTAAAATGCATATATTATAAAACTAGAAACATTGTAGCTGTAAAGGGTGATGGGCAAAGAGACTTCTGAGCTTACTTCTTCAGCATTATACAGCTGTCTAAAAACAGTGGCATGCAAAAACCAACAGAAAACATTTCCATTGAATGGTGAGGGTTACAGATGAATAACTCAAGCAGCTATAGATCTATTTGATGTTTCAAGCTGCCAATAATTAAGAGCCAGGAAGAAAGTAAAAGTTCTTAAAAGATGCTGTATGATTTTGTTTGATAATGAAACACAAATAAGGGCAAGTAGTTCATTTTCCTTAATACTGTTTATAACACTATTTCAGTCTAGTATAGAGCTTGTGATTCAAAAGTCTGAAAAGCACATGAGCTAAAACTGCCTTTTTAAGGATGGTTCTATATAAAGACAACTTCAAAGATGCTAGGCACCTTTCTACCAAAGGTAATTTTAGAGATCAGTATGCAGAAAGACAAGGTACAAGTCCTACTCAAAATCACCACAAAGACAGCAGATCAAACAAAAAACCCAAAGCCAAACTTGAAAATTGCCAATCCTTGCTGTGTGTTTGAAATTACTCTCCTGCGCATATTCTGGATACAATATCAAACACTTTCCACGTTGAAAAGATCTGCAGTCTGTTTTCAGACCTAGCTGATAAACATTAATAAAAATGATAAAACTGCAGGTCAGTTCTATTTACAACATAAAACTTTCACCATGGCTAAGTCATCTTTGTTCAACACCACACATAATTACAAAATACTCTCCTTCTTTGGAATACTTCCAGACTTAATCAACCAGGAAAAATCTTGCTGCCACTACCTATTCAGGACACAGCAGCCTCTTCCTCCCCAGACCCTGCTACTCAGGCTGCAGCCAGAAGACACAGAATAGGTGAAAGCAAAAGACTACAGAAGTATTACATGCAGTGAAAATACAATGTTTATACGAACTGGTCATTTATTATTACTAAAATTTGTAACTTCAAGCTTAAAATAGGATAGCAAACAACAGTATGACCTGCAGGAGGTCACTGTACCGGATTAGAGAAGGAACTAAAACCCAAGCTGTCTAGAAAGTTTACACTGTACTTTGCCTTTCTCTGGTGGTTACTAAGCAGAAGCTAATACCAGAGAACAGCAATGAGGACCAGGCGCATCACTGTCCTAGATTCTACCTGTTCATTAGTAGTGCTCCAATGGGCCCACAGACAATCTTGTTCAGACAAGCACTGCTGCTGTTCTACCCCAGCCAGGAGCTCCCTGCCTGCTTGCAAAGTCACTTTGCCCTACCTTGTTTCCCCCAAAAGGCATTTACAGACCTGTTTCAAAACTGGCATACCACTCACGATCTGGAAAAGACTTCACTGGGCATTATCCATAAGTGAACACGGGCTACTGAGACAGCCACCACCTTTGTTCTGGCTATCAGAAATCAGATCTGAACACAATTATTCTATTATCAGAATATTAGAATTAGACACAATTAGTCCTACTGCTAACCACCACAGTTAAAAATAGGAAGCAGAAACCACATCCTTTAACTCAGAAATCCATCCTTATATTCACAGATTTTAACATAAAGCAAGCCTCTAGAAGAATGTAAGTCTCAGACTGTCACAAACTGATCCTTGCATCAAGTCGATACCTGCTTATTGAGACAGATCAGAGCCT
>JAVJGJ010000014.1:17928049-17978430 GCA_035590215.1 Microhierax caerulescens | reverse complement strand
ATCATGTAGTTCCACAACTACACTGAGTCTCCCTGGATTTGCACCTCACAGCAAAAACTAAAAAAAACCCAAACAAACAAAGCAAAACAAAACAAAAAAACAGTGAAAAAAACAAACAAAGAAACCAGGCATCATGTGAGTCCATGGTAGTTTCTAGCACAGTTTAAAAGACAATTTACTTTTAACTTCTAGTCCAGAAAAGAACTCTGATTTCCTGGATCCTGCTTTGTTTTGCAAAATACATGTTAGCAAAGAATGAAACCTGAATATTCTGGGAATGTCAAAAGACACAAAAGTTTTTTTGGAAAAAATAATCAAAAGATCACTAAATGCTAGAAATATTATAAGGTTGTTAGCAACAGTCCCAGCTCACAGTTTAGGTGTACTTGTTGTTTGTCAAAGGATTTTTAATCCATTTATCTAACAGATGGCACTTACACCCTAAAGAAATCAAAACACTGAATATCTGGAAAATGTACAGTCTCCTCCACCCCCTTACTACACACTAAGCAAACTCCAAGTCAAGGATCTGGCTCAGCTGGAAGTGCAAGCGAGGAGACAGGGAGAAACAGAGTCATCTCTCCTGATCTGCATATATTTATACAGCAAGGGACAAGCACTGCCAACTTTAATTCCGGCTTTTCTTAGCTTACAAGTAATTAGCTTTGAACCCTTACTGCTGCTCCTTTAGTAAAAGGTTTCTTGTGAGAAGATAAATGTGTGCAAGGAGTAACAGAGACTGAACCTCTTCCAGTTTTTCCTACAATGAAGGAATGGTGGGACTGCAAAGAAGATTAAAAAAAAAAATAATCAACATTTATCCAGCAGTACTGGAACTGCCCTGCCCAGCAAAAATAACCAGTATGTATTTATCTGAAGGAATGTCACGAAAATATGAGACAGTACAGAAAGAACAAATAAAATAAACACACATAGAACTTCTCCCTAACAACACTAAGCAGATTTCCTAAGGCTTTGCTCCCAGATGATACTATTGCCTTTCCTCCTGCTGCTCCCCATTGGTTCTGCTCTTAGTTTCTACAAGGCAGAAAGTAACCAAATAGATGCAGTACCAGCTTGACTTTACCTCCTTCAGAAGAGACAGAAAAGGGGATGAGGAAACAGCAAGGAATAAGAAACCCAGAAATCCTCAAAAAAATGTCACAGAAGACCAGAGGGGTGGGGGGAACCAAGAAGGAGAGGAAACATTTAATGGAGGGAAAATAGAAAACCAGTATTGTGCATTGCCTTAAGGAAAAGAAACCTTGAGGGAGGCCTGGAGCCAACACAGCAAGACACAGATCCTGACAAACTCCTCCAGATAGAAGGTAGTGCTCCATTTGGGGGAACTATGGGGCCTGCCAGACTCCCCATGCAGTAAATTACCAGTTAAATAACCATATGTGTTAGTTACTAGTCTGGCATTTCCTAATAACAAACTGTTTGGTTTATCAATGCAGCTGATAGTGTTAAACAACAGAAAACCTATTAAAAACACTGCACAGTGGTAAAACATGGGATACTACACTACTGATCTAGTATACCAGGCGAAGCAGGACTCTGACAAAACACTAAATCTTTAAATAAAAACTGTCTGGAAAAAAACATATATTGAGAAAGCCTTTAAGAGCTTTTTCCTTTTCTTTTAATGCTCATATAAGATTCAGCATAAAGCAGCTGGAATCCTGGTGACTGCATGACACCAGCATATTCTGAAAAAAACAGCTGTCAGAAGAATTTTTAAACATTGGGAACTGCAGCATTATCAGTCAGAATGCAGATAATGGTTTTCTGATTGCACAAATTAATTTTCATCACTAGTAGCAATTATGACTGCTGAAATTAGTGATAGCAGACTACGTACAATACTGCAAGCAACGCATTCCAAGAATATAAACAGGGAGGATGCTGAGAAAACAAAGCTGCTTGATTTAAAACTATGATTCTTTACTGCATCAGGATGTCAGCATCATCAAAACACATCTGAAAGACTACCCCTTCTCATCAGCCAATTAACTCATTCTTAAGAAGCTCATACCTGAGATATGCAGCAAGGAAGAGTCCGGGCATCTGAAGTCTACAATCTAAGAAAGTTTCAAACACATAAGGAAAGCTGATACATCTTACTTGTGAAATGCAACCACCTGCATAATATTTATACAGACACAATTCAGGCACGTGAATACACACGCTTTTCACAACAAAACAGAAAAAGACCTATCAATCCAGAAAGAATTTTCACTTCTTAAATAAAAACTTTGTGTGAAAGCTGCTGCAAGCCTCAGATCATTACTTCTGGATTCTCTGGGGTTTATCACATCTTCAGGATTAAGGGTAGAGGTAGGAAAGAGGGTTAAGATCTCCAAAAGTTCAGTTCCAGGCAATTCTACTGTACTGTGTTGGTTAAGGCACCAAAGGACTGTGACAAGGAAAGGAGAACAAGTATGCCACTCTAATAAACAACTTGATTTGCTGCTCAAAACATATATGGAACACAGCAAATGAACTTGGTATAACAGCTTTAAATTTTGTGGTTTAGAGAAAGAGAAATTTCAAATACTGGTTACTGGACACTATTAACTAGTAGCATAGAGCAGATTAACAAGTGAAGTATCATTATAACTAACTCATACAGTGGTCTGTTGAAAATGCCTAAAGGGTAGTTTATAGTACTGTAGAACAGTTTGGTTTTTTTTTTTACCCCTCTCTCTTTTTCTTTTGGTGGATGTGCTGCTCCAGCACCGTCCATCACCATTTATTCCTGGGCCAGTCAGGCAGGGCCAAAGCAACCATTTGTGTTCTGCTGAGGAGGGCATCAAATCAGTGAAGAAACTGAACAAGAAATCTTGGAAGACAAGAAAAGAAGATGCTACTAGTTTACATATAAATTCCAAACCACATTAAAGTGGCTAGTTGTGTTTAAATTGTTTCAAAAACAGAATCTTATGTATTGATGGGCAGCAATCACAAAGCAAAGTCCCAGTGCTCTCTTCCTCCCTTAAGTTTACAGAACATGGTGCTATACGCTTCGCATGAAAATATTCAATCAATGCTGAAATGGAAATCTGAAGCTTAGGTGGGAATCTCTTTGCCCTTGAATATAAGTTTGTTTGCACTTTGCAACACACAAAAGAGTTCTTGTCTGGTTTCTTGCAGCTCCCTTAGAACTGAACAGCTCCCCCCAAAATAAGAAAAACAACAAAAGTTTAAAGAAAAAAGAAGCTTCCTCTCTATCATAAATTTGAAAGCAATGACAAAACAAATCATAGGGTATAGGTATGCCAGACACTGTAATGAAGATGCATTTGTGTTGATCTCCTGTGCATCCACCTCATCCCAACAGACATTCAAGGATAAGAGGGCGTGTGCAAGGTCCACAGCCCCCCCTAATCTGTGCTTCTGTCAGGACTACGAAGAAATCACCTCAGTGACTGCATGTAGAGAAGCAGACTGTCATCACATACTACATATGATTAAAAATAACAGTTGTGAATATTATACGCACAAAATTCAATTGCTATGGCTATGGCCAATTAGTTTAAATTGTCAATCTGATAAATGTGTTTAAAGTCCTCAGTGAGCTGGTGGCTGCAATGAAAAGGTTCACAGAAGCGTGCATAATGGGCAAATCAATCCATCAGAATCCTTCCACGTAACATGTTCAGGGTTATGACAGAAATATTAGTTTAATCAAATATATTCTTAATTGCAGGAACGGAAGGAGTTATCAGAGCTGTACTTTAAGCAATTTAAGTTTTATATTAACTGGAAGCATTAACATGTTATTCTCAAACAGCAAAATACAGGTAGCATTTCCATACAGGCCATTTTCAAATACCCATTTTCAAATATTAACTTAAGTATTTTAGACTATGTTGATTTAAAAAATATTTTGGAATACAAGTATTTCAGATTCAGCAATTTATTTTCCATTGTCCTAGTTTTGGCTGGGATAGAGTTAATCTTCACAGCAGCTGGTGTAATATGTATATAATAAATATAATAATTTAGTATGAGAATAGTCTTGATAATACAGGGATGTTTTCGTTACTGCTGAGCAGTGTTTACACAGAGCCAAGGCGTTTCCTGCCTCTCACCCCACCACACCAGCGAGTGGGCTGGGGGGGCACAGGGAGCAGGGAGGTGACAGAGCTGGGACAGCTGTCCCCAGCCGACCACAGGGATGTTCCATACCATATGATGTCATGCTCAGCATATAAAGCTGGGGCAATGAGATGGAAGGTGAGGACGTTTGGAGTAATGGCATTTATCTTCCCAAGTAATATTACATGTGATGGAGCCCTGCTGTCCTAGGGATGGCTGAGCACCAGCCTGCCGATGGGAAGTGGTGAATGAATTAACTGTCTTACTTTGCTTGCGTGTGCGGCTTTTGCTTAACCTATTAAACTGTGTTTATCTCAACTTTTATCTCAGCAAGTTTTCTCACTTCTACCCTTCCGATTCTCTCCCCCATTCTGCTGTGCTGGTTAGCAAGCAGCTGTGTGGGGCTTGGTTGCTGGCTGGGGTTAAACCACACCATCCATTTAACAACCTAACTCAAAATAGTGATTCTGCCTTTACAAATCTGTTTGCAATTGATAATTAGTAGGTTAAAATGTTGACATTCCAAATTGCTTTGTTTATCCACAGAGCTTCTCAAGGAATTTCAAAACAATACAAACACAAACTTGTAATAAATAAATAAAGCTACTTACAGTTTTGGGGTATGCATACAGAACACAAGAGCTAACAGACCAGAGTTACTTCTAAACTAAGGTTAATTACATTGTTTTAAATAAGAAGTTTGACTTAATACAACAGATCTAATTCACATGGTAATTTCAGTTATAAGCTCCGCACACAAGAGATACTGGAAGATTCTGTAGCTGAACAGAAGTATCATTACTTCATTTTTTTTTTTTTTGTTCTTTGTGGTTTGCAGATTCAAGAATAATTACTGACAAAGAAAACTTTAAGTCCTTTACAACTATCAAACAGCCGTGACAAGTTGTAGCCTACCCTGAGACTGCATCAGGACAAGATAACCCTCTCCTTAGGTCTTCTATGAACAAAATAAATGCTACAATCTCTACATCTGCCAGACCACCAGAAGGATCTAGCCCTGAAACTGCTCCAGCTCCAGAAACTGCAGGGAGCTAAAGTAATGGCTCTTCAGCACCATCCATGAAAGGGTCATGAGAAGAGATCCAGAACCAAAGCACCTTCACCATTAACCATTGGTATGCATGGTATCTCATGAGACTTTCCCAAGAGCACCTAATGATAAACGGATTTAGAAACCTGTATTCACAGGAGCACAGACCAAATTCCTTCTCCGCTCCTGTAAACACCTTTCCACACCCACACCAAATCTAGACCCTCCAGCCCAATCACCAGGCTGTGGGCTAGATCTCAAGGAAAAGGAAATTTAAGGCAGAAACAGAGCTGTCAGGTAGCAGAAGTCAGTTCTGGTAATCACAGGAATGATACACAGTGGATGCAGAATTTTCATAATATTTTAAAGATTCTATTTCCCCTAGCAGATTATTAGCAACAGCTACCCAAGAGATAAGAGTCTGTCACTTTCTTGTTTGAATTTTGCCACATGGTGCAAAGATTTCTTGAGCCACATTCAACAAGTGTATCTCCAATCCAATGGCAGGTACTGGAGATTAAAAGAGAATGATCGTTGTATTTTTCTGGTTAAAAATTCACCAGAGCATGCAACAAGGTGCAGGAAACAGAATGCTATACTGAGGATTATACCTGCAGTGACAGGGTATCAGGTGTCAATGCCTGAATCTGTCATATCTTTAAGTATGTGCCTCCTGCTCACCAAGGTGTATTTTGTAGATATGCTCACAGAAATCCCTTCACAACAGTGAAGAAAGATTCCTTACTTCATTGTGACTCTGTGAAAATCTTAAATTATGTTTATAAAGTGTATTAAGTATGTATTTTGTAAAATATGTAAAATCTCATACACAAGTACTAATTCCTCTGGAATAGCAAAATATGTTGGAGAGAAAGAGCAGGGGAGAAAAAGAGGACATGAGAAAAGCCAAATTACTTAGCAAGAATTCACTCCTATGAAAAAGTACTCCTGACAACTGAGTGCTTGGATCTCTCTCAGAAGAGGTCAGTTTTCCAGCCTGCTAACAATCTCCATCTTCAACTTTATTCCAATGATTTGCCCTTGTCATTCCTTTCTGAAACAGAAAACCCTTTTCACTAAGGACTACATGTTCAAGTTGGATTTCCCTAGGTTTTCACCAGGCTACATTTTTCTTAGGGATCTTGGATAAGCAGTCTCTGGTGTGCTAGTCAGACGTTCTGTTTTTTCTGTTCTGCCTGGGACACCAGCATGGTGTCACTGCTATAGGATTGCCCATGGCTGGATTGAGGCATCCAACTGTCATGGCCAAGCAAGTTTTACCACCTGGCACTGCTTACAGATGTTGTCTGAACTACTTTAAGCAGATAATGATGCCTTCTTTTAGGGGCTAGTTACCATTTCTTGCATCATGTTGGGAGCTGAGAGGTGAGGATCACAAAGCACATCAGTGCAGAGGGAGGAAACAGCACCTTCTCCCAACTCCTGCTCTGCTCCCCTACCCTGACCCACAGACCTGTCCAGCTTCTCCAGGAAAACGCCTTGTCTACAAAAAACTTTGCTCGCTTTATAATCTTTACACATCAAAACTGCTCAAAGGCATCAGGACAGCAAAACACTAAACTCACTAAAGGAGAAATACAGTCCTGTTTAGCTTCATTGCAGCTAACAGTTGCTTGCAGAGCAAGGACCTGTAAATGCTGGTTGAAACCTAAAATAGAAGTTGTTTACGTACACTAAGAAATCAGTATGTGATAGATTACTAGAAGTAAAAGAGCAAAGTCAGGAGTGGAGCACTGCATGGCACAGGGATGTCCTGCTTGAGGCCAGTGGCTGGCTTCACCAAGTAACACCCAGCTACTGCCCCTGAGCAGCTTTCCGTGTTGCTGCTGCTTCTGCACTTAATTTCTTGGTCAAAAGACAATGCAGTTGCCTAATTTTCTCTGCAACATCTTCAAGTAAACAGTATCATTTGTTTCAGGACTTAAGGCCTGCAATTTTATCAGCCCAGGTGCATGGCCACTGCTGTTACCAAAATGTTTCCAGGCATAGCAGAGTAAGATGAGGTAAGTGAGGACAAAATTTCTTCGTCTTACAACACTGCATTTGTATCTCATCAACTTCTCCTAAACTGGGAGACAATTATCTGATGATAAAAAAAATCCTTCTTAAGTTTCCAGATTTTCTTCAATAGGAAGAGAAAAAACCTTTTATCTGTTTTCACAGCCTTTTGCACTCAAAATTAATTAATGGTCATAAATTCCAAGAAATACTTTCTCCAAAGCTTTTGTTAAGAGCCTTCACTTCTTACCCAGTTATTTATTGCATGGGACTTTATCCAAGATGGAGTCAATAACACTGCAGCTACCTACTCATCCAATCCCCTGCTCAAGCGCGTTCAGCAGAGCGTGCCACAATGTTAATTCCAGTTGCAGTGAGCCTGCCCCACACCAGCGCAGTGAAGGCTGAGTGAAACCTTCCCTGCAATTGCTTCTGTGGCAGGAGAAAATGCAGGAGGCCCATCTGTCCTGTGATCTTTCCTTTTTGTTGGCACACAGACAAAAAACGGGGCTCACGCAAAGCATTAAGACTTTGAAATGAAAGGAGAAAAAAAAAATCAAGTTAAAACGGAGATACTCCCCCTCCTCCACAAAACAATAGGCTACGAGTTAAAAAAATATTAGGTAGAGTAAATGAAAAACATCAAGAAGTCAAGATTCCTGGCACAGAAAAGGGATGAGCATGTACAGGACAGAAATATCCTAAAACTGAAGAACATCACGATCCAAGAATCTAAGATTAAATCCCACAAGTGTATGGTTTAAAGGGCAAAAATAAATAAAATGTAAATCAAAGTTTTAGTTCCAAATAAATTCCCTTTTCATTTTGGAAGTAAACAGCATACATTAAGACTAACATGCCAGGCCCATCCAGTCAGCAACAGGGCACAAACAACAGCAGGACAACAGAAATTATACAGAAGCAGAGATGCAAACGTCATAATTGATGAATTATTATTTAATATTTAGAATGGGAAAGTAAATCGCCATTTTGGTCATGTCAGACCCAGTGGGGTACATACTAGTGAAAGGTAATAAGTAATACTCTGTAACCCAAGGAGTTAATAATGTGAGAGAGATGCAGTTAGTACAACAAAAAAGGGGAATCAAATGGGTAGATGCGGAACACCAAATTATGACCACAGCTGCTTTGAAGTGACTGGCAGCTCATAATTGTTGATCGAGCCCTTTTCTCCAGCTGTTAAACTGCATTAATACAGCTAAAAATACCTTTCCTGCTTTTTTGGTACCCCTTATTGCCTTCTCTTTTAAGAAAGTGCTATTAATTGCCAAAGGAGTTGTGTATGGCTGAGTAAGTGGGTCACAAGCCACGTTCTGAAGCCAATAGTGAAAATGCAAATGGTTGTGAGCTTCCAATTTAGGCAGCATGTATTTTCTAAACTAGTTTCTGTTTCAATAGTTTCTGTGTTTACTGTTTCCTCCTTTTTCCCAGGCGTCTCCTAGGAGCTGCTTGAGTCATACCCCACACACACTATGGAGAACTTCAGCTACTGTGGCGTCATCTCTAACATTCTGTGAAGCAAGGAGTGTTCTTAATTAATTCCTCAGACACCTAGCAGACGGAAACTGCCACCTTTATCTGCCGTCTACAGCTCCCTACCACTTCCAGGCATGAACGGCCCAGCTCCAAGCTGGCAGACTTTCCCAATGGAAGCATCTTCCCTGAAATGAGCCCCACTGAAAATGACACGACTCGGCTGCATGTGGTACTGGCAAAAATAGCCTCTGAACAAGAAAAAAAGCCCAACAGTTTTCATCGAGGAGACATGTCAGCTCCTGAGGCTTGCACCTTCTTGCAGAGAGTGAGCTAAGCACTTCAGGAATAAAATTAAGTCAAAGTAATACCAGTTTGCACAGTTGGTACTCTCAGAAAGCATATGCCAATTTCACACTAGACCAGGGCCAGTAAGTCAGCTTTCTAAGTGCAAGCATTGCACAGAAGAGAGGCAGAGGTACATCAAATTGCAGTTTTATCTTAGGTGGTTTTGGGGATGAGGCTCCCCATTTAACCTGTACTATACCCATGGGGAACACACCCCACACACTTTTTATTGAGGAAAAATCATTCCTCAATAGAGATCAACTTCATTCATTTTCCAACAGGAAAAAAAAAAATTCATTTGATTGGCAGGGAATAGGATAGAAGTACATCAGCAAGCAGATCCTTTTGAAAGGAATAGGTTTATTTCTCCAGCTGCTGAATAACAAGACATTGGGTTGGGGTTTTTTTAATTCCTTAAAAAGAGCCAGAACTAACAAGCAGCATTTATGAATGTGATACAGCCTGATTTGATCAATGTTTTCTCCCTATATCTCCCTATATTAAGATGTTTGTTAATCATTCATTCCATAATTTTCCTAAAAATGCTTGCTCGATACATTAAGAAGTAGCATCTCTATATATTCAATTACATGCAGAAAACTTCTATTGCTTGACTGGGGAGTCACGATGCCAACAGCTTTCATAGCTTGCCATCTCTGAAGACAGAATCATACTTAATACTTAGTATAACTAGGCTTTTCATCTTAAACTGTAATTACTTCTCACTTCAGAACTAGAGAGTGAAGCATCTTCCTATACTTAAGCCTCCCAGCACACAGCCAGCTTGCAAAAATTGAACAAAGAACATTATCGATTTTCTTAAGGGAGTAAGATATTTGCTAACTGCCAAGAACAAACTATAACTATTCATGTGTATCATAAGGAGATGCAGTGTGAGAAATGACACGCATTACTCCGTCCATATTCTGAAAATCATTGCAGCTGAATGAAATCTCAGTTTATCACAAACCAAGCAACATGAAAAACTAGGACAGCCTCTAGGAAATTAGGAGCATGCATATAAAGAAAAGGATAGCAAAGGTTTCATTTCTGGGTCTAACAAGGTGAATGAATAAACTTCAGTGTAAACACTTCCTGTTTAGATATAAGGTTTAGCAGAAACAGGTTTAAATGAGATCTGACTTTAAAAAAATAATCTTACTGCCTGCAAATTATAAACATGACTGAGTATTCAGAGGAAAAAAAAATGGCATCAGCACTGCAGCTGAAATTGCAACTCAACTGATATACAGAATAAAGAGGCTGCAATTCCAAAAGGCTTCCATACCTTTTATATATTTATACATACATACACACGCACAGTCATACATTCTCAGTATCCTTAAACAGCAACTCATTATAACCACATCAGAGCAAGGGAGTAAGAAAAAGCAAGCAAACATAAAATGCCTTTAAAAAGTCATTAATCACAACATTGCTTATTAAAGAAAGGATTTAAATAGTTTAAAAACAGGGTTTCAAACCCACAATCAGTAGCTGGATCAAAATAACAAAAATACTTACCTGTGCATTCTTATTCCTGGCTTCTCTCCTTGCTGCTTTTTCTTTCAGCCTTTTCTCCTGAAACAAACAAGATGCACAGTTTTAAAGCAAACTCCTGGTTGTTTTGGTTTTGTTTTTTTTTTTCCTTTTAATATTTTAAGATTAAAGTTGAGCCACCTAGATATTTTTAATGCACATATGGTATACTGCTGGTATTCACCCTACATGTTACTGATGAGAAAGGATAAATAAAAAGATCTGATTGAGGTATTACTCATCCTTCTTGCTCTTAAAGTAAATAAAACTACAAGAATGATTCAAACTCACTTTTAATCTTCACCAAGGCTTGTCACTCTTAAAGGAATGATGTTGCTAAGTATTTTGGCAAGTTAGTATTTGTCTCTAAAACAAGGTAGCTAAAATGGCATCAAGAGATTCAATTTTTCTTATTTCTCAACAGCTTAATATGAAATCCAATCCATTTAACAAACTAAAATAATTTTCCTAACTTCAGAATTGGTAAAACAACTGGGGAGTGAAAGTTAAAACAAGCTCTCTCCAGACTTCACATCTCCATTATTACCAAACACTCTAGCATAGCATTTGCTTAGTAATTGCATCGGTTCAGAAACAATAGCATTAAGTTCTCTCTACCAAAGGGATTCTGCTATGGGAAAACGAGCAAAAGGCATTGATAAAATTCATTCAAAGCTGCCTGCCAGTTTTCTGAGCATACAAAAGTGGCCAAGATATTGACACTTATTGCTGCTTTTTTTTGTTGTTGTTCTTATTGGGATTGGTTTATTTTTAAACCAACTGAAGGATCATCTCTAATTTAGACTCTGTCAGGTCCCTGCAATTGAACATCCTTTAAATTACCTATTTCATTAGTTAAGGAGAGAAATTCAGGTGAGGGCACACGCCCCTTAGAAAAGCACACTGCTTCCTCTTATTCTATTGTCTTAACGATGCTGATGACATTGATGTTGAAACATTTTGCTAGCACAAAAATGTTTCTGGAGTACAACTCTCTCTGTTTCTTTGAGCAGTACAGGCTATTCCTAGTGTCAGCACATTTAGAACCAGGTCTACATAAAATGGGACATTAACATCAGTCCAGGGGCAACGCTTGAGCACAGAGAAGGCTGAAGACCAGTCACATTCCAGCTCACTTGCGGGATTAACAAGAAAGCTATAGCTGCAGCAGTCCTGGTGCCGTATCACCTACCAATATGCTTTGGTACCATCGTTGTGGTATCACACGAAGTTGTTTAGAAAAACAGTGTGTTTGAGTGCAGACCTGGGAAAAGGAGAACAGAGCCACCAAAATTTTCAAAATTGGTGTCTACATTCAGTTTCTTGTGACCCATTTGTCTGGTATGTGCTGTTTGCTCTCCCAATTACCCAAACTACAGAAGTATCAACCTCTCCTCCCCAAATTAAAACTTAACAAATAGTTTTCATTGCCCCTGCCCAAAACCATGTGGGGTTTACATCTCCCTGCTTTATACTGTTCTCCAATGCTGTGTGCAAAGCTGTCTGGTTCAAACACCTCAACACACTCAGAGATACGTCAGGGCCTCCAGTGCATGATAAGAAACACAACAAAAACACCACTGCTGTAGGCAAATACAACACAGCTGCCTTATTAGTTAAGGTTTATTAAAAGTAAAAAAAGCAGTAAAAAATAATAATTTCATTTAAGGCTGCAAGGCATCACATGGAGCAAAAGAAGCCACCAGGATCAAGTACTGTCTGGTACGGACATAGTGTGCTCTCTAAAAAACTAGACCTAAGCATCATGACCTCAGAGTCATAATGTGGTCATCCATGTTATGATTCCTTCTCTTCCAAGTCAAATTTGTACTCATTTCTGATCATTTTTACTTAACGCTTTTCTAACGATTTTACTTGTTTTCCACTTTCACCCACTGTTTTAAAATGGTTTAGTTGTGCATTCTTCACTCTTTGGGGTCACCACTAGGGTTATCTTGTTTTTCTGCTAAAACTGTGATCATTTTCAAACTTTGCCACTGAAAAAGTGAAAGAGAACAGAGCTACAGAGTAATATGCCAGATACTACAAAGCTGGATAAAGCAGTTTTTAAACTGAGTAGTCCACAAAATTTCAGATAGAAAAATTCTATGCTATATGAAAAGACGGTGTCTTAACTACAGCCACGCTGAATCTCTTGTTTAACTTACGGACACCATCTCTTGCCCTCTTGCGCTACACTGCTGTGAAGAGATGTGCTCCACCTCTGTCTTCTCCATGACCTCTCTGTAAGCAGTGGGGCCTACCGTCAGGTCCCCCCAAAGCTGTCTCTGCTCCAGGCTGAACACAGCCAGCTCCGCTAGCCTCCCCTCACAGGACCACCATTTCAGTGACCTCAGCTGCAGTTCGTCAATGCCATCCTGTATGGGGGGACAGCGGTGGTGTGTAGGATGCAATGAATACTGAGTAGAGGAATGACCTCCCTCAAAGTGATTCAGTTAAAAGCATCAGGTAAGAGCTGATACAGTGCAAACCGCACCACTGTCACGCTGCATGCAGTCTGGCTCTCTGCACCAACTACCTTATTCTGTAATCTTCCTCTTACTGGGCTACTTCACTTGCTAAAGCAGGAACAGCCATCAGGCTCTAACTTAGGCTTCAGTTCTGGGAAACAATTATACACAGCTTCAACTACATGTGTAAGTACACACAGTGTGCTGAGCAAATGCTTAAATGCTTTTCCCCAGGCAGGACCTTATTTCCTGCTACCTAGAGGACAAATGTATTTTCTACCATGCCAAGGTAATATCCCCACATAAAAAAAAAATAAACCCTTTTCTATAGCTGCACAAAACACAGAAATTAACTACCTTGCCTTAGGTTACAAAGAAATGCTACAGCACAGACAGAAACACAGATCTCCAAAGACTCAGATGAGTACTTTAACTGTGATGTCATTCATTCTTGTATTGCTACTGCTAGCAAGAAATATGGGCACACAGACACACACGGACAATGTACTTTGAGATAGCTGTAAGAAGTAATCAAACGAGGCAAATTTGAACCAGTCAAACAATTCAATATTGATTTATTTCACATGAATAGATTCTGTTCATCTAAGGGTAAGTCTACAACTACCTGTACTTACTAAGCTGTCCAACATTAGTTTACACACATGGGAAAAAGTAACAGAAAAGTCTAGATTTTCTTGGAATATCTAAAGTAACACAGTAAGAATGCCAGGTTTAATCACTGTTCTATCAAGCTATAAATCATTACTTGTAAAAATGGCACATAATTTGGAGAGGAAATTTTTTTCATTTATTTCAGTTTACTAGGGCAGGAAAACAAAAGATCATGTTTTGAGGTAGAAATACTTAATCATATATGTTACTGGCTGACACTCCGTTTATAGTGTAACTTCATAACACAGCACCATAAGGCTGTCAGATAAAGCTCTGAAATATCACAATCTGATTAAATACTCTTATCTACAATAGCAAAGTCAAGCATCGATACTTTCTTCTGCATTTATACTGAATAGCTCTCCATATAGCAGCATCTTCACAGCTGCAAGATCTAGCCGTTGTCCTTTCCAGGCTATCAATGCTGAGGATGAGAAAGAAGTTTAACCAAAAATCAATGCAATAATTTATTGTAGCTTAAACTCCTGAGAAAGTGCTTCTAGCCCCTTTAGACCAAAACCAAGCAACCTCACCTTCAAGGCAGTAGCCAGAACATTCATTTATCATCATAGGTCAGCAACACTGTGTATGCAGGTTTTGAACAGTGGCTAAATGCAGATTATCTAGACATCATTTAAGGAGCAGTTTGGATAGGTTGAGAACCACAGGTTCATGGACTTAGGAAACAGGAGGGGTGATGGGGTCAACGTACCTGACTAGCACAACACAATCACTGAATCACTCTACTGCAGTGGTTATATCCTGGTTCAGAAGAATATTCTATCTAGGTTTTACAACATTTCACTGCAGGACAGTGCACCAAAAGCTTTCAAAACTAGCTGCTGTTAATAGTCTAAGCCTACTTTATCTTTGGCTTTTAGATGATGTTCAAATGGTCTCTCAACCAGATTGAAGGGATGAATCCTCATTATCAAAGTTTAGGTCCTTACTTTGATATGTGCTTATTATGCTTCCTTTTAGCTTTCTTTTGCAAGGTGAAGAAAATTAACTCTAGGTGTCTCTCAGCATATAGGTCTACTTTCCTAAATACTTCAGGAACAGACATACCTGAGATCTCACCACCTCCCCAATCCTACCTGCCAATTCTGTTTGTATGTTTATAATTCTGTCGGCCCTTATGATCCTGTCAGAAAAATCCCACAGCAATAGTTTAGATTGACTTGATCAATAACCACATCTCCCAAGTCTTTGTCAAGGTCTGTATCTGTAAGGGAAGAGCTATCAGTCCTAAAATTCTATTTTAAATTTCTTCCTATAAATTTGTATTTCTGCCTATCTTAGAACACTGTTTTCTTCGTTTGAGCCCAACTTAGGAAGAAAGCTTTTTCCATGTCACTAAAAAAAGTATCTTGAAATAACACACAATCCATAAAACAAATCCCATGGGTTAGCTAGAAATGAGCTTAATCAGAAGCTGGTTTGGGATGTTCCAGTTACTGAGGCTTCGGCCCATTTAATTTGTGCCATGTTTATTTATTAATCAAAACATTTAAGTAAAAATCCTTGCAGAAATTTCAGTGTATTCCACAGATGTATTTACAAACCAGATTCTGCTCTAATAAAAATACAAACGCACACAGTTCATTACACACCTACTTTCCACAAAGCCACACTGGTTAGCATTATATTCCTTTCATTTAGTTCTTCATTAATGGTATTACACAGCTCAGAGACCTTCTTGATCAGCTTTTTTAAATTTCCTGTAAATTATCTTTTTTTTTTCCCTCCCCAGTTACACATCTAGTTAACAAGGATGTTTAATAACCTCAATAATCACAGAGGTGAAAGCTTTCAGTCATCAACATGTAATATGGCTAAATCATTTGGCTTTTAACCAAACAAAAAAGTTATGGTTACTGAAATCTTCTACCTTTCCTGCACTAGAACTAACAACAGAACCAGCTCTGCCCAACAGTGCCAAAGCCATGGATAAAGCACCTTCTAATATATGGAAAAGCCACTCACTGTTCTTAACTCTGAAGCTATGAAGTCTGCCACTGGCTTCTTTTCACACTCAATTTCCTCTTTCTTTCACTGTTGTGCTTTAGACCAAAAACTCTTACCCCTTTCACTTCTCCTCAAGGCTTCAACACACTTATTAAAAAGAAAATATTCTAACACTTACATTCTACGTTCTCAAGTTGAGGCAAAAAAAAAATTATTAGTAGTAGCATGGCAGCTCTCTGTCATTGCTGAGATTAGGAATATGTGAAAGATGAGTACATAAACAGTTTAAAAGCTAAGTTTTAGTTACAAAAAGAGAAAACCCAGCAATTTTGAAAGCTGGGGGGTTTTCCCTGCCCCAACACCAGGAAATCCCCTCTTTGACTCACTTCTTTCCACAGTTGATTAAGAGCTCATTTTACTTTCTCCAGAGGGTTAAATGTGATATGGAAAAAATACAAGGTTTATTGACATGTATAATTAACAGCTTTGTTTCTTATAGGGTTTTTTTTTCAGCTTTTTAATTTGTAAACACTTTTGTATAATAAAATCTCCTTTCTTTCTCTTAAAGGATTTGCACACAGGTCGTAACTGCTCAGATTTACATTAAATAAATTCCTTTATTTGGTGATATACTGCAGTTTTACCAGCCTGAAATTTCACTGACCTATTTGTTTACCAAAAGGCAAGAAACAGTTTTACTCAATACAACTAATGTATCTTATGGCACATTCAGCCCTGAGAGAATTTAAAAAGCCTATGGAAGACATATTTCCTGTAAAAATTTCATGTTAATCTGAGTCATCTGAAGTCTTTTTATTTAAATGCTCAAGAACTGCAGATTTTGATCAAAGATTTTAACATTGCATTTTTAATAATTGATCCTTTACATACTGATGCCATAATTTGGAGGTACTAACCTACTCTATTTAACACCTGAGGTGATGGTCTACCACACAACAGATCTTAGAGGTGGCCAAGGTTTGGAACAAATCACTCTGTTGCCTAGAAAACTGTCATTTGCAGATACATCTTAGCTGGTACCAGTACCTGATATAATTTTGTGGTATTTTATTATCTCCTGTCATTTTAGTGGGACAGGACATAGCTAAAGATAGCCAGCTGTGCTGCAGAAAATACACACAGCTGTTCAAAAGTTCATAGCATCTCTCACAGGCTGGCATCGCCATATTCAAGAGCTGATTTCCTCCCAATTTTTAAAGTACATATGTGCTCTGTAAAGTGACTGTGGCATCCCACATTTGTCTTCTCTCAGATTTCAGGCCAAGTATGTCCTACTTACATGAAAAATATGTTTTTATTATTATTATCATCTGTTTTGCTTGCAAGCAACTTGGTATCTTAAAATTCAGCTCTAATAAATAAGGCACCAGCCTATCAAGCAAAATTACTATCTAGCTACACAATCAGCACACGCAAGCCAACACAGAATGAAACTGTGCCCTCTTCCATGGCAGTTCTGCTCTGCTCAGGTGGAAGGAAGAAAAATGAGAACTATTTATTTTACATATATTTTATATTGCTATGTAGTTTAATATTTGTCTTGTTACAGAGATTAGCAAGTCATCTACAGCAAGCAATGCTCCAACCACCAAAACAAACCAACATTCCCTACTGAAAGATAAAATCAAATCAACTTATTGGTGTTTCTTTGAGTATTATTTAAAAAGACAACAACTGGTTTCAGATGGGATAAAGTTAATTTTCTTCTTAGTAGCTGGCACAGTTTTGGAATTAGTATGAGAATAATGTTGGTAACACACTGATGCTTTAGTTGCTGCTAAGCAGCACTCGCTCTGAATCAAGAAGTTTTCAAGTTCCCCATGCTCTGCCATGGGGCAGGTGCACAAGAAGCCGGGAGGCAGCACAGCCAGGGCAGGTGACCTGAACTAACCAAAGGGATATTCCATACACAGAATGTCATACTCAGTATATATATGGGGGAAGCTGGCCAGGAGTCACGGATCGTTGCTTGGGGACTGACTGGGCAGTGGGTGGTGAGCCATTGTAATGTGTATCGCTTGGGGTTTTTCCCTTGGGTTTTATTCCTCTTTCTCTCTTCCCTTTTCATTACAATTATTATTGTAATATTTTATTCCAATTATTAAATTGCTCTTAGCTCAACCCACAAGTTTTACCTTTTTCCCATCCCTCCTCCCCACCCCGCTTGGGGGGTGAGACGTGGGGTGTCAGAACAAGCGAGCGAGCAGCTGCGTGGTACTTAGTTGCTGGCTGGAGTTAAACCACAACAGGAAATAAAAGTACAAAATTGGTTACCATTAAATAAACAAATCTTAATACCTTCAGGGTAAAAAGAAAAGCTTTTTGATTATTTTATGTTTGGTTTATTGTTTGGTTTTCTTAAATCTCTTAACGTTTGGTTTTAAAAAATATACTGAATAATCTCTTCAAGCATCAGACTACATAAACATAATGATGTAAACCTCATATGTAGAGCCGATATCAGAGCTAATGTTTGTAAGTAGGGAAACTGAAACACATAGGTCTTGTATGACCTATTTAAGACAACACAGGAAAAGTGTGGCATCAAAGGCATGTGAAAAGCAGCACAGTGACAACCTTAAACATTAAACAAGCATGGAAAAAGTGTTAGAGGCAGTTGGAAAAAAAGGCATTCTCATTTAAAAGAAGAAAATGAGCTAGCAGAAACTGACCCTTAGAAGGGCATTGCTAGAAGGACACCAACGCAGGAAACCAGTGACCAAAACTGAAAATTCTCATTTAGCATCTGAACACACCAAACATGCGTTAAGGATAGAATTTATTTATTTTTTTAAAGTTGGTAAGTAGGCCATCTAGTTTAAACCATATGTACGTTTAACATACATATATTGTCACAAAAGCAATTTGGGATGTCATTAACTGAGGAGGAAAGGGACACAGGATAGGACATGTATACACAGTTTGTTTCTGACAAATAGCCTTGCAGTAAGAAAGAGATATTAAATCACAGTAATTAAAATAGAGAGGCAGCCCAGTAACCATCTTTTTTGTGTGCAAATGGCATCTAAGCCAGATTCTCAACCTATGGAAATCAAAGGGATTCTTTCAAAAGAATTAATAGACCCTTCTATTCCACCCTGTATGCACATACACAAACACACACAGAAAGAGAAGTAAAGGTAACCCTAATTCAACTGAAAACAGTTTCAACAGAATTACATCAGGAAATAGTTTAGTTAATGGTGTTTAACACAGCTGTGACCTAAAACCTTAACAACAAAGTCAATGGGAGTTACAGTGCAAAACACGTTAGTATTTTCTAGAGAAAAGTAGAAGAAAAAGGCCGATGAAGATGCACTTGATCCGATTTTGACTCTGGCTGCTTTTGGTTTTGAAGGAATGATACCATTTAAGAGAGGAAATTCATAATCTGGACAGGTCACAGACTCCTGAGCCGTCTTTGTGCAGCCACTCTTACGGAAACAGCCAGCTCTCATACACCTGATCTGAGCAAAGGCAGAAAACCCCCGCAGCTATCTGCACCTGCCTCAGCAAGCGAAGGGTGCAGCTCCAGTCAGAATCTGCTAGGATGCCTCAAAGAGCCATGACAAGTAAATGCCAGCATTTTGGGCAGTTGTGCCATTACATCCTCTGGCAGGACAAGCAGCCTGGCGTGGAAGCTCCACCGTAGCTGAAGCTAAGCCTGCACTACTTCAGCCTCCACACACAGCTGCATTTTCCTGGCATTCAGCTGATGAGGGTGTACACAAACAACCTGCACGCAGTTACTTCATTTTCTTATTTTATATGTCAACAAGACAAGGCCAAGAACTCCAGTTTTGCTGGAAAACTCTTAGAAAACACTCCAAGGGCACTGAAGGGCACTTCAAGCTTCAAGTGTAGCCCATCCAGCTGCTGAAGTGAAAAAAAAAAAAGCAAACAACAAGCAAGCCCTTGCCTCTGCCAGCAGCACAGAGAGGCCAGACAAATGCTGCTGCTAAGACTGAAAAGGGATGCCTGTCAACCCACTTGTCAGTGTCCCTTCCCCTTATCTTAATAGCTCTGCATGTGGAACTCAACAGTGGCATTGCCTGCACACTATAGCTATGAAAGGGCTCAGACTGGCTTTTTAACAAAGTAATACTCTCTCGACTTATTTTACACATCTCTCCATCTCTAATACTTTTCTTCTTGGCCATTCAGCTAAGCGCTCCTCTTAGCAGCAACCTTCTTCTCTTTATATTCTGCTCCTACACTAGCACGCTCTTTGCAGGAGAGAATTTATCATCCTCACCCAGCACCACATTAAACTAACTGTACAATTACATCGAAATCAAATTTCACCTCAAAGTGAAGGACTATTCAAGTGCTTTACTTAATGAAGAGAATAATACCACACTGAGATTTTTTTCCCTTCAGATTATTTCCTTTGAAATACAATGCAATCTCTCTTCAGAATTAATGTATTGACTGATTTCAAACTACGAATACTATTTTTCATGAGTGCATTTATCTTCCAGCATACTGAATGGTTTGTACTGTATGGCATCTTTTTTTCATTAATCGGATATAATTTTTTTTTAATCATTAGTAAAAATTTGACAAAAAGTAAATTGCTGGGGGTCTTTCCTGTTTCTTGGAACTGTTGTACACAGCATTCAACGATGTATTACGATATGCTACAAGTACTCCTACTATTACTTCAGAAAACCATAAACAAAACACGTTTGAATCATAAATACTCTGTCATCAACAGAAACCATTTGCAAAAGCAGGACTGAGAGCAAGGCAGAGCCTAGAGCTGCAGCTGGAGCAGCGCTGCCAAAGGCAGGGGTAAGGCACAGGGCATTCCCCCCAAGAGCTGTCCCGTTTGGGCATGGCTGTGCCCGCCACGGGGCTGTTCAGCCAAGGCATGGGGTGAGGAGTGGGGCAGGGAGCAGAGGTGAGGGAGACACCAAGGCACTACAGCAGGAAGTAAGCACAAAGGAATGCAGTGTGGCATGACACATATAAAGGAAAAATAATCCACTTTAAATATCACCCGACACCTTAACTGATTTGGTCACACTTCTCCTACTAGTTAAAATTACCAGCATTGCTGCTTTTAAAAATAAATTCACGGTTTCTTTCTAAGTCTTGGCCAACTGCAGCCTGCAAAGGAAAAGAATTCTTCCTCAATAAGTAAACTTACATCTCTTTTTTCAAAGTCCCTACCTCAAGTGCATCTTTCATTGGATCAATTCAATTCATACAGATTTCAAGTCATCATACGGTGACTGCAGTTCTACAAGTACTCTTTCCAAGCATGCTAGATATCCTGTATAGCTGTATAGTACTTTTTCTTTACTAAATGCCCCCTGATGTATTCATGTCATTTAAACAGCAGCTCTACACTTATTACTGAGGCTGTTATATCATCCCTAGAATTATAACTCTGGTTTACTTCCTTAGAGGAAGCATCCTTTCCAGATTCTAAAGAACTGTATGTGAATTAGTTACAGTCTCTCTCTTACTCTCCCCAATACACACTAATGCAAAAATTACTAGAAAATACTCCTTTTGAACTCCATGTTTAAATCTACCTGGATGGTCTCTCTAGGGATACCTCGAACGTAAAAATGTGGTTTGTAAGGATATCCTGTTACCACTGAGACAAAGATAAAACAAGGAGAAAAAGTGAGAGACAGAACACCAAATAAACTAACCCTAATGAGCAGTAAGGCAGACAGTAGCAAGAGACCTGAAGCCCTGAGTCACTGATAGATGAACATTAAAGGAATCACACAAGCACAACCTTGAGAAGGTTCACACAGAACTTCATAGCTGATAAGAACAAGAGAAACAAGGTTATCTATGTTTATCAGTCTTATGGGAAAGAACAAACTTATTACAGAATATTTGAAAGGCACTGTGAGACTGTGTGGAAAGACCAGCACCTGGAAAAACCCAAGGTCAAGGCCAGTGACTGTGTAAGGGCCCTGTGGTGTAGGTATGGACACTGGAGATACTTAAGGCTCACGCTATTATTTAAGGGATCAGCAAATGTGAGTGTGCTTGTGAATCAAGGGAGTGAGGGTGTTCACAGTTCTGCTAGCAAATGCCAACCCTGATCAGCCAAGAAGAAGGAATCAGCTTATGCTGCCTGTGCTGTTCATGTTTATGTGAGTGCTGCCTGCGTTTATCTTTTCTGCCTCTCTTGTCTCTGTGGCTACCCATGTGTGTATTGCATGTGCACATCTGTGCAATACATGCACAGCCTTGCTAGGGCTGGGTCTGTACCTCCATCTTAACAGACCTGCAGAAGAAACCTCCCGAGCTGAAATCCAAGGGATCTGGCTTCCTTTACCAGTCTGCAGTCTTCCATTTTCAAGAACAAATTTTAACAAAAAGTTATTAAATAAATTCACTGAGGTAAGTATACTCTTCCTGAAATTGCAAGTTATTTATTTTATAAAAGGCTTTCCATAAAGTCTGGTATGAAGAATTTCTTCTTTTAGCCTTGGAAATAGTTAAAGTAATCATATTTGGGAGAGCAAATATGCAAAGGGTAAAGTAGCTGAGTGTATCCTTCTCATTAAAACTACCCACTGTCCCATTAACAAACATATTTAGGGAACAGGAGACAAACCAGAGGTACTCGTTTCAATATAGTTTCTAAAATAAGTCAATAGAAAATACAGAACTAAGAACAGCATGAGCAAAAACAAGACACCACATAATTCCAACCTTCAGGTGGTACAAATCAGCACCATTTCAGTAGCACAAGTGCCACAAAATATCTCCAGTTTCCTCCCAGCAACAGCATCACTAGAAGATTCCACAAGGAGTCTCAAAAAACCAAAACATACTACATTCAAAACACAAGACACGATACAATGCTTACAGTGCAGCATCTTCTCAAAGATTCCTGCCCTGTGACCTGAAGTCTAACTGCTGTCATACCTCTATGACCACAGTTGTTTCACGTCTTCCAGGGAGGTATGGAACTGCATCTTGCTGTATCAGGCCCCTAAAGACAGTCTCAGCTTGTTTGCTACTAATACTGCCCAAATAAAATAAAACAGAATTAAAAAAAAAAAAAAACAAACGTCTTCTCACATTGATCATCCAAACTTCACAGTATAACTTACTTGTTGGAAACTGAGGTAAGAAATAAGGCTCCTATTTATTTTTCCTTCAGCACCTATGGGCATTTTTCTGAGCTTGGGTTAGCACACAGAAAGAGAGGTTATTAAGAAGCGAGATGAATCCCTCTCTGCACTATTTTCCTCCTAACAACAGTGCATTTTCAGTTGGAAACTTGAAAAATGGAGTGTGAAAACATGTTCTGAATACTTTATTCACTTCTCCCTTTACTGTTGTTTATAACATTTTACACATTTCAAAAGAGCTCAAATCTATAGCTTTCTCTGGGCTGTCATTAAATAGCATTAATGCAGTATTCTTTTCACATCATCTTGATCAGTGTTATTGCCCTTTCCCCTGTGCTCAACTGCTAGAATTTACTTTGCTTCCAAAACTTCAATAAGCATTAATTACATTACAATTATACCTCAGATTTATTTTTATCTATCTAATTTTCAATTTTTCACCATTTGCAGAGGAAGGAGAGGATAACAAAATGCGGGGCTCATGAAGGAAACCTAATTAGAGTGTAGATGCTTTACAAGTTTCCACAAGCCTTAAGGCACTGCAACACACATCTCATCTAATCCAAGCATTTTGTGAATGCAGCAAAACGTTTTTCTGATCATACTGAAAACTGTGCTCACTTAAATGACATTCACAAATGGATTTAAAAGTAATAGCCTGTGGATACTTCATGAATAGTTTTGCTTTTCATCAGAAATGGTTTTGCACGGAAAGTTCAGATTAAGCTTACAGGCTATATTCACCTAAAAAAAAAAAAATCTTTTTTGTGCAAATTTTGATTTTAAGAAGTTCCCCCCCCAATATCTTTAATGTTCAAGATTATATTGAAGAAACCATAAAAGAGGGATTCTCAATGAAGATGACCTATGAAATGACAACTTTATAAAAACACTGCTTTATCTACATCCACTAAAAATCTAAATTGAAATCTGAACCCATGTGCAAGATACAGAAAACTAGATGAAACAACACATTCTTCCATAGCACCCTGTAAATTATTTTGTTATTCTAAGTCACCACTTTAAAGCCAATACAGAGACTCCGGGTGTTAGCATACATTCAGCTTCAGAGGACTTTTTGATTGCTGATGTTCATAACCAAGTAGCTGGCTGCTACATTTGGTTTATACAGAATGAAAACACATCTGTCTCCAGTGGTCTTCTAATCTACCTATATAATAACTTTAATAAATTTAGCATGTTTCAAAAATTGATTTAAAGAAAAAACAAAACTGCCAAACATACAAAGAAACTACACCAAGCATCAGCTGCAGTAGTAAAAAAGAAGAATTAAGAGGAGGAAATACGAATCAAGATACAGACATTTGAAACTTGCTGAAAGTGAAGGAACAGATGAAAGTTAAATTGATGAAAAAGTTAAGCAAAGATCTTGAACAAATCTGAAGCAAAAGCAGATAGGAAAAAGTTATCCATGGCCTTTTCAAAAAGCTAGCATGGAGAGAGCTGCAGGAGAGTTCAGTAATCAAGATGGAAAACCAAAAACCAGAGATGTCACATCTGCTGTTAGAAAAGGTGTCAAATGGACAAAGATCTACAGTAGCCTGCTTGCCGGAAGGAAATTAAAGATGGGAATGAAATAATTAGCATTACTGCAGAAAGGTAAGGTCAGATGACAGAGTTCATGCTATGCCATGATGTATTTTGGCTGCTTGTGAAGTATGGAGGATTTTAAAAAAAGCGATGACATTCACAAGTGATGGATTTCAGACTTCATATAGAAGGGACTGCTGAATGCCAGTGAGGAGACGTGTAAGGTGGGATGAAAGTATGTGCCTTTCAAAAGCTCCTCTCTAAATGACACATTAAGTGGCACTAAGACAGCTGTACTTACACAAAATCCAAAGTCACAAAAATAATAAAAGAAAATCTCCCAGACTTTTTGTTGCTTTCATATCCTTTGTTGTTAACACACTTGAATTTCTTTTAGGTCTCATCCTCTCCCTCCAAAAGAGGCTAGGAAATAACTTATACCATTAGTCCATCACGCTTACATACACAATCAAACTTTTAATAGCAAATTCAGGTAAGGATCAGGGACCTGATCAGGCTTCTGCAGTACAGTCATGATACATACATTTGAGTAATTGTTCTTCCTTCACATCACTGAGATGCCAGCCAAATATTAAATCTCAACTAAGTACCTGCTACTAAGCAATTACATTATCTTTTGGAAGGGAAAATTTATGAAGTGGGAGAATTATTAAATAACCACTGCAAAAGTAACCACATGATTCCTTTTTACTGTGAAGCAGTTCAAATTTTTCCCTAGAATTCTTTCATGAACTAAGGACTGATGACTTGCACCACTGACAATGCGATAAATTCCCCAAAAAATATCAGTGAGAAACCAATGGCTGAAATGGCTAAAATAATATTTAACTATGACACTTATCTAAATTATGCCATAGAACTTCTCCATGTAGTCTGAATTTAACTAATTACACATTTTCTGCCAAAAAAAAACCCTGAATAATATTGCCACACAATACTAACAATGTAGCTTCTACATGGGTCACTGGAAAAGTGGATGTTCTGATCACTAGACCAGCTTCACATGACCCAAGAGAAAGGAGGTGGTTTTTGTCTCTGCTTGGATGTGACAAAAGAGCACGACTTGACATACTTGCCTAACCATTAGTATTACAGCAATTTCCTAAGCAGCAACATCTGACTGTCAAGAGTCACAGACATAGAAGGTGACTTAGTATTAAGGTAAAGTAACAGAAATCCATTCAATCCATGTGGCAGCCTCATCTTATGTAGCCTGTATTAATTAATAGATAAAATTAACTGGTATTTCAAACTTGAATGCCTTCTGAAGTGAGGATGGAGGATCATCATTAACTACAAGGTTAGTGAGACAACAGGGAGGCAAACAAGGTTCTACCAAAGTAAATCCTGAACTCCCACCCATCACCTTCTTGTCCCTTCTTCCCTTTTAAGTTACATTTCCTTTAAATTTGGATATTAGGGTACTACACTGTAGCTAAGACCATTTCAAAACTTAAATGACAATCAGGAAACTGAATACTTCATCGTGTACAGAGAATTTACCATCTAAAGTATTTTTCACCTCAAATTATTAAACCACAAATACAGAATCTGAACGTGCATGCAATAACTGAATGCAGTAAGGCAGCCCTAAAAACTGGACCCATATATCACAGTACCTGAATCAGAAGACTTTTTTGTAAAATATATTTCCTTCTTTTTGACATACTACCATTCTTTTTTTTTATTTCATTTCATAAAGGATAATAATTAGGTGTAATGTGAGAAAAACTCATGCAGTAATATACGTTATAAGAAACTTGTCACTTTTCATAATTACAAAAAATGCCCATGATATTGATGATGTGGCCGGTCCTGTTCATTTTGCCTGCCTCACTTTTGAAAGGACACATTTTCATAGTATCCCACATTGAAGTATGTTTTTTTAATGCAGGTAAATACCAGATCAATGTCATTTGTTCTCCTCGGCATTGTAATGATGAAACTGTCTTAACAGACCAGCCGATGAAATATTTAATCATTGAAGTCTGATGTCAAACATATAAAAGGGTCAGTCAAAGTATATGAATTTGCCAGTGAATAGCAGATGGATTGGAAAGTCGGTCTCTCCTTCCTTATTAAGCTGCATCCTTGAAATTTGATAGCATTGCTTTCTGTAAATCGACTATGATTTCACCTATAGCACAGGAAACAATTTCTTTGCAGCTGTTTTCAAATGCAACGCTTCACTAAAGAAGAGGTGAGATTTTTTTGTAGATGTCAAATGACCGTAACAGGACTACAGGAGCAGACTTTCAAATTAGGCACGCGAAGTACACTTCGACTTTAGCTGGAATACTTCTATGCCTTGAATATAACTTGAAGGTTTCAGAAATCCCCACTAAATTATTTTGTTCAAATACAAACCTTAACAGATGCTGGAATACATAGCACCAATCTTTACCCATCAGTGGATAAAGTCAAACTGGATAAAGTCAGCATTTGCAGAGAAGGTCAAAAAACCAACACTTTTTAAAGCTTTGGAAATTAGAAACTTTGAGTATAAAGCAGGCCTCTAATAACACAAAGTCCTGGGACCTCACATTTATCCATTTTCTGGAGAAATCCAAACCCTTCTCACAACAATTAACAGAACAATCCCTGAACTCAAAGACATCCAGCTGTATTCCATATGACTGGTACATGACAAGGTCAGAAAACTCTGCTTTGGTCCATCACAAGTAACACAGAGCAGTTTGCAAACTTACAGTCTGCAACTTAGAAGTTTTTAAATGCCAGAGAGAAGCCAGACTGCAGATACTGACGTTTTCAAATTACAGGCATGTAATTATATGACACTATCTGAATAATTCATTGCATGAATTCTAATAGCCCTAATAACATCGATGAAAGAAGTTAGCACTTTTGCCTACCTGAAATGTAACACTGAATGTTAAGCAAGTGGTAGTCTGATGGTATTTTAGAGACATTCTTTCTCTTCCCCTTTCCCCTAAACATCTTCAATATTTGTTAGAACAAATATGTCAAGCACTTTCTTTCTGTGAAACAAATCCTTCCACTGAACACTGCTTAAAAAACAAAAAAGCAAAGAAAAAACCAAAAAATGCCCACCAGAGTTTAAAGTTGTAAATAAATCACTATCACCAACAACTGGTATTGCACAATGCTTGTGTTATCCAGCTATTTACATCTGAACAGTCTCCCTGTGTGCAATATAGTCCTGAAAAAAATCAACAAATTTAAATGAACTCGTACTACACTTATTTAAGTACTTCTTCTCACTGAGAAATTCGTATCATAGTATCCATTTCTGCACTTCAGTAATTGAGGTTGAAATCAACTTACCCTATGTTTTTCCTTTACTTTCTTCCTGTATTCTTCTTTGTCAAATTTGTCTTCTTCCCGCAGAATTTCTTTTACTTTATCTAAATTGATACCACTGGAATCATCTTCCTCATCTGCTTTCGCCAAACTGGATTTTTGCACAGGTGGCCACTGCTGCACTAACTGAATTACACATGTCAACAAGAAAAGTAATGGTTAGGATCATTTATTCCACATCAAAGTTTTGAGGTGTTAAATACTCCAGTACATGATTTTTCCAGACTAAATAAAAAAGGCCATTTGCAAAGGAGACAAACAAACAAAACTTCTGCACAATACAAACTCCAATACCTTATTTAACATCACATTCAGTCAAAAATGAATATTTGAAAATAACGTCTGCCTTACACCGTATTACTGTTTAATGGATTCATTTGAACGTCTTCCCCTATTTTTCTCCCTTTGCCTAATAGAAAAAATAATTTATAATCCTGCTGATCATTTGGGGAGAAAAATTAAATTTACTTCCAATAAATGACTCTCCCGAATATAAGCAACACAACAGAACAAAACACTAGTAAATCTAAACAGTATGTTTTCTTGTAAAGATTCAATATTCCACCATATTAATGGAGAGAAAACTGAAATAAGCTTTCATCACATAGTATATGGAAAAAACGTAACTGCAGGTTCGTGTTTTGAGGGAAGCAAGGAGAACAGCAGTGGAGGGTTTTATTGGTTATTGTATAAAAACAGGATTGGAAATGTTTGATGATTCAAGTCTGACTTGTGGATGACATGCTGAACACATCCAGCTTCCCTTAAATATCTGAAACTCTAAAGCAAAGACAAAGACTACATATTCAACAAAAAATATCCCCCCCCTATCTTAATAGCTTAAACCTTGTGGTATGTCATCACCTGGGGACAGTCTTTGCAAAATCATTCTTGCTTATGGATTGGTAGAGTGGTAATTTAAAAAAAGAAACTACATGGTACAAAATATAGCATGTCTTCGAGATAATGCAAAACCAAACATGTTTAGGACTCCCTAATGCACACAGGGTATTTTTCACCTTAATACTGATAAACCCAACCTACTGTTCCCACTTCCTTTTGTAAAATGGAGTTTGCGTACTTGTATTTCCCAGAAAGATACATTTCTTAAAGGAGTTTTACTTTATCAAAGAGAGGCACATGGAGTAGAACAGTAAACTCTAAAGCACACTTTTACACAGCTCAGAAAAAAAGTAGGAACAACATACATCAATGCAAATTTTATGTTTCCTTAAATAAGGTACCCCTTCTCTGTGCTTCTTTTTTTAACCCATTCTCACTCCTTTTTGCTTCATTGTGTAGATTCATAAAACATTTGCACATTTATTTTAAGATGAGACAACTGCTTTTAAATATCTCAAAAATATTTAAATATAAAATATTTAAAGATAATTTATAAAGAAGATAAAATCTCTAAAACCTTTTAAATTTTGTCTCATGTCAGTAATTATACACCTATACTCCCTTCATCTGCAATATCAAATGCTTTATTTGGTCACAAAAGTAAATTATATACTTGTAAAGGTGACCTCTCTTTCAGTATATGTCTTGCTGAACAGAATCTATAAAGTAAAAAAAAAAAAAAAAAACAACCACCTGCTTTTTTCTTAATGCTGGAAATGGAAGAACAACATACGCTGCATCTGAAGCTTTGAAATCAAATTTCACAAAGGTTTACGCACTGTGGAGACTTGCTAGTAAGTTTATTGCCACAATGAAACCCTAGAGTGACTGGCATCCACAATAGTTCCTTTCGATACAAAATCAATACATTTTTCCAGGCAGCTATTAAAAGATCCAATTAAATTACTGGAAAATTACAATGCACTGTTACATCAGCACCAGTAGGCAAAAAATTGGTACTTCCTTAGCTTTCCTAACAAAACTTTTAATCTAGAAATAGTGAATGCTGGGAAGAAAACCAAGAACTTAACTCCCATACATTAACTCAAGACTTGGGGCAGCTTTGGCAAATAGCTACAGGAAAATTGTTTTACATTTCTGCAAGGAAAAAATAGGCTGTTGATTCCAACTGAAACTGAAGATAACAGGCAGAACAGAGGTCAGTTCTGTACATCCACTAACAGCTCCTTTGTATCTTACACATACAAAGGTGAACAGAGGCGAGTGCCTAGCATTCCTCTTTTTCCCAATGGAATTGAATTCTAAATGGAAGCTGAGCAGTTCTGGAAAACTTAAACCTGTAACAGAAACCACACACTTTTGAGAAGTGTTACCTTTTTATATGGATATAAAGTAGAAATATTTTTGTCTTTATATGAACTACAAATTCAGCTCCCGCCAAAACACAGTTATTTGGAATTGATCTTACCTCTCCATCTTCAGTAAAAACTACTTTTGTGTTGACTCTAAATTTCTTCTTCAAAATTTTTTTGGCTTCTTGGGTTTTAGTTGTTTTTTTCTTCATCTTTGATTTTGATGTATTCTGTAAAAAATAAAATGAGATTTATTATTTTTTTCCCAGTCACAAGATTATATGCTTCAAACTTTCTTAAAAGCAATTAGATGTATTAAAATGTAATTCCTAAAACACATGAGTAAGAGTAATTTTCAGTAAAAATGAGCTAACAGACCTTTTCATAAAAGTGTTTTAAGCTGGCCGTATCACAAGGACCTCATTTACTCTGATAAAAATTATTCATAACTTAAATCCTGCCAGCAGCAGGACACCTGACTCATTCAAATCTCACTAACCTTTCTGGGGTAAGGACACTAGATTCACCAGTTTACACTCTTAGCAAGCCTCATCAGACAAGAAATCCAGTATAACTGTCCAAAACCATTAGCTACAACTGATCAGATACCATTTTCATCTCACTTGTCATCACGCCGTCCCCAGGCACTGCAGCACACCAGTTTGAGTTATTTCTGCGTCAATGAAAGGCACAAGTAGCCATGCAGGAACCTTCCTATTTCATAACTCTTGCCCCCTGCAGTACCATCGGGGTGCAGAACCTCAGTGCTAGGGGGTGTTAAGCAAACCCAGCATTAAATAACATTCAGAATCACAAAAGTTATTAGCATCACAGGAAGAACGTTGCAGTGAAAGAAAGTGGTAAAGACACGAGGGAAACCAACAAATGAGTCAGTAGAGATTCTGAAACCTAGACATTAACAACGTTTTCAAACAGGCTGAGGTTGTTCTTTCCTGGCTATCACTGAGAAAGCAACACTGACCAGAAAAAGCAAATACCAGCAAAACAGTACCCCTGTACAAAACACACTGATACTGAAGTTACATTTATTTTTGTGTGCTGCAATCTTGCTGTTAGAAAGAAGAGGTGAAGAGGTCACTTCTATTTTTGACAGCAGTTGGAAGATTTACCCACAGTATTTTCACAAATTGGAGGTAGTTTGCAACTCTGGGAGGACCATTTCAATCACTTCTGTAAAATGCAATGGATAATAAATTGTCACATCCACAGATGGCCTATGTAAGTTTCACAGAGCCACCCATCTGGTGGCAACATCATGGAACCGAAGAGCAAGGAGAATCCCAACCTCCAGCTCTTCTTCTGAGAGCTCTCCTTTCAGGAACAAAGGCCCTATGTGTTCAGGCATCCAACAAGCCACAACCCACACAGAGGACATTTCAGGCAGTAACTGTCATTGCAGAAGGTATTTTATAGCACCAGATATTCTGTAGGACGATGTGAAGACTCCATAGGAGAAGACCCACAACTCATTTATCATCCAGTAAAGGCTGCAAACCTCCACTACTCAGGAAAAAGTGCCTGAAAAACAATCACTGAACTGTCTAAACTTCTGATAAATACCAGGAAGTGGTCAAAGCAACTAGAGAGAAAAATAAAAACTTAAGTTGCTTTTCTCACTTTTCTTTTTTATTTTGGTCAGTTTTAATCAGTTTCATGTTCTATACCAAATCCACTATAAAAGGAAGCAAAAGAAATTAACTCAGAAAGTCACTGTCATTATGGTCAGCACACTAATGCACTGAAATATGAACTATAAAAGAGAAAAATTACAGTCTTCCTAACAGGAAAAATGGTTTATGACAGCTGCAGCACTGTGTTATGAAGTAATGACCATATCTATTATAGAAAAAAGTAACTGTAGCAGCACTTACATCCTCAGTTTTATCATACGATTTTTGTTGCACTGTGCAGTTACTACTACCAAGGCACACCTTTAACAGTTCAGAAAGCTGCACTATTCCCTAACTCCTGCTGCTTATCTTATGAACACAAATTGAGAGCCTGCATAAGCATAAAATCCTTACCTTGAAATATGGACTACTTAGTAAAGAACAGGAATTGTCTAGATGAACAATTTAAAGAGAAGTGCTTCGAGGTGGTAGCATGCTACTTCTCACTACCACAGCATTTTCTTTCACCAGTTGCTTTTGGGTTTTTTGGTTGGGAATATTTTTTTTGTTTTCCTTTTAAATAATCTTTCATTTCTGCCAGTATTACTGGTACTAGTATAATATGCTAATTAAAAAAAAAAAAAGGTGACTGAAAGCTTCAAATTGGTACAGCAATATCTTGTAGAATTATATTTAAATGTGAACCTCAGCTGTTTACATTTCTTGGTTTAAAAAAGGTTTTCTGTTTTAAGAAAGAGAACAATGGGCTGTTTTTGCATGATACACAGTCAATATTTCTAGCTGTACCTTTTTCCCCTCTCCCTCCTCTGTGTGATTTTAAGAAATATTTTGATGCTGCAAAGTATCACGGAAAAAGATAGGATGGGACAAGATTTCCAAACAAAGAGCAGGAACAAGAGGAGGAAGAAACAACTGGTAAGCTAAATTCCCCCACTATATACCTAAAACGCACAGTATAAGATCAGTGTGTGAATCTGCCAGATTTACAATGTGCAGCATTAAGAAAAGGTAAGAGATCAGAATTTTAAAAAACATACAGGAGAGAGCATTAGCATAAAACTCTAAACATCCCATAGATAATTAAACTGTGGTTTTTATTAGGACATTCATTGCTTTCTAAATTGAAACTGCTTCAATGAGGATGGCTGTCAAGGCTCCCTCAGTTTCAGACACTGTCTCCTGACTGACTGTCACAGTTTAAGACCAAATGGACTCAGATAGCAAAACACTTTCACCACAGATGTAGGCACAATTTTACAAACTACATGACTTCACTTTTCAGCAGAAGTGATGTAGCCCAGGAGGGAAGTTGGATGGGCCAGTACAGTGGTTTCTGATGCCTCCCTGTCCCAAGGGGGACATGGTCCAGGAGAAGAGTCAGGCAGGTCAGCCATGGGTTACATATATTTCTGGGGTCCCATAAATGCAGCTTTGGTCCTCTCCCAGGGACCTCCTCTCACACTGTTTTGGAGTCCTTATGTAATCCTAAAGTCTTTCTTCTGCCACCTAAGCCTCTCCCTCCAAATGACTCCAGTATAATCTTTCAGAACATCTGCTGCCCAAGTCTCAAAGCCTCTCCCCATATTACCTGTCCCAGCAGCTGCCACTCTACCTCGAACATATCTGAGCTGAGTGTTCCTCCAACTGGCTGCAGACTTGGCGCGGGATCGGTTGTTTTACTGCACCATCATCCCCCATCCACGCTATCCCTGTGACCCCCTCACCAAATACCTAATGCCACCACCTGTCTTTGCTTCCACCCCACATCTGAATGGCTACATTGAAGCATCAAGTCCTCACCAAGCAGGAGTCTGATTCATCCATTGTAAGAAGCATACCGCCAATGCATAGCAGACCTCAAGCTTTCCCAATCTTCAGTGCCAACCTCTCAGATCCCTGCACTTTCAAGCCATTCTGCTTACTCACTCCCCATTTTCACCTTTTGTACTAGAAGATATCTAACAATTTACAAGCAGCAGGTTGGCACTGAACGCACATTCTCCGTAGCTTCATCTGTTCTTCACAATGAGTTCACCATATCAGCAGACACCACCAGCTGTTGAAGGCTGCCAGAAGATCAACTCCATCTGTTAACCTCAACTGCTGCAAATACAGCTGTGGCAGGAGCACCGACTCCTCTGTAACTGCTCAGCAAACAGCTGAAATCTGGGGCCCCAGGCTTTGCAGACAGCAGCACTGTCACACCAGCAGGCAGGAGAGAACGGAGGGTTTCTGCTGACAACCAGTCCTTGCCCCTGTGCCAGAGCAAGCCACCAGCCTGGGCACTTTACAGTGAGCTGAGGGGGCGAAGCAGCTCCCCACACAGACTGGCTCACTCAGAAAACACTGTGTATCAAAACGTGCTCAACTAACACCTACCTCAGTAAATCCATTTCTACAGCTGAATTATACCATCAAATAAGCCACTGACCGAACCAAAGTGGGCATAAGTGATTTGGGCACAGGTTTCCATGACGCTGTTAGATACCAAAGGGATTCTGCAGTTGAACTCAAGTTGGTAACACAAGTTGAAGCACCAGCCGGTGTGCGCCCGCTCCCATGACAGTAAGGAGGGGCTGCCTGCTGCCCACCTGCACTTACATTTTGCTCGGTGCCCTATAAAATCTGCTGACAAAGAGATATGGCAATAGTTAAACTGATCAAACAAGATCAGAGTGATAATCAACCTCTTTAAAACAGTATATACCAGTCAAGCATTAGAAGTTAAGTCACATGAGTTTATAAACATTTCATAAGACTTAGGCTCAGCTGCAGGGTTGGGGGATGTTCTATTGTTACTAATCAAAACCCTAAATTTCTTGTTCCTTTTGCACATGCCAGATGCCTTGCTGGGTTATTTAATGAGTTAGAATAAAGACTAGCTCTTATAAGCACAGAAAATTCAAACATTTTGATATAGGATCAGAAACGATAGTGCTAATCTACAAGTTCTTTTTTCTCAAAAAGGAGCAGGGTTTTGTTTTCTGGCTTAAACGGTCTGATATTCTTTGCTGGATCTATGACAAAGCCTTTCTAAATTAAGATACTGACAAGTTTAAGACATAAGATTTACTATTTTTCAATTATAATTTTTTTCATAAAAGACAGGGCATCAAAAACAAATGTCAGTAAATTTTGCTATGCTAACATGGAATATTTTTTATTATTAATACAATTTTTAAAGTAAATAGTTTAAACTGAGTATGTAATCCTCTGTAACTCAGGATCAAAAGCACATAGCATCTGTTACCCAAACACACTTGCTTTGACCTTTGGACTGTTACAAATCATCAAATGTAAAGTTTCTTTATTTCTAACTATAATTTCCTTGTTAATTTCAACTGTGAAAGCAAGCACAGAATATTCACTAGAGAAGGCGCCTAAAGACAGGACTACCTTATTGTGGCAGAGTAAAACATTAGTAGAAAAACACGTTATAATCAATTTTCCAGTCATGGTAGCTATTACAAGCATTACTGCTTTTCTAGGGCTTTAGTGGGCTTTTTTCGTCCCCCCTGCTTATCCTTTACAATTCGTAGGAAGAATGGTGCTGTAGCTGGAAGTATTTTTCAGTCTCTCCCAACATCATCACATTACTTTACCCAGAACTGAACAGTAACCACCTCTGAGAAAAAAAGAACTGATGCAGTACTCAACTTCACACACTGATTTTATATTTCTTCAAGAAAGTGCCCACAACGGGAGCAAGTATTACCACATTTGTATTATCACCATGCATGTCAATGCCCCTGGCAGGCTACTGAGCTTAGAGAAGTTATTCCTCACAAAATAAGACACAGACCAGATTGAAGCTACCAAACTTTAGACAGAGAAAAAGGCCATATTCCTCTTCACACCGTGGAGAGCCCACAGACATGGTTTGCATCTGGCAGGCACTAAGAAACTTTCAGAAGATTGAGTACCCTCCAACCACAAGTCTAAAGCAGCTTAACCATAAAGCATTAGCTCTCAACTCCATAAACTTCCCAAATTCAGACTATGAGGCTTTGATTACCTACAACAGAGATAAAGTTAGAGGAGAGAGAAATTTTCGCTCCTGACAAATACCTAACCACAGAAGCAGCAGTGAGATACAAACTTTGCATCCTGTACAGAACCATAAAACATGAGAAGGCAAACATCAAGAGAAGCAAAATAACCAGACTTAGTTTAAAAGTCCAGTGCGTATTACTTCAAGCACCTACAAAATTCTAAACACCAACAAGCTTCCTCTTGGTAATACAATTTGACTCAACCAGCCATCTGTCTTCCCATTGAGTATAAAAGACCAGAGGAGAAGAAGAAATCCTAGGATGCGGCATGACCACAAGGAGATGTATGGATGCTGCTTTCCTTCATGATCTGTGGTAGCTAGGTGGTCTCTTAAATTTCCAGCCCACCTCTCTGTAATGACAGCTATTTCAGTCCTTCCTGATTTCTGCTGACTGCTCACAACCCACAAGCCCCTTTGCCCTATCACGAACACCAGCACAAACCAAAGCAACTGAGAAACAGCAGCGCAAAGTTCTTCAAACCATCCCTCCATTTCCACAACACAACTCCCACAACCTTTCCTAGGAAAACAAGCTTCTTTTGTTGGGCATGTTGTGTGTTGGGTTTTTTAATGTATTTTTAATGTAATACAAGTGAAGCTGATTTTGTTTTGGTTAAATATTATTTTTCTTTTTTGATTAAGTGTTAAAAATTAGGAAGCTTAAATTCACCAGCATTATCCAACCAACTTGCACAATACCTATACATCACTGAGTACAGCTTTTACCATAACAATTATGAAGATATGGAAATAGGCAGGTTAGTACTCAAAAGACAAAACCAGCATTCCTTACATGTTGTTCTTTTGCTTCTCTATGAATTTTAAAGCACATCAGTTAAGCATCAAGATCAACATGGCCTTGAATTTTTCAAGTGATGGCTTAAATTAAAAGGGTGGATTGATGGGGTTCTTGTTTTGTGATGTTTTTTCCTCAGGGTTGGGTGTTTGTGTTATTTTGGTTTTTTTTTAACCAGTATCATGCAAGGTTTTAATGAAGATACTGAGAAAGAACAAAGTCAAAACTGGTGGCTGGTAATTCCTTACACAGCATTACAGTTTAGCCAGGGAAATTCTGGACAGCTGAATCGCTTGCTACATCTATGCATTATTTACTTTATAAACATACTCTGAAAGAATGTTGATTTTGAGAGAGACCATTTTCTAGGGTAGAACAACCTACACAGGGAACTGAACATGGCTTTTACAGTAGCAGTTGTGAAAACAGGATAAATCCAGGTTGGTATTCAAAAGAAAAACAGCACTCAGCATACAGAATAGCATGGGTAAGAATCCGTTCAAAATCACAGCAACAGAAGAGGAAAAACAAAACTAGAGGAAATAAGAAAAGCTTCTAATAACAACTGTTCAATATTGTTAACCATATTATGGACAAAGACCACAAGACCAGCAGTTCACCACACTACCATTCCCATTTAAATTGCCCTTCAATTCAAAAAAACAGCAACAAATAGAAGAAACCATGGCAAAGACAGAACTGTACTATGGCAACCACACATTTAGATGATGTTTGCCTTTGGTTTTGATTACTATTAGGACAGAAGATCACATCTGAATCTGAATTTCATTAGAGTTTTGTGTTTGGTTAGAGAGGATGTCTCAGTAAACAACACACTTATTTTCTATAAAACCAATTAAGCCATGAAAATTGAAAAGAACTAAAAATTAAAATCTCAGCATTTAACATAAAATGCAGGAGTGAGGATTAAAAAACCTGCCAGCTTACAACATGTGAAAACAACTGGAATCTTCTGCACTATATTTACATGATGAGCTTGGTTCTATGTTTAGACAGGTATTTGCTAAAATTCCTTGTATTTAGAAAAAGGCATTGATTTAGAAGATTATTTTTATTTGTATATAGACTATGATAGCAGAAAAAAGGAGAAGGAGTCACCGGTAAATGGCTCAATGCCCTGTATTACTCCCCAGCCATAGACAAAAACCAAGTTTAAAAACAGAAATCTTTATTAAATGGTTCAAGTGATAAATCTAACCCACATTTCTGAAACCACATAGCAGTATTTCTCTAGGATACTTCTAAAACACTGAAAACTAAAATAATTTTCTACTGAATTATTATGCTTTTTCTATGAATTAATGCATACTCCTTGTGATACCTGGCTGTTCTTTCCAGCAGCTGCTATCAAGACTTAAAATTGGGAGTTTTGGCAAAGACTAAACAGAGACAGAGGCTGAACCTTCTCTTCCTAGCAAGTCAGTAAAAAAAGCAAAGATGAAAAAAAAGATTATATAGCAAAATTTAGATTAAATTACTGTACTTATTCTGTGAATTACAACTTAAAAATCATAACCATCTAAACAATAACAAAGACACCAGCATTTTCAACACAAACTATCTTTGCAGGACATCGTGGATTCCTTCCATCAGTAGAGCTGCACTTCCAGCTATGAATCTAGCTGAGAGAAGATTTTTATTTTATTTTTTTTTTATTCCACACATTTCCCTACCCCCCCATTCATGTTAAAAGGTTTACTTCTGCTTTAACTATTTCCTTTTGTTTCTTTACAGGCAATTTAGAATGTCTGGGTACCAACTCCTGCTCCTGAAATACAATTCCCATATCCTTACAGCAGCATTTATCATCTAAAAATCTAAATCCAATCCTGAAAATTTTTAAAAAGTACATTTATATCCTTCCACCTCTGACAAAATTTTCATTGCTTTCATTTTATACATTGAAAAGAAAGGTTTATGTCTTATCCTGATATAAAAACCCATGATACCTGAAGGAACCATGAATGAGCAGCACTGCACAATCAATTTGTCATGTTTTTTTCCTCCCTATCTTTCCCTTCCCCTCTGCTTGCTTTTTTTTTTATTTCCTTTATTTTCCTTTTTTTTTTTTTTTCCCCTATATATATCTCCGACTACTCCACAGAACAGGAAGATTTTAAAGGATACATTAGGGAAGCTCCCTAGTCCACAAAACAAACACTTGATTTGAGCACTATAAATTATGTAATTTACATACAACTCCAGTATCTGCATATGCCAACCATCAGGTTTTGTAGTTGATCTGCAAAATCACTGCACCTCATTTTCAAATCTTTAAGAATATTATATAATTAGTAAGGGGGGAAAAAACTAGCGTATCATTGTAAGATCTAATATCAACAAAACCACTGTTTAAGATACTTGTGAGTTACAGTAATCTGACAATATCTCACTCCGAAAGATGTCTCTACTTAAAGCACTGGACCACAGAACTATTCAGTATAGCTATTGCATTAGACTAAAAAATTTCCACTACCTGTGAGCATAAGCATCAATGCCATCCCTTTGTAAAGCATTAGGCCTTTACTGACACAAGACCATGACCTTCTCATGCAGTTTATTTAAAAGAAAGGTGTAACACAGAATAGTAAACTACTTCACATATTTCTAGGCAAAAATGTAAATTAAGTTATAATTGAGTATGCCTGACTAAATTAAGATAAAGACGTTCCAGAAGGCTGTAGTTCAAAGACAAACATATTAACATAGCTTTTGTTTATTCTTGGGGTTCAGATTAGCAGAAAAATAGATTTCAAAGCAACATGTAAAAGCCAAGATATCCTAATAACCCAAAGACTGCCTCAGACTAAAAATATACAAGTATACAATAATGACTAATAACACTAGCAACTGCAGTGCCAGATCAAGACATAAAATGTTTTCATTCCACCCCTCCCTGTCATTACAAGGTAACACATCATTACAAGACAATCTTCCTCTGAGAATATCCAACAGAAACACACAGCAACCATCAAATTCTCCGGCACTTCTACAGCCAGGAGAAGGACATGAACTGCTTGCAGTCATCCTAAGCTGAGGATTACTTCTTAGTAAATGAATGAGTGTTCCTCCTATAACATCAATTAACAAGCAATAAGCGTGATTTTGTTGACTGCTATTTCATCCTTCTCATTCCAGAGCTTCCATTTTTGTAAGCAAAAGGCCATTATTAGGATTTTACTTCCAGCAAAACATGGCAAATTATAAGTAAGAGCACGGACATGTCTTTGATATTGAACCAAATTACAAATTACTTCAAATGTAGCCATCATTTGTCTGTCAATTGAAAAAAAAAATAAATCAAAACAAACAAAACTAGAAACCAACCAAAAAAAAACAACTCAAACCCCTAACACATTAATGTGGAGTCTAGGAGCTAGAAAACCTGCACCTGAGTTGTAACTCTTGTTCTATTACAGATCTCCAACAATGACAAAGTTGAGTTCTTTTCTCACTTTCCAGCAGGTGAAAGATCCTGCCTATCCATCCTCTGCTAATAGTTGACACGAACCAAGGTCCACACTCAAAAAAGGGGTTGAGGGGAGAAAAGTAGGAAGGGGAGAGGAAGGGAGGGCTGATGCCTTCTGGATGAAGAGAACCCTTAAGCCTCTCAGGTGCGCTGAGAACATACTACGTTCTGGAACTTGTAATTTTTCAGTCTCCTGAATTGACTTAATATCTTAGTACAAGACAGTTAAATTGAAATATTCTGAGAAATGTAGTTATTGAATGATACAGCAAGGCTGCAATGCTTGAGCTGGCATTTAATGAACCGAAAATTTGGGGCCTTTTTAGTTAAAGAGTAAAGATCCTTTTTTTTAATGTGACTGTATGTTCTAGTAGTTAAAACACAGTTATCCTAAAAAAAATCCAAAACAAAACACACATACAAAGAACTTTTTCGCATATTTGAGGCACCGAAGGCTTGTATAAATGTTGTAACATCATTAAAATTATAGCTTCAAAATATTCTGCAGAGGAATCTTAGGTGAAAAGGTGAGATAAGACAACCACATTTTCATAATGTTTTTCTTTAAGGGTGAGTATATTTTACCATCTGCAAGCAGAGGGACATTCCCTTTCTCCCTCAAAAGCTACCACGTGTGGCCCCAGGTACACAGCACAGCTGAGGTTTCTTAAAACATCTTGTTCACTACATCACCCTTATCTGTCAAAGTTACTTTGCAAAGATAAATATATTTACCTCAGCTCTCGCTCTTCTCCGTTTTGCACATGCTAAAGGCAAAAATTATACCCCTTTAATTACTACACCAGGATGATATCCTTCACAGGTTATGATCACAAATAGCAAAGACTGCATGTATTTTTTTTTTTTAGATACCCAGAACTGGGTTTGATTCATTTAGGCAGTGCAGGTTTTTCAACAGTAAATTACTGCAATAACCATCATTATTTTTTGAAGAGTTTTATTTCATCTGTAGATTGACATAGATGGCACATACTCCTCCTTTAGAGACCTCTAAATGCATTTCTCTCAATGCACAAGAACTGACAAAAGTAAAAGCATTAATCTGGCCGCCACCTGGGCATGGAACTACTGAGGTCACTGAAAACAGGTAATACCAGCTGGCAATCTGTGAGGGTTTAGCTTCAAGATGAGGTTTATTTGAATTTAACTCCCTTTAACTAACTTTATTAACTTTTTATTAACTATTTTATTAACTAACTTTAATAGGGAGTGCACAGCCTACCTCAGAACCACATCAGAGCCCCCCACAATCTCACAGAGCAAACAAACACCTTGGCATGGGAGATGAACTGCAGCGAAGGGCAGCACAGCAAGCACAAGGTAAATACCGAAGAGGAGGGAAAAAAATGGGGGATAAAATGAATGAGCTGTTCACATCCGGCAAGAGACCCAAGAAGAATGGAGCCAGTTTCTTCTTACCAAATATCAGTCAAGGATAATCTTGGAAAGGAATCTTGGAAATAATCTTGGAAACTATATCAAGGAAAGATATAGTTTCCTCACAACTAAAGGCTTATGGAGAAGCCAACAATAGTAACAACAAACATTAAAAAAATATGTATTTTATACCTATTATTTTCCTTCTCTAAAAAAGTTGAGTATTTTTACTCCTTTCTCCATGCATTCAATACAGACTACAAACACTGCCAGAAGTGGTATTGCAGTTTCTGTGTGCTGCTTCTCCTTCAACCCCTCTCATTGCTGCCCTTTACTAGCACAGGTCCTTTCCTAATCCTGAGAAAAGCTGCTTCAAGGATTTAAAATTGGCAGAAAGCTACCATTAAAGACTACTGCAAATCGTATTCTGCTATCTTTGCTCCCAGAGTCAGACAAGCACTCCTGCAGGCTTGTGGAAGGGAGCAGAGCTAGCGATGCAGGGATATGCAGCCCTTCAGTAACAGCCAGCAGCATCTCAGCCATGCTGCAAGATGGAAAGGCAGCTTAAATACACTTGAGAATCTGGGTAAGAAAAGCAGCAAAATTTACTCTTGAGATCAGAATTGAGAGCAGCCCTGAACATTTGGGGATGCTGGTTGACAACAAGCTCAATGTGACCAGACAATGTGTGCTTGCAGCCCAGAAAGCCAACTGTGTCCTGGGCTGCATCAAAAGCAGCATGGCCAGCAGGTCGAGGGAGGGGATTCTGCTCCTCTACTCGACTCTCAAGAGACCCCACCTGGAGTGCTGCATCCAGCTCCGGGGCCCCCAACACAAGAAGGACTTGGACCTGTCAGAATGAGTCCAGAGAAGGGTCATGAAGATGATCAGAGGCTGGAGCACCTCTCCTGTGAGGACAGGCTCACAGAGTTGGGCTTGCTTGGCCTGGAGAAGAGAAGGCTCCAGGGAGACCTTGCAGCAGCCTTTCAATACTTAAAAGGGGGCTCATAAGCCAGGTGGGGACAGACTTTTTAGCAGGGCTTGTAGCAATAGGACATGGGGTAATGGCTTTAAACGGAAAGAGGGTAGATTTAGATGAGATACTAAGAGAAATTACTTACCATGAGGGCAGTGAGGCACTGGAACAGGTTGCCCAGAGAAGCTGTGGCTGCCCCATCCCTGAAGTGTTCAAGTCCAGGTTGGATGAAGCTTTGAGCAACCTGGTCCAGTGGAAGGTGTCCCTGACCATGGTCATGATCTTTAAGGTCTCTTCCAACCCAAACTATTCTATGATTCTATGATTTTAAGGTACACAATGAGAATCTCACGCATTGATACACATGAGGAAAAGTGCATCTACTCTCTGGATTCCTGTACAGGAAAAACATGCACACGTACCTGGTGCCACTGCCATTGCAAGTATGCAAAGCACACAGAGCAAGACTGCTCTCCAAATCCAGTAAATCATGATGAGAAAAATACTGGGAGTCCAATATCTGTTTGAATCAGCACAGCCAACACGACTGAATCAGTCTGCTAGGGTTTTGCTTTTGTTCCACTACAGAAATGTCCTGGGCAAAATCCCTGCCTAAAAGGATACCTACTTCAAGTTGTATGAAAAAGTTTGATAACTGTAAGCATAGCTACCTATATAAACAGGTACTAAATCTCAGAGCACTAGGCAATCACTTGTCTCAGGGCTCCAAAATTGTCTACCTTCCCATAAGTTGTAAAACATCTTGCCTTTGAGCCAAAAGCCTCCACACCTCCTTTCTTTGCAGGAGTCAAGGATTAACAAGAGGTCAAATTTGTATAGAAGTTTACATAATTAATATTTTCAACCTGCTTTTTAAAAGATTAATTAAAATCATACACATCTCTGTTTGCAGCAGAAGCAATTAAAAGTTTTCAATTGTTTCAGCAATATGTATTCAGATAGACTAAACACTGCCTAACTCCCAGCACTTAACCATGAGAGTTAAGAATCTGTTAAGAACAAATGGGAGGGCTCAGACCAAATGTACAAGTGAAGGACACACTCTATGGCCACAGACAGCTAGTCCCAAACAGCCCTCCTCGGGGTTATGCCTGCAATTCAGTTCAATGCCAGTCTTGACTCCCTTATAAATAAATGCATGTTGCCAGAATAAAGTGCTCATCAAGGTGATGTTTCACTTAGAACAGTTATTACTATTTTCTCAGTCCTCCTTACTCCTCTAGAGTTCTGTGGTGGTTTGTCAGAAGCTGTCAGTTTTACAATTCTTAGACTGATGAAAATGATAGACTGATAAAAAAAGACCAAAAAACTTATTTAAAAATACTTCCAGCTGCCAGGATACAGTGACCAAAGTGTAGTAGGCAGATATGCTGAAGTATGCTAAGATTTTCTCTGTTGCTTCTGAAGCAGTAGCAAAGGTAGAAATATCTTCATCATTTCATGCAATGGCAGATTTCACAAACTTTGCTCAGTTTAATGTCATTTTCTTTCTTTTCCTTTAAAAACAGAGCAAATAGATGTAATTAGGTAATAATCTCTTCCCCATCCTCATGCCCAGGCCAGGTCCGTTTGAAGGCACAAGCAAGGAGACAGGAGTGGCATTACCATTTGAGCTGTAAGTGCCAGACCATTTGCAAGCAAAGGTTCAACATTTGGTAATGGAAGATACTGCTGCCATCCAAAGAAATGTCTCCAGTCTTCCCAGTGGCAGTGTAGTGAACTGTTGGGAAGTCTGTTGCAGGACACCTCAGGTACATAGGTCAATAGCCAGATCATATCAATTTAAGCAATACAATCTAGGTAACATATTCCCATTCCTGAAGCATGTTTATGAGTACTGCCAAAAAAGCTGTAAATGTCTGTTCTCAAACTTAATTCCCATCCTTGTAATTCACAGAATGTTGTCTCCTGAGAAATCTCCCTAAATTAAAAAGTTCTCTGCTGACAGACATCTCTTGGCTGGACTTCACTGCACTTCTCTACCACTGAAGAATTATCCCATTAGAGCCTTAGCTAAGCTTCTGGGCACACACACAAATTGCTATATTACCTTAAATGAAGAAGCAAAGTGGAGCCACCAGGCACACCAAAGCCAGTAATACTGTGGAGACAGCTTCTGTTAGTGCAACTGGGCCAATGCAATGCAAGCATAACCCCTGCCCAGGTCTGCCCCCTGCTCATTCTCAATCCACTGAGACAGAAAAGCCCATTTAGTTCAGCTGCAGCAACTTTACACATTTTAATTCAAGAAAATTGGTGCAATGAAGAATCAGGAGTTTGAAAAAGTAATCTGAAACAGATGACAGAAAAAGAAAAAAAAAACAGATTTAGGCCTAGGAATCTGTTATCATTACTTAAAAAAAAATATTTTTGCTGACAGATCTATATCTTACAGGTAGTTTATGGGCTAACATGGTCCTATGGACATCTCACTAGATGTCTCCATTAAAAAAAAAAATAATAACCTAGGTAGGTAGCACAAGAGATAAGGCAAATACTAATCTCTTGCAAAAACAGTTCCTGAAGCAGTTTCAGAGAATGCATGGGTCATGTACAGCAGATGACGTTTGTTCAGTTAAGAATAATCTGTCTGAAAGTCAGGATTTCTAAGATGGTGAGAAATGTTTCCCATTTTGATTGCAAGTGTTTTCACATTCTGCCAGGAGCCACTCATTGATCATAGCTGGAAGAATCCCAAATACCACTTACCCAGAAAGTGCACAACTCCAGAATGTAAAAGCATCTGGAGAGAGATTTAACAGCAGAGAAAAAATTGGGAAAAGCAAGAAAATCAAGAACAATGGCAGATCAACTGCCAATGAGGAAAATGGATTTTAAACATGTGCATTCACATTAGACATATCTTATTCTAGATTAAACAAAAACATTCTCCCAAAACTTTTCAGCAGAAAGCCGCTTTCCTGAGAAGACCCCACAAATAAGAAACACTGCTGAGCAGGAAGACACCTGCACTCTCCACATTGCTAGTGAACTTTTTCCATTCAGAACAGTAATCCAAGATGGAACCACTTGAAAGCAAGGAGTAATTTAATTCCTTCTTCTCTAAAGTATTTTCTGTAACTGTGATAATGCAGTCAGATACTGCTGCCACAAACAGACCAGTTCATAAGAACATCCAATTTGACCTGCACAAACTGCTCAATTTAAAACCACAATGTATATTACTTTCAGACAACACTTACAGCATTTCATACATATATTTTTTCCAAGTCATCAAAGACCATATATAACAGGAAGAAAACTCAAGGAAGTAGGTTTTCCTACTGCATCTATAGAAACAGAGGTTATCCCACTGTATTGCTGCATAGATATTATTTTGAATTGTTTCAAAAGGGAGACGATACTATGACTTAATGCCTACTCTGGTAGGGGGGAAAAAAATCTGAATGCTTTTAGAAGCACTTTTTACAGTGCTTCCATGCTTGAACAATACAGCTTTTCACAGTGCAGTAACTTTTTATCATACATTCAATAGATTTTATTCTTGTAGCCATTTACAGAAATGTGGGTAAGATTCTTTTTATCTATCATTTTCAACTGCTCTGAGGAAAAACATAAAAAAGCATACCCAAGTTTAGGTTAACATAGACAAGCAGAGTTTGAGAGATCATTATGGATAAAAGGTAATCTTTCATTCCAGTCTAGTATGCAACTCTCTCTTATGCTTTGTCTAACATGAAACTTCACAAAGAAAGTAAGGACATTTGACTGATTTGTTTTTAAATGGAAAAAGCAGCTCAGGGTATTCAGTATTCAATAATCAGGATATGACAAGAAGCATGATAAAAAGTTCACACTACGTTGCACAAGCAAGCTGCTTTCAAGGACATAACCATAATACATTTTCTATCCATTTAGCAGTTCCCAGAAGATAACTACCATAATGTATTACCTTATTTATCTACTTTGGTGTTTAGAACATCAGAAAGTTTCAGTATTTAGTAGAGCTACGGGAAAAATAATGAGGCAGCTATAGGCCATCAGTGCTAAGAGGTCGATATTTTAGCTAGGGAAAACGTGGAACGTTCAGTAATCAAAACTACATATTACACAGAGCCCATCCACCAGTAAATATTTCTTAATATATTTCATACCTATCTTTAATACAAGCTTATGTAAAAGATATTATTAACTTTAGAATCCATTTGCTCACTTATTTACACTCCTTTAATAAAATTTGTCCTGGTAAGTCCCACTCTCATTGCTCTAAAATAAAATGTACAGGAAGAAAAAAAAAAATCATACTTTTACAAAAAAAAAAATTCACCCAGTAACAAAATTAAAAAACAAAAAAAACCCAAACCAAAACAAACAAAAAACCCCACAAACAAAAAGGAGAGAAATATTTCTCCTTCTTTAGGGGAAAAAAAATTGCTGAAAGTGGCAGCAGTTATTCCCATTTAAAAAATCTTGACTTTGAATATTCAAGTTGAAAATGCAAGCACACTTCCCACATCAGAAATAAATTCCTTTTCCATGAACATTTGCTCAATCAGGTTTTACTTGTTCATAGTTTCATGGATTGCTAATTTTCAAGGACTGTGGTTGAGACAGTATAGATTTTTTTCTTTTTTAAGATTTGAGGCTATTAAATCCTTCACACGCAAAATTATAACACTTGAATTTTTCAAAGAAGCCACCATTGGTTTGTTTTGTGATACAGGATTTTCAGAATCAGCATAAGGACATCAAAAGACTTGACAGTTAACATGCTTCTCAATTGCTTGGGTGGTTTGAGAAATGAACTTAATTTCAAAGGGAATCGGACATGAGACTCCTTTTTGAACCTTCTGAAAATCTTATCTGGAAAATGACTACATTTCTAGAAAGGTAAGAAATAGAGAGATATGAATCTAGGAATGGTATTTTTCTTCCAAAGGTCAACTGGGTGGAAAAATCCCCAAATAGCTACCTACAATTTTAAAATGCCAACACAAAACAATTTTCATCATTACTACATTCTAGCTTCAGGACAGACTGCACCTCTGGCCATAAGTGATTCCTACTGACATAACCCATGACAAAACCATAGTGATGAGAAGTTTATTGACCAGCAGGTACCTACATGACAGTTATGAGTTCTGCCATCTGGATATTATAAAGTCATTTTACTCCAAAGCATTACCACAAGATTTCAGATCAGATCTGTAAAAAAACGCAGTTATGTCACTTTCACATCTAAAGGGACAATGACTCATCAACTGTTCAGGGTAAAGATTTTCTGTAGCAGTGTTTTAACAACTGTGCTGTGAACTGCTTCATTAGTACATTATCCCGTTCACTCTAACTAAACCAGCAGTCGCTCTTTGATACGTTATTTTTCAGCCATAAAGGAGCCATTTTTAGTTAGAAGATACAGGCACAATTTGTAACGCAGTACAAATATCAACGGTGTACAAGGTATATTACATAGATTTCTTCCTTCCAAATATTCTACAGAGCAAGTAGCAGGCATCCTGCAGAGAACAGGACTATACTTTACAGACTTGGTGCCTTTCTTACCTGAAGTGCAGAACGTGACAGACTCTCAAACAAAGTGGGGACAAAGCAAACGGGAAAAGCAGAGAAGCACACAAGCAAGCAAAGGAAAACTATTCTCTCTTGGCTACCTCTGCACACAAAGTGGGGCGATTTTGAGCAGGAGGGTGAACATTAGGGGGTTTCAGTCAGCTCCTGGGGAAGCATTACCCCTCTACTACAGAAGTAAACATGGATGACTGGCCTACCCAGGAGAAATTTGTGCTTATTCTTATGGTCACCCCTACCCACTCTTCAAGATGTGCTCTAGCTATTTTCACTATATTTCAACTAAATACAATTTCACAAGACACCCCCAAAATGCACCAGCTCTGTGCTAAATATTCTCTTCCCTAGAAACCTTCATGCTCTTTACATGCCCTCTGCTACTATGTCACCAACCACAAAAAGGTGGTGTGGACCACACCACCAGTTGTATTTCAAATGGCACAACTTACCAGCATCAGTCTTTCCATACACGTATCTTCACGCCTTGCTATTTTTGCTCTTTCCAGAACCACCTCTCAGACTCTCCCCACACTGTATTAAGCTTGCCCTCATAAGCAGACATGCCTCATCAATGTACTTCCATTCAATTCACATTGAGAAATTTTATTTCAGGTTCAAGTTCCCTGCATAAAACATTCATACCGACATTCTGACTTAGGAATGCTTAGAAGACAGAAGTTCAGACCAAGCTGCAAGAAACCAATACCAGTATTATCTACCTTATCTGACTTTCTACATAAAAGCTGCAGATGACACAGATAGTCTGGCAGAGATCAGATACACCTATAAATCTAATGTTACAAATTCTGTACCTGATGTGGACCCTACCCTGCCACCACCAGATTATCCAGGACAGGACAGTGCTAGAAGTTCTGAAAGTGTTCCAGATGCGATAAAACTTTCTTTTCATTAAGCTCTGCTAAGCCTCTCAGACGTGCATCCTACTATTACAATGGGCAAAAAAGCCAAGGAAATCACTAGGTAACAGCTGTGTCAAACAATGGGTTTTTTATTGAAACACCTACAATCCCTCTTCACATTTTCCCACTGAAAAAAAAAAGCTTCACCAGACTTCCCAAATCACATGTTAACAGCTAGTTAACAGTAGTTTCTCCACCCATCTGTCTTTTTAAAATGTATTTTCAGCATCCTGCTATATATCCAGCTGCATTATTCACCACAGTCAGCTTGACCCTAAACCTAGTATCAAAGTGGTCAGCAGGTTCCTGAAACTCATGGAAAGAGGTTTTTGATGCAATAGCAATCTAACAGTCCCTCCATTTAACTTTCTTGGACTCTCAGCAGAATGGAGGGAGAGTTGGGGTGGGCATGGGGTGTTTAACCAAACATACTACTTAGGTGAATTGAGTTGAATTAGCTTATCAGAGCTTAAAGGATGATTTGAGCAACAGGAGCCAAACACTGGATAGATTTAAAAAAATTCATATGAATACTCCAATTCAGTCAAAACCTGGAAACACCACATATAAGACATAGTGCTCTCATTTATTTCCCTAGTACTTCTGCCTGTATGAAAGATAACTACTCTTAGATGAGCAGTCAGGAGTGAAAATCTTAAAAAACTCAGTCAAATCTAGTCGAAACAGTAATGCAGCAATAGAAGAAAATACTTCATTGCAAGCCTGGAACAAATATTATTGGATTATTAGTAAAGATCAACATTCACTGATATCCCTTTACCCACTGTAATACCAGTAAGCAGTTCCCAGGCATCCACAAATCTGTATGTTCAACACTGCTGAAAGCTGAGGAAGAACTCTCTGCCACCATAATAAACTTTACCAGCTGACACTGCTCAGGCATATAATTAAATATGCACATGCATTGATACATACTTAAGGCGGAATGAGAAAATAGCGCACTACAATGAAAAAAAACAATATTACCAGATTTTCCTCCGTAGCTGGGCAGATGGTACACTGCAATTACAGCTTATTACAACACTCATAATTGTCTCCATTACCTTGTGTTTCCCCATCTGTCTTTTGTGTCCACCTGTTTTCTTGCCTTAAACTGACAACTCTACCACAGCATATATGCAGTATGTTGCCTCTTGCAACGAAATCCCGGCCTTTACTTGCAGATTTTCTAGTCTATGCTGAACAAAATATAACTACATTTAGTCAGGACTGTGCACAGATTACTTAAAATGTATGTTATTAACAACCTCAAATGATGGGGTGGGGTTTTTATCTTGTTAGTAAAAGAAATAGATTTTTTGTGCTCCCTTCTTGCCTTCAAATGCAAGATCTTTACATTACACTATGGAAGAAGAACTGCTAATCTACATAATCCAGGATAAACACTCCTTTTTATTGTCTTGCCTCTCCACTTCCTCCACTGCTACTTATGTGTTCAGCTCACCTCATTCCATAAACCTCAAGGATTAGTGTTGCTCCACAGTCCCAAACTCAGAAACCAGCAACTTAGATGCATTTTGGAGCTGAAATGCCTCACTAGATTCTACTGGACTCAGTCCAAAGTGTCCACAGACAGA
>JAVJGJ010000014.1:17909099-17924864 GCA_035590215.1 Microhierax caerulescens | reverse complement strand
CCAAGAGAGAAGACTATTAATCCAAACAGGCATCAGCATCTTCTAAAATTAATTTTCATTCTCTAAAGAGCAGTTTACCCCAAAATATTTCATGCATTTGCTTGGTTAGTAATTCTACATACACTGCCTATAGTGCTATTGTTTCTTCTAATGCATGACATTTTTTTTTTAAAAAAAGAGTTTATCCCAGTGAAACTGGGAAAAGATATGAAGTGAGAGATGAAAAACCAAAAGGAAAGCAAAAAACATTTAATAGTAAGGTCCAATCAGAAAGGGAACAAAGTTAACACACATCACCACAGAGCAGTAGAGCTATGTTTTGAATCACAGCATTAGCTCATTAGAGACCAAATCAACTTCCATAGGCAACAAAAATGGGAAGAAGAAAAAAGAAGAAAAAAAAAACACACTGAAAAAATCCATTGCTTTTAAAAAGCAACACAGGAGTGCAAAGCTAAATTGTAAAGCAATTCTTACTGAAAGACCTTCCAGTTTCATATACAGGAAGGTTATGAAAAATGCTAGGCTAAAAGTAAACAAAACAAGCTCTTCAGAGACACACAAAACATTAAAAGGCCTATTAGTTGGAACATGAATACACTGAGCATAAGGTGACACATCAGTGGAGATAAACAGAAAGTTAAAAATTTCTACATTAATTAGTAACACAAAGATTCATGATCTCTCTGGAACAGGTGCCCAGAGCAGCTGTGGCTGCCCCATCCCTGGCAGTGCTCAAGGCCAGGCTGGATGGGGCTGGGAGCAACCTGGTCTAGTGGGAGGTGTCCCTCTTCTAGTGGAAGATGATCTTTAAGGTGCCTTCCAACCTTAACCATTCTATGATCTGCTAAAAGCAGATTTGAATATTTGTCTCAATGTGTACAGCCTAATAACAAAAATGCTAGCTTGTTTATAGCAACTACAATGATCGCTTTTATGTGGTTGTATTTAGATAGCCTGAGAAAAGTTTCCAATTTTGGACCATTTCAATATAACAATCATAGTCATTCAAAAACAATTCCAAAAAAAAAGAACAAAAGGAACACTAAAGTAAAAAAGGAGCGTTACTTAGTATAATTTTTAACAAAATATACCTTGCCATTCTTAATCCACTAAAAGTAAGTATTTTCAGGAGAGCAAAATAAAATTTAAGGACAGAAATCAGGGGTATAACACCAAACAAACTTTTCAATAAATACATAATAAACAAAACCAGCCCACGTTTCCTGCAGAGTTTGGGTTGAAGTATATTATGCTGTTTGATGGCTATGTGAAATAAAGATCTATTTATCATGAGAACTAACAGATTCTAACTTTCCTACTGAACGTCCTTTTCTCAGATTTTGAGTGTTTTATTGTTATCCTTGGCCATTAATGGTCAATAATGTCTGATATGAAACAGACATTAAAAAAATCACATTCCTTTCCCCCAGGCACTACAGAAAGCTGGTAGGAAAAACAGTGCATATTCCTTGTTACCACAAGTAACAACAGAGTTAAAACCTACCAGTTTGCATTTTAGGAAAGCAATGTTTGGAGAACTCCAGATACAACCCACAAAGTGAAATCTGGCCTGAGGCCCCTGAAAATAGCATATCATTCTCTCCAAGGAAACAGTCCCTCTGGATCTATGCTTCCCAGATGTGGACTATCAGTGTCACAAGCTCCAACACCTACAGCCTTGGACATTCTGAAAAATTAAAGCCCTGAAAGGGCTGGCTGAGAAAGTAACCAACTAGACCAGCTGGAGGACTGATCAGCTTCACAAGGAAAGACAGTTTGCTAACAAGCATGAAGTTCTTAAGAATGTATTTATCTAAGCAAAGCCAAACCTGTAGGATTATAGAGTTTCCTGAATAAATAACCATTACAAGACAACTTACCAAGAAACCTACAAGCAGCAGAAATAGGGATTCATGTAAGAAAAGAAATCGAACAGGTCAGCTAACAGGACTGAAGTCAAACTGATTCCTAGGACTATACATAAAGACAGAGTAAGAATAATACTACTGGAGCTGTTATGCAGGAAGAATAAAGGATTACCGATTATCTGAACATGCTTTCAGAATGATACAGTGCAGTAACAAAATGGAGCCTAAGGAAAATAGAGCAACTATCATCAGGTGATTCATCTGGAACAAGATGTGGTGAAAACAGTAATAGAAGACAAAAATATAAAACAGGGTAAGATTCAGCGGGGGTTAACCAATATTATTCAGTTATCAAAGATATGGTTTTAAGAGCAGAAATGCAGAAAAACCTGTTTTTCAACAAAGCTTTTGCTACAGTGCCACATGGAAAATTGCTACTTAAGTCAAAACCAAGACACTGGTGTAACTCAGCTGCGAGCCATCTAGCTATGCTGAAGTTCGCATGAAGGTGTTATCATAAATTTCAGAGCAGGACTGCAGAGGAGGTCACCTGTCCCTTAAGCACAGCCAAAAAGGCCTATAGGCTGCACAAGCAACTGACAGCCCGTGAATGAACATCCCAGAACAACAGCAGCTGCCACTATATGATCTGGAACTTCCTAAGCATCACAGAAGAGAGAAAAGGAAAAGCCACAAACGGTGCATGGAAAGGTAAGGACATATGAACAGCTGGAGGGAGGAAGGAACTGTTGACATAATACGAAGGCCTATCAGCTTGTTTGAGGTAGGTAGGAAAGAACAGAAAAGTGGAAAACTGTAAAAAGTGACAAGAGCAAAGGAACTGTAAATGTACCTAAAGGAGCTGAATCTGCCTGACTTGTCACCAGCCACCTCCAGGCCCTCAGCTGCTCTTGGGATTATCTGCCTCCAGCTCTGGATTACCTGCCTCCAGCCCAGCTCAGTGAGCTCCTGCCAACAGGCTCCACATGGCACAGCTTCTGCTGGCACAGCCGAGCATCTCTCCTGCAGCTGCTTCACCAAGAGGAGTCAGCGTCTGCATCCCTCTTGCTCGCTGCTCAGCTGCCCACTGCCCACATTTATCACTCTAGCAACAGAAATAACAGTCTTGGCATTGCTATTTTCAGACTTCTAATTAATTACTTATGCACAAAGACTAGGTTAATGGTATTTTCTGAGGAAAAAGAACAGGGAGGCAGCCACAGCTTAGAAAGGCCAGGAAAGAGCATAAAGGATGAAATACTACAGGGTGAAAGGGCAAACCCCCTTATTTTTGATAAAGAGTAAATTTATAGAAAAGAGTGAAGGACATTTTTCACAATGTAGGAAGGCTGTTAACAGGATCTTCCAAGGGTTTCAGCTAGGATTTTCACTGCTCCGCACATTCCCAAGAAATTCTGAAGGAAGAATGAATAACTAGGTTAGAAAAATCCAGAGACAACAAATTATTGAGAAGGATCACAGTGATACTGAGTAACCTGGTAATAAAAGGATGTACTGAATTACAGAAAACACAAAATAACACTGAAAAATGACTACACAGTACTATCCACACACTTCGGAGTTCTACATTAGCTGTACCACCCACTTAAAGGTCTCAAAACTCACTGTGCATAGCTTTTCAAAACATGAGCTAACCACTTAAGTGCAATCAAAAAGGCAAATAGATCAAGAGCAAAACAGAAAACTAAACATTATATATTTATGATACACTCTGCATTCTGATAGCTACATCTGCTCTGATCATCTTGCCTCATAGATCTAGACCCCTTGCAAGAGATACGGAACAAAGCAACACAGATAATCAGAGGTATGGAGCAGCCTCATTTCAGAGCGACCACATGCGAATCCTACAAATTAAAACAGGTCGCTGAGATGAGGTTGTGCAATATAATAAACCTTCCTTACATATACTTTATATACTTAATATAGTATATAAAAAACCTCTCCTTCACACAACATAGAATCAAATGATATGCCCCTAAAATATTGAGAATAAATACAATATTGAAATTATTTAGTTTTAAAAATAAAGCCTGCACAGAACGAGGAAGGTAAAATAAATCTTAACAAAAAGTTAACGTGTAAACCAGAAGACATTTTTTTAATCATCAGAGAAGTAAAAGTACAGCTTCCCAAGCAATAATTCAGGAAAGAAACCTAAGCCTTAAGATCCATCCTAAGATGGATCTGAGAGAAAAAGATAAAAGAAAAAAAAAAGGGGGGGTGGGGGGTAGGCAGGAAGAGATGATGGTGTTTCTACATGCAATCGTAGGAACCTGAATCCTAAACCCAAGAGTCCATTCCAAGACTTTGTGTTCCTTAAAAAAAATATCTGAAAGTATAAAACTCATTTTGACAGTTCATAAAGAAAATGCTGTGAATCCATGAACTTTAACCAAATAAAACACAAGGAAGGAGTTAAAAGAAAAATTGAGATGAAAGAGAAAATTTAGGACTGAACAGTGACAAATATCCTGGTGGCATACAAGATTTAATGTGACCTTGCAGAGCAGAAATAATAGTTACATTCAGGAAGAGAGATAAGAATACAAAGACCTGACAAACCCAATATTGTTTCAACATAGATCTGATACTAGAATCTTCTTGGCTTCTAGCTGTATTCTAGAAATACACTTTTTTTGTACAGTAAATTTCATCTGTAGAACTATTAAATGTAAACTATGGTATTTTATAAACTGCATCAGATAGCTAATGGCATTAAAAAATTTGTGTCGCTGTCCAGAACCAGAGATTTAATTTCCCCCTTCCCTTCAGTGACATATCTATACTTCAAGAAGGAATAGAGAAGTGACATCATCTACATTACCTTCCCTGTAAAAGCTGTGGCAGATTTTAGTGTTAGAGAAGACCTTAAAGAGTTCTCAAAATTCTTAGTACTGCAATTGCTGCGCAGTCTGGAGGCAGTAACTGCAGAAATTTTCCGTTTTGTCCCTAACAGCAGCGCTGACAAACAGCCCTGAGTAAAAGTCAAACCCTTGACCCAACTTGATAGCTTTACTTGATCCCAACAAACCCTCAAGTAAAATACTGAAAACCAGCTGCTCAGCTCTCATAATCCCATTACTGGCCAACCTTGCACTTAATCCCCATTTGGCTGATACTACCAGGCAGTGTCAGCTCCGCACTTGGAAAGCTACACCTGCATCTGGAGAAGACACAGTGTTTCATATTGGTGTGGAGGTTTAAATTCCATGAGATAACCTCTTTAACAATCTGAGATAACAATCTGCAGCAGTGTAAGTGTACACTGTAAGTCTCACTTGTGGATGCAATAACTGAGGCTAGGTATGCTGTGAAATCATTTTTCATTCATGATCCCTGTCTTAGTATTTTTTTTAAGAGCTCACCATTTTGTATGTCCCCAGTGGAAGCACAGAATTTCAACTGAATATCTAATAGGAGCTTTGGGTATTCAAATTTTACATTTGCAGGTTTCATAAGCAAATTAGAGCAAACAGTTATAACTTCTTGTCTCCTTTAAATTAGAAGTCACATTACAGTAACATCTCAATGAGAACTGCATTATGAACTGCATAAGCATGCAATGAAAAAAGTGACCTTGTAAGACAGAACAGTATGTTTAGAAGTCAGTATGTCCCACTGTTTGAACTAATTTCATAAGGCATGGACTAATGAATGTAGTGAGTCATGAAAAGGTCCTTTAAAGTGTGTCCAAGCACAGTGCGCTCTCCATTTGCAGGGAAAGAAGACAACCCAGTCCTAGGGAATGGAGTTACAACACCGAACTGAAGAGGGTAACAGTTACAGCTGGTTTCAGTGAAAGACAGACATGACCAAGTCTATGCTTTTCCTCATTAATACAATACTGGGACACCTCTCCATCATGCATGCCTTCCTTAATCACTACCAGAACTATGCTGGGTCAGTTCAGTAGATGCTAACACCTACTGACATACAGACTGTTCACCAGAAGTATGTGCACGCCCATTCATGAGTATACATACACACATACTCATCTAATTTATACTCTGCTAGGAATGAAAGTAAATTGATATGGTAGATCACTGGCATTTTGTGCTGAATAAACATCCGTGATAATCAGTAATAGGTAGAGAAGAAAGCTACTCAACAAAAAAATATGTACTAAAAAGCATCATTTAAACTAAGCTACAAAATATAGCATCAGCATTTATACCAAGTGTGTCTTCAGTGATGTTTCTGTTTGCATGAAAGGATGCTTTTGAAATTATTCTTCTTGTTACTCATACCTGCCATGTTCTGGTGGGGACACTAGAGCAGTCTCAGAGCACATGAAATGCATTCCTTCTGGGTGAAAAAAGATTTGCAGACACACCCCAGAAATGCACCTTACATGCTCTGACAGCTTATGGACAGTTGGTCTGCAAGAATAGACAAGATAAACTTATAACTACATGTTTGTAGTGTAAACACAGGGTTTGCTCTGCAAATTCACTCTTACTGCATTATGCTACTTGACTCTGCAGCCACAGCCACAGATAATTCTGTATCTCCACTCTATCAAAAAGAAAGAACAGAAGCCAACAGATCTCACAGATTTGAAGTGTCTTGCCAGTTCATGCATCCCCATTTCTCCCCTCACAGTGCCAGCTTGGTATACAGTCTTTTACAGAACATAATCTGCCTATGTGCTGTCACATACGGGAGAAAGTGTTAACATACTGATCTATATTTTAGTGGAAACAACATTTAAGGGCTAGAGACCACTGAGAGCATCACGCAGTATTTGCTATCTAAATTCGTGTGCACACCAAAAAAAGCCTTACAACATGCTGAGAAAAATTCTTATTCCAACTCCAACTTTAGTCCCCACGGACTTGGCTCACCACAAAACCGATCCTATGTACAAATGTTAGGCCTGCTGAACTCACTAACAGTGGATGCTAAATAAAATAGGATCAGAGGATTTTGGAAACACAAAGGCAATATTCTAGAGAAGGAATTTATTCACACATGAATGAGACACATGTGTTACTGGGGTACCCTGCCAGAAAGGTTTAGAATTCTATGTCTAGAATCAAATGAACTCCATTAGGACATGCTCTTACTAGTTTTCAATCAAGCAGGTTCCTGACATGGTACATAATTCCCAAGAAAATAAAGCACTCCTCGAACAGGCAAAGAATGTGTATGAATGCTCCAGAATTTTCTAGGGACTGGATGCTTAAAAGGTGTCATTTTTCCTCATGCAAAGAGTGATGAGCATTTCAGGTTATTAAAACTCCTTGTGTTTTTTCTATGGGTGCAATAGACCTTTGGCAGTCTCCTACTCTTCCATATACATTTTGTCTATATAAAACATATCACATAATCAGAAAAAATAATTCATATTAAATATTTTAAAGATTAATCTGATTACACATAAGCATCCTTTAACGGGAAAGAACCAGGTAAGTACTGGCCTCTAGAATCTCCCTGTACAATCAATGACTCACTATCGTATACATTAAACATACTTCTGTTAAAATTTAGGAAATGCATGACAGGACTTTATAACCTTGCAGAGACTGAAAGATGTGTCCTTATCAGTGAAATGACTGGCACCATTAGAAACAGAAGGCATGAGCTCAGACCTCTCAGCAGTCTTCTTTCCTAGTGAATGCACCCAAAAAATACACAGCAGCTGATGGTTCTTGCACAAGGGTCACACAAGAGGCCAGAGCACTTAGTGAGGGCTGAGCTGCCTTGCCACCAGCTCTCACAGAGCTGTGGGGTGACACCACAGTCTCTCCACGCCCCCCCCCCCCTCCAATCCCAAGGCACTTGGCTTGCACACAGTGATGGGGTGACACAAAGTGCACAGTGCACCCCTGCAGAAGGCATGCAAATTTAGGTGCAGAGCAATGTGAGGTGAAAATCAGCCAGGTAAGCCTCGTTCCACATGCAAGACTTTGATCAACCTTGGCACTTCAATGCAGGAGCCAATGTTCACTCCCCTTTTTAAGCTGAGGGGATGATCACCAAGTCATCGGTGTAAGGATTCAGAATAAGAATGGCAGGTTTTCTGCTGTCATTTCTAATAATGCAAAACACAAAGTATGTAGCCAATCTGCAAACTGAGTAAAACACTTGCGCTAATGCATCAAGTCTTGACCAACACAAAGATTCCTTCACTTTTACAATGCACGTGCCTGTACCAGTACAAATCCTTTCCTCTTGACAAAAACAAACAGAAAGAAAAAGATTAAGAACCTGATTTTCTTTTAAACACATTAAAAGCTCCAGGCCAAAGAGGGAAAACTAAACAGCTTTTCTTCAAACTTAAAAACCTCTGAAATATCAGTAACTCCTAATCAAAACAATTTTCATTAAGTCATCACATTTTCATCAAATTAAGAAAACAACATAACCAGTTTCCACTTTAGTTTTGTACAGTTAAACTTCAAACAATTTCATTTAGTATCACCTAAATTATCAATATTTATGAGTGGAAAAGGCCCCAGATAAATACCTATTATACTACTCAGGCAGCAACTTTCTTACAATGACACTGGCACAGGGAATGCAAACTAGTATTTGCTCTAATTTATACAAAAGGTTATTCAGCTACTTCTTAAATAAATGAACAACCAAAGGCAATTTAAATAAACTGTCTCATCCATTTCTCAAGGTTAATTACTGAGGAGAGGAAAAGGTTTAAAAAACAGAATAGCATTTTAGCAAGGCAGTTCTTGGTCTGCAATGAACTTGGGGGTCAGGCGATTTCTCTAAGGGCCCCCTCTAGCTCCATCATTTAAATTCTGTGAAAATAAAGGCACTATTAGAAAGAAATAGATTGCACTAAGTGCTTTGAAAACACAATGAAACCTGTGCAATCCTATGTAGTAGCTCTAAGTATCCCTCTAAAATACTAAAGTACCACTTGAAAAACCCCTCAGAACAAGTACAGCAGCACTTATAAAGCAAAATTTGCCTTCCAAGTTGAGCACAGTATAAGGCTCTTGACTTGGTTCTTGGTTTGCTGACTCAACGCAGAGACCGGTAAGCCCAAGGCAAGCTGAAGTCTGCCAATTCTGCTGAATCAGCACATCACTGACCTGGAAATCAACACTCAGCTAAGGCAGGTACTTTGTTCTAATTGTTATATGGATTAAAGGAAAGTGAGCAGAGTATGTTATGCTCTTCAAGACCAACGAAGGGAAGATTCACCACAGGTAGAATGAAAAGTGCCTTCAGTTACATATTTTAATGATAAACCATTCCTCTATGTATGTGAGTCACCAAAATTAACTTCACAGACTTGATCATGAATACTTCAGGTTTTCCCAACCACCCTGCCACAGAGCCATGTGTGATACTAGCAAGTGCACGTGCTGTAAAGAATAAGCAAATTATCCTGGCTTGGTACTGAATTCCATACAATCTCAAGAAATCTGAATAAAATCCCTTCTTTTATTTTAAACTCATTTGCTCCCATATAATTCAAAGCAATATATTCAAGAAGAATAAAGTACATACAGGGATGAAGACTCTCTTTTAAACATGATGTTACCTTAACGATCCTTTTACTTAACCAGCTTCAAAACAATTTTAAAATTTAACTATTCCTATCATTCCTTAACATCTTTGAAAGAGCAGAAATCAGTTCTGTTAGTGTTTTCATAATGAAAAGCACTAAAATAATACATCTTCTACTCTATTTTAGGGGTAGACCAGTAATTCTGAAGCGTTCTGCCAGAGGTTGTTTTGTTGGGTTTTTTGTAAACAAACTTGCCTCCTGCCCCCTCCAAATCTCCCAAAGGTAGCACTGTATCAAGCCGTATTAGGAGGAATGCCAGCCTGAAGAAGCAAAACTGGTCCAACTTTTAAATCTACAAGCTCAGTTCCAGCATTTGCACCTGCACCTAAACCACTATGCAGAGTTCTCTGCACCAGTTTCAATTTCCACTTGAAACTGGACACTAAGTCAAGAAAAAGAGCAACACAGTAACCCTAGAACTCATCCAAGAGCTCTTTGGAAATCAGCAGTAATACTTGCTTTTTGCCTGCCTCACTGCAACAGAGGAAATGAAGGACCAAGCAACTCTAGAGCAAGCTGGGGTCAGGCTTGCTCATGTCTTATCAGACCCTTAATGACTGGGGACAGTGGTGGCTCAGCTTAGGACAATTTAATGTTGGCTTGTGCTGCCTGGCATGTCTGTTACATGTGTCACTATATTAACGTATAAAGCTCTTCAACCATCGGCTCTGGAATTTTTTCAGAGTATAACCATAATGTTTTTGGCTTATCAAAGCGTATTACCTCACCCTGAAGAGCCATAGCAAAAAAGGCATGTTTAGGAGCCAATTGCTGATGGTGTCAGGCATCCAGCTGCAAGTTAAGGTCATTGCACTGAACAGAGGATGCCTGGGAGCCCTGACTATACTTTGGGATGCTCCTGATACTCCTCAATTTACATAGCTTTCACCTGGTATATTACCAACCTGTGACTTAACCACGTTAAAATAGAACCACAGAAGGACCTCAAAAGATCATCTGGTCCAACCTTTCATGGGAAAGGGAGCCTAGATGAGATTATGTAGCACCCTGTCTAGCCACATCTTGAAAAACTCCAGCAGTGGGGGCTCCATCGTGTCCCTAGGAAGGTTGTTCCAGTGATTGATTGTTCTCCAAATCAATTGTTCTCAAAATACTTATTCTTAAAAATATTTTATCTCGATACTGTGGAGCTCTGATAATTCCAGCAGACATCAAGCAAGTGCTTGGAAGAGTTACAGCCTTTGTCCTAAAGATCCTGCCATTTAAGACACAGAACAGCAGGCAAACCTTAGCTACATGGGCAAATGGGCAGAGGCTGAAGCTCCTCCTGCTGCGAGCACTTCCATGCTGAAACCAGGGCAGTCTCAGCTTGACAAACTACAATCCTGTTGACTGCACTGCAACAGTTAATCAAAGCTGCCTATTTTACTGGCACAGTACTGAAAACTGCTGCAACAATAATTTGACATGTTAATCCTGAGCATAAAGGCACCATATTTTCAAATCAGAAAACATTCAACAAATATAAATTATATTTGTTAAAACATTTCTGTGACACCTATGCAAATATTCCACAGTGTGTGAAGAGACCAGAGATAATTATAGTTTCACTCATCATCACAAAGTCAGTGTCTGCTACCAACTATTCCGTAACACCTTTTGAAAAGGCTTTCATTAATTTCAGTTTCAACAAATGGCCAAAAGTCTAAGAAGGTAAGTACACTTCCAGGCTGGATAAGCACACAAAATATATCATGGAATACATCAATAAAACTATTCCCAAATGCCAAGTCCTAATTTTCCGCTTGTCATTACACAGTATTAATAAAATCATAATTTCAAACCCTAGGAACACAATCCAATGTTGACTTTGAAAAACATTTTGGCTACTCTGCAAATTAAAATCTGATTTTTAAGCTACAATAAATATTGCTTTAAAATAATGAAGGTGTTTAAAACAGTGCAAATCTTTTCCCTTTTTGTCTCTACAGTTCATTTTTCTACAGCAGTCAACATTATTAAGAACTACTTGTACCAAACTCTCGGTACATTTGTGTTAAAAGGTTAAAAAAAAGGAAACCATTTGCTTCTCATATGTCCTAGACAAAGCATAGAATGGCATCCCAACAATTCAGACTAGACTAACTTTCCATCTCTGAATAAGGAGGGACATTCTTGATACAATTATTTCATAACTGTGCTCATCAACAAATCATTTTATTTTGGGGAGACACAAGTCACACGCAAACTTTAGCCAACCTCACCATTGTGTCACCCTCTCAAATGGTAACACAATGGGAGGTCTTCTATAGGGACATCTAAATGAGAAACTGGAAATGATAAAAAGATGTAAAGGAAAGTTTACTTTCACCTTTTCATAGTCTTATTATTAAGTCAAGTTACTCTACAAGTCCCTTTTTAAATTTAAATAGAAGCTTTCTTATTTAACGAGGATGATGTATTGAACTTTTTCAATCTGCCACTCCAAGAAACACCATAAAGGACAAAAGCCTTTTTTTCTCCACACAAATGTGAGTGGTTCAAATAAATGTTTGTTGTGAAACAGATTTAAACAAACCAGTGCAAATAAGGTATGCCCAACTTCACTGTGATTTATTTTGGCTTCTTTTACACAGAAAAACAAAAATCTCTATACTCTCAGGTTAAAATAGATATCCACATGTAATTTACACTGTGCTCGCTAATCTCTTTACACCTGTATTTAAGTCTCTGAAATCACCTTACTCTTCAAATGACAATACTGACATGGCTTGCTTTTCCATCCACTCTGGACAATTTATGAGACCAGGCACTCACTTTTCACAAGGAGGACCTACACTTTCTGCATTTTTTCTGTCACTGCTGTGTAAACAGCCACAAGTCACTCTACCTTATCCTTTCACTGGAACCCTCTTCAGTATTCTAATTTGCAAATGGATCAGCTGTCAGCACTGAAAACAGCATTGAAAATTATTACTATTCCCCTTGAGAATACCACTTAATAGGCTTATGCAAATTATGTACCTTTTATTTACTACCCTAACCAAATCTAAAGGGGACGTTGTCAGTAACAGCTCCTTTCCCCAATCACACGCTCAGCCCCACTCATCAGGGTGGTTGAGTGCAGCACTTAAGACTGTCATTCAAGAAATAATAAAAGACTCTCTTGGGACAAATCGCCAAGACAAGTATACTCATGAAGTCTTAGCAAACTACAAAATTATGAATTCAATTATTTAATAAAACCTGCACAAGCAAAGTGCTTTTAAACTTTTGGGTTATTTGAAGTGCATCTTCACACTCAAGTGAAGGCAACACAACAATAGCTACTGCAAACTGGCTGCTGCCACAGCTGTTGAGAAGCATTTCTGTGATAAGACACATCACATACTAGGTTACACAAGTATATTTTGTACATTATTTTTAAACTTCCCTGTTTCACATATAAGTACCAACTCTACTTCAAAAGCATGGGGCATAGGTAAGAAGAGCTAAAAAAGGTTAAGATGCAAGTGCATGCAACAAGAATAAACGCTTTCTGGGAATGTCCAGAGACCTGAGCTATCTTTTTGGGGTTTTGACGCTGTTTCGAGAGGAGCTTTCAAATTTCGAAGTACCTACACATGAGTGTATCTTGCTCAAGTACTGGAAATGCTAGCAAAAGTAAATGCACATGCAGCAGTGTGCCAACCTCAGCATATGTGTGTGTGTATATATATATAAACTCTCAGATTAGTTTCCCATTTTATTATTATTCCAGTTGCCAAGGTCAAGATATTATTTTCATTTGCCAAATAAGTTGCAGTACTGCCACCTGTGTCACAGAGCTGGTTCATGCTTAACAGAATGCAACATCATTATAAAACTCCCCATAAATAAGCCATTCCTATGAAGTGACCAGGTTTTGCTTTTATGTAGGGAAGGAAAAGATTCCAAAGATTTGCATACATATAGCTACTGTCAAAGTAAATAATCCATTTATATTTTAAACTCCAGCTCCTCACTCTGTGTGTATCACGTATCTTTTCTCACAGCTGGGAAGTTATTCAGGGTTTCATGTCAGAGATTATTTCAGTAATAACTTTGCCAGGAAAAGTTACAAGCAGTAGTGTACCAAGTCACCTCTACCATATGCTACAGCTCTTAAGGACAACTGTGAGTCTGCATCTATTAACTACTGAATTATATATGCTTTTTTGCATATGTATATATATACATATATATATGTATAAACCCGTTTGCTTTCAGAAACAGTGAGGAGAACTCAAATGTTTGTTTTAAATCGGCATTTCAAGGGGCTATATTAACCATCTTCAGCAGAACTGGACAGCAAGCTGCCCATGAACCAGCAGTGTGCCCGTGTGGCCAAGAAGGCCAATGGGACCCTGGGGTGCATCAGGACAAGAGTGGCCAGCAGGTCAAGGGAGGTGATCTTCCCCTCTGCTCTGCCCTGATGAGGCTGCATCTGGAGTGCTGTGCTCAGTACTGGGCTCCCCAGTTCAAGAGGTACAGGGAACTACTGAAGAGAGCCCAGCAGAGCGCTACAAAGCTTATGAGGGGACTGGAGCGTCTCCCTTGTGGGGAAAGGCTGAGAGAGCTGGGCCTGGTTAGTCTGGGGAAGAGAAGACCCAGAGGGGATCTTATCCACATCTACAAATAACTTATAAGGGGATGTCAAAAGGATGGGGCCAGGCTCTTCTCAGTGGTACCTGGACAAAGGACAAGGGGCAATGGGCACAAACTGCAACACAGGCAGTTCCACCTGAATATGAGGAAGAGCTGCTTCACCTTGAGGGTGACAGAACCCTGGCACAGGCTGCCCAGAGAGGCTGTGAAGTGTCCTTCTCTGGAGACACTCAAAACTCACCTGGACATGACTCTGTGCAACCAGCACTAGGTGACCCTGCTTTACCAGGGGTTGGACTACATGACTTCCAGAGGTGCCCTTCCAACCCCAACTATTCTATGATTCTGTGAAATTGGTATACTGGAAATAAACAAATTACACTAAGAACTTCTCTCTGAGTTTTAGATGTTAAACACCTTGAAAAATTCAGCTCCAAGTAGAAATGACCTTAAAATCACTAAAATTTTAGTGAATAAACCTATACGTATTTCTATCTGATACTAGAAGGACTATAGTCTGAATTTGCCTTTGGGGAAAAAAGGCATGCATGAGCCTTTCTTTTAAGAAACTGCTCTAAGTTTATTTTCGTTAACTATTCATTGTTGACTGGTTGTTTAACTTTCCTAAAACAATTTTCAAAAAAAAAGATACAATTTTCAGCTTCATGTCTTAATTTAGGGGAATAAGTAGCAGAATTTGAAAGTCATTTATTTGAACTAAAAAGCCATGAAGCAAGACCAGGTTTTATTAGAACAAAAGTATAAATATTAGAAGTTCCACTGCATCAGTGACTGGTCACCCAACAAAGTTAATTTGCAGTAAATGCCCTAGAAATAATTGTGAAGTTTTTTGATGCCAGTCAGCCACAACCAAGGGAGAATGGAAAAGTTCTATTTTTCTTTTTGATGGAAAACAGAAGCATCTTTCCCATGCAGCTCTGCAGTTAGTTAGCTAGAGCTAGAGCTATTCTCCAACCCCAAATGTTCAGCATTTATTCCCTACTTCATTTTTAGTGCCTTTCTCCTTTTTAAAAGGAAGGATTTTTTTTTCTGGAAAATATCTGAATTTGGAATCAGCATCCTTCATTAGCTGGAGGTTTTTTGTATTATTATGGGGTAACCGGCTTACACATCATCTGTATTCCTGCAGGGTGTTAATTTTAAGTAGTTACTTGGCAGACAGGGGGTAGAACACTCAACAAAAACATTCCTATTATACTGAGTATATGCAATATTTTCTTTTTAAATGAGGAAGCAGTACAAAAATCAAGTGATATTGCCAGTCCATACTAACTACAGTCATGCAACCAAGCTAAGGTCATACACAGAATGTTCACAGATCTTCTATACCTCTCCATACCTTGTAAGAATATCCACTGATTTGTGATGCTAGAGAACATTCTTCTTGCACAGAAGTAGCATTACTTGAGATTTCAGTGTGTAAAATTACAGAATCATTTAGGCTGGAAAAGACCTTTAAGATCGTCAGGTCCAACCATTAACCCAGCACTGGCAGGTCTACCACTAAACCACGTCCCTAAGCACCACACCTCCATGTCTTTTAAATACCTCCAGAGATGGTGACTCAACCACCTCCTTGGGCAGCCTGTTCCAATGCCTGACCACCCTTTCAGTGGAGAAATTTTTCTTAATACCCAATCTAAACCTCCCCTGGCACAACTTGAGGCCATCTTCTCTTGTCCTATTGTTGGTTACTTGGGAGAAGAGACCGACCCCCACCTGCCT
>JAVJGJ010000014.1:17887357-17908897 GCA_035590215.1 Microhierax caerulescens | reverse complement strand
AGTGCCCAGTACAGGGGGCGATCCCTGCCCTGGCCCTGCTGGCCACACTGTTTGTGACACAGGCCAGGACGCTGCTGTCTTTCTGTACTATTATCCATTTTATGTATTTCCTTCCAGACTTCTAGTACTTATTTTCTTACAATACTCCTATTCTGAAAATCAAGCACGAGGTTTTTTTCCCCATTCTTTGCTTGTACACCTCTGACCATTCAGTTTCAGCACTAGAACACTGCTAAGGCAAACAGCTTTACGGATTATGCAGTACAACCTTCAGTGATTTTATCAAAATGAAAGCTGTGTAAATACTATCAGAATAAATTATTACACTGTTGAAAGTAATATAATCCTCTCACCATGCTACAACTTCCCAGGAAGTCATCCTTTAAAGCTACTACTTTGTAACAGCATTGTTTTGATTTCTTGATTATTTTTTTTTCTCTATTGAGAAACAATTAAAGAAATATCACAGAAGAGAAAGGGTGAAGAATATTTAAAATAACTTTTATATGTAAAGAAAATAAAAACATTAAGAAACGTTGCCCGTAAAAAGAAAAAATATATTAAAAAATTAAAAATGTATGTACCAAGTGCAGAGATGCACTCTGTTTCATAACGCAAGAAAAAGACATGAAATTTAAAAGTCACAATTGAACTAGAAGGCATGAAATTCTTTTTCATATAATACGTAATTAGATTTTGAAGCTCATGCACAGGTAGTAATGGATATCAAGAATTTTGTTTGATCAAAAATGCATTACACTTTATAGAACTACAGGGTATTGGGATATAATAATATCTCCCAACAGAAAAAAAAAACTGAAAAGGTATTTTTTTAATTTTTTTTCTTTTCAGGCTTATTTCTAACTAATATAGATAGAAATGAATGCTCTGGAATTCTCATAGAATGAAACTTTTTCTTGAAGTCAAATTTTGAGACACTTCATATCACAAAGGAGTAGACGGAAGAAGTCTCCAATTTAAGAATATCATCAAATGCTGTATTTTGGTGGGTTCTTTTTTTAACACGATAAGGTATGCAAGTATGCTGAAATTTTCCCCAACATCTAGAAACATTAGTTTTCACCATGTCCATTGAAGTCACCCAGCTCTGAATGATGTGGTTGCCACCACTGGTCACAGAATAGGATGCAACCAGCAGAGATATCCTACCTGGTAAAACATAGGGGATTTATGCCAGAACTTACACAATTTCCATCAAGGTAATCATCTGAGCACTCCAAAAATAACTATGATTTATCCTCTCACAGGTAAGTCAAGAAAATTTAGACGTGCACCTATAAATCTATAAATGCACTTACAGGAATAACCACTTAAGCTTTAGCACACACAGTTAAATGATTTACAAAATGGCCAGAAAGATTTGATGACCTGCGCCAGGCCATGCAGAAAGGTCTGTATACACTTCCTAAAGCAAACTTCCTCTCCTTCTGAAGTAGGCAGTTACATTTTCTCAGATTCTGAGTCTACCCAGAAAACTGCATCCACCTGCATCCATGAGGTTCATCTATATGAAAAGAAATATATATAAATTAAGATTTATATATTAAGTTTTACCTTTATACATTATGTACGTACACACTTTGTATATATGAAATATAAGGATTAAATATTTTATGTAAGCTATACATTCTTTAAAAAAGGTTTAAGATAACCCCAACCTACCACACAACTTAGTCATGCCCTGAATCTTCAGCAGCTGGTAGCCTAGGAAGTCGGTAAATTAACTCAAGTGAAAAGAAAACAGGGTCAATTCCAATTCATCTTTGATCTACTTGCTGACCTTATCCTTATGACAACTATAAATTTAAACTATATTATCCTTGCAATCCTATTAAAGTAGGAGAAGAATACAATTTCATCAGATAGAGTTTGACATTCAGATGCTCCTGGTCTCACAGCACAAGCATTGGATTTCTGTTTTGTACAAGTCCTTTTAGGCTGCAAACACATCAAGCGCAGTAGTTATACACTCCAGCAGGATCTCAGGAAGGACAGTTTGAAAAGGCAGGTGATAGACAGCCCTAAACTGCTCTTGCTGGTAAATTTCAGCCCCTCCACTGAAGGTAGGAAAATGGCAAAAGTCTGTCTCAAGACAGTGAAGCTGTCAGTAGTAACTGGAAGTTATAATTCATTGATCTAGGCAGGATAGGAAATCCCAGGTCCAGAGTGCTCCAAAGATAAAAGCTAGACCTTTTCCATGTTAAGATATAAATAATAAATAAATAAGTTTAAAAAATCCAAATGCACTGTTTATACTCACATTACAGGTTATCATGAGACAAACTTTTGACCTTCAACAGTTTTCCATCATTTTGCAAATGCAAGCAACAGGCTACAGATACCCAGTCCACAAATACCAGGCATTAATGTACACAGAACTGCCCAATGAATTTTAAGCAACCTATGTGTAACAAAAGATGACTATTTTTACATAGCATACAAAATGAGCTCATAGCATTTGCTCAGAGTAAACAAACCAAATACAGGAAAACCAGTAAAATAACCTGAGTTTCTCCCAGCACCTCAAATTTCCTTAACTGCTATATAATCTCTGATGACTGAAGAACATCTGTCACGTTAACATAATTAATGCTCAAATACACAGCTACACTTGTGGAAAACCTCATGCTACCCATATCTAAAGAAATGGTTTGATGTTATGCTGAGACACCTCATCAAACATTCCCAAGGTAAACCATAGTCACTGACATCTGTAAAGATACTTTTGAGCCTTGAGAGCTTTGCACCTCTTTTGCAAATATATTCACGGCTTCCAGCAACACATGGCATTTTTTCTGTGAATCACAAACACCCACCACATTTCAAGGAGGATGAAATTCTAAAGGAATTCATCAAAAGCGCCAAAGAGAATTAAGAGTATGAAACTTCAGATTAACACTTGAAACAAATTTAGTAGATGAGGCACTTGGAAATTAAATACTTATATTTCACTGATTTTGTGGCATCATTATTAGCCTAACTCACAATCTTTCTTCCCCCTCACCATTCCAAACTGAAACGTTACTCTCCTCCCCTTTCTCTAGGCATGCACACACTCCATCTCTTGAAAGCCAACCTGAGACACTTTTTCACACACAGTTTCCTATGGTCTTTCTGTCCAGGTACTGAGCTCTAAGTTACGTCCCAACACAACCCAAGTCCTCTGAAACCCTACACAACGATCACTGAAGACTATCTGAAATATGTACAAGGAAAAGAACACTTTGATCAATAATCCAGACTTAAAAGTTTGAATATTTAATATAAACATCAACCTGCTGAATATGTAACACTACAGAACTTCTGTCTGAATTTATATTTAATCTGTTTTTCATAAAAATACTTTAATGTAGATTTGAGCCTTCCTGCTCCGAAAATGAGAACTCATTTAGTTGGGAATATGTCTTCTAGACGCACTGCATTTCTCAGATGACTAACTGAGAAGAGCTAATAATTCTTTAGCTGTAAAAGCTTTACTTATACAAAGTTACACATGCATAAAAACTGCTTTTGCTCATTTTTGTGCATTTGACCTAGCTTCTTCCTTACATTCAGACTGGAGAGCTAGAAGCAACAGTACAGCTATCTGTTCCTCCAGCTTAAATACTAAACTCCTTGTCATTAACTCCCCCTTTATCTAACTCAGTGAGTATCTTCAGAGTTATCATACAACCCACCAGGAACCATAGAGCAAAGTCACTCCTCCAGGAGGGGGGTTATGGTGCAGCACTCTGTTCCTGAAAGAAACTAAAGCAGTAAACAGGTGAGACACAAGGAAGCACAGACATCTACTGCCAGGGCAGCTCAAGTTGTTCCGCAGCAGAAGCCAAGTGCCAGTTTCAGCACTTCCACCCTGGGCCCTGAGGAAGCAGCTGTGACTTGCTTGACTCAGCCCCTCTCACAGCAGCAGCAACCTGCAGCTGTAATAGCACAGCTCCCCACAGCCCGGCCTGCTCCCATCCTCCTGTGGGGACACAGCCACCACCCCATCCAGGCAAAGATGAGCAACTGGAAAAAAAAAATATTTCCAGTCTGTCACCTGCCTCACTCCAGCAAAATGCAAGCACCCAGAAAAGCCTCCTCCTGAACTCCCTTCTCATTCACCCTATGGGGATAGTAAGAGTCTTCTTATCTAACTGATATATCATAGTTGCTATATCAGCTTGGTAGCCAGCATCTTGCAACAGCAGAGAACATGCCCTTTTATAGATTCCTTCCTAAGATTCAGGCAGGCACAAAATCTTAATGTATAAATAATGATCTGCTATGATTTACTTTATATCTTTTTTTCAAGAAAATGTCTGAGGAATTGCCTGGCTCTGTAGATATGGTCAAGAAGTTCTGACACAAGAGAATATGTTACTATGTGAAGGAAACCAGAGATGCCTGTACAGCCATGCAGGCAAGAAATTAATCAGACTGAAGACCCACAGAAAAAGGACAATAAGTGAAATCAGTTTTCAACCACATCAGTTACCACCTACCCCAACACTAGCACAGGGTGGATGCCAAGACTGCTCTACCCATTTCAGAGACCACAGCACTTACATTACATTAAGGTGAGTACATTAACAGCAGTATCATTTGAAATTCCTTTGAACTATTATTCCAGAAGCTAAAGGCAAAAACTGAAAACAACAAGCCAACACCTGTGTTTCAATGAGATGCTCACACTTGACAGAAAGACAACCTAAAATTACATTTCATTTCTCCAGTGTTTTTCCCCTAGAAGAATTTAACATTTCTCATACCACTATTTACTTGTTAGTCTCTTCTCAATTTACCCAGTAAATATTCCATTATAGCCGTCTTAGTTTTAATCATTAACAGCTGTTCTACATTACATCATTAAATGTTTTAGAAGACTATTATTGCTCATAAGTGCTTAAAAAGTGACCGAAGATAAAATAAAGATGTTATTTTTCCAAGCATAAAAAATTAGCAGTAACAGAGAAATATCAAGATTGATTAGCTTCAATGACTCACTGAAAAATTCAGCTGCACTAAAACCAAATAAAATACTTCTTGAAAATGGAGAGAAGTCAAAGTAATTTATGCTTTAAGTTTCCCACATTAAAAAAGGACTGTGAAAGTAGAGCCACAAGAACAAAACTGACTAATGAAAACATAACATATCCTTGGCTTAGAGTAAATGTTGATCTTGAAACCAAAGAGAAAAAATTACCTGCAGACATACATACATAAAACTGTTCTCTTTCTTTTAAGGCTTTCCTTGTTAAGCTAATTATAATACTTGAACCAGGAAGGAACAGAAATTTCACTCAAGCTCAGTCAGTCAAAATATTCAACCTTCAACTCCCACATCATCTTCTCCATACCTAAGGAACTATGGAATGACTTCCAAATTACTTACAACATTTGATAACATTCAGTAACAAAGTGTCCCTAAGCTAAATGCTGCCTTAATTTGCATTTGCACATGGCATTTTCAATTTATATCCTATCATTCACCTCCTCCATAACGGTATCGCATTTTCTTCTCACATTCTTCTGTGTGCTAAAATAAAGCCTCTCTTGCAGGCCAAAGGAATATTTATTGGAATATCTTTACTCTCAGCTGCTGTCCTCTTTATCACATCCTCTGCTGTCTTTATTCTTCAATCCTATATCCACCTCTTCAATGCAACCTGAACAAATCAGTTAAATCACTGGAAAAAGTTACTAGTAGTGGCATATTTTTAATCTTCATGTCTCTAGATGCAGACAAGATGCCTTTTGAAAGATGCACTTATGCAAAATTTGATTTCTGCATTCAATACAGGAATGACAGTGTAAAATAACATGGCTATAATATCCAGGGAAGTCAGACCAGATGACCACTTCCCTTCACATCTATAAAATGCAACTACTGTAGCAATAAAGAGCTGTAGGAAAAGACATCACATACTAGTTGAGTACTCAGTGTTCAGAACTGTGGTAATTGAACAACACACACATATTCAAAAATCAACACAAAAAAGGTGGTACAACTTTTCATGAAACACAATGTTAAGAGAGACAGTAATCTGCAGACAGTACCCCTGAGGATCCCCAAGGATCAGGTTGGAAAGATGCCTTATATATTTGTCATTCCCATACAAAACTATCACCTTTCAGGTCTGGTCTCTCACCTTACCCTCACTTCTCCCTTCAGTCCCCTCTTGGCATCAGTCCCAATTGCTTCTGTCACAGATACTTAAAAAGCTTTCTTTTACAATGCACCTACTTCTCCCAACACTGTTTCTAAATTGGTCTAAGAGCCACACACTAGAAAATCCCTATTCAAAATCTGTGTCCTAAAGCTGGAAATCAGAAGAATATTTCTATTCAATCCGCTGCTCAAAATACACTTTGCATCAACACCCACAGACCTACCAGTCCCTCACTGACAGCACCTCCTGATTTCTGCTATTGGCCATTATTTTCTTGTTACCACATCATTCTGACATGTAACATACAAACATAAATATATATATACACACACACACATACACACATATATTAGAGATGGTATACTTATTCTTATAAAACTTCAGCTTTTTGTGACCACCATAAAAATGAATAGATAAGAACTTATTTATACTTTTCAGACAACACTGTTGGGAAGCTATTAACACAAAAGCTAGAGGAAGCAACAAATTCGACAACCCATGGCTGTTAAATAAAAAAAAAATAAAATAAAACACCTAACATTTTATCTGAGACCCTAACATTGCTCCACAAAATATATATAAAATAAAATAGCAGTGAATATTTTATGTGAATTTAAAGTGAATTTTATAATATAAAATAGCAATGAAAACACCATGAAAATAACAATTCAAAATTTTAACTTTGTTCTGCAAATATACTTCCCATATCCAATTCAAGTGAGTGAAATTTCAACCTGAAGTGAAAACATCAAGAAACAGGCCATTAGAAAACACAGTGAAGACCTCTCTTGCAAATACAGAACTCATTCATGGGCTGGGATGTGTAAACTTTATCAGAAGTCCTTAAAAGTTGCTCTCTTCCCAAGCTCATTCTCACAACAGCTAGACATCACAGGAAATAACAGCAACAGTTCACAGAGGTTTATTCTTTAGCAGAGATAATGTAATACTAGATCAGCATGCAATTCCCAAAATACATGAGCAAACGGAGGAATTACCCATTTCTGCAAGCCCAAACCCGTGACGTCCTTTGTCTGGAATATAACAGCATCCAGCAACATGTGCCTGCTGCACCCCAAGTCTGTAAACAGCTATGGCTGAAGTACATTTTGGCTTTCTATGTTCCTTAATATAAACAAGCCTCAGACAGAAAGGCTTAATGCAGCTGTTAATACGCATTTTGGTATTATCAGCTTGTTCTTTATTGCCCTTTGTGGGTTTTCTTTAATAAAAAAAAAAAAAAAAAAGGTTGGGAGTGGCACTGATCTGCCACCTCACCAGAAGGACCCCCTGCCCTGCATTAATAAGGTATAAGGAAGCCAGTCAGACTCAAGACTAGCACTATATATACAGGGGGAAGAGTGATGACTCCAAAAATACTATTTCCCAAAAATTATGAGGAATATGCATTATTTCTCCAACAAGGCAGCAAGAGACCTATGGAGACAGAAATACATGCTATCATTTTATGCTCTGCAAGACCCAGTCCTGTTCAGAACCTGGTAGAAAGCTGTCACTGCAGAGCTGGTGTTTTGAGGCCTCTATCTAGCACTCTGATTCAGAAAACGTCAATGTAAATAAAACATCAACTAACACTAGTTTTGCTCAATGCAGAGATTATGGAAACAAGGACAGCACTGTCAGCAGATGCAGTTTAAAATGAACAGGAAAAGCTAATCTTAAAATTGCAGTACTAGCACTGCTGGCTTTTCTTCTCCAGCTGCCTACCTGCACAGTCTCTTTGCAAGAAAACACAGTCAATATTAACATGGGAAAATATTACTAAACACAGTTTTAAATAATGCTTTGTGGTCTTGGTCATGCAGGTGACGGATCTGAGAGAAATTATACTGCCATTTAGCTTATCAAAAAGATACATTTGCTATTTTGTTTTCCAGTGGGTTTCCCTTGCTCGAGGACATCAACACTCCCACCTGTCTGTGTGCTTCTACTGGGGGATTTACTAACGCAGCTCCATCTTCCTCGGGCATGTTTGCCAGACATCTCACTTCTCAGGCACAACCCTATTACTTCACAGGGGTCTATACAGAGCATACGGGGCATAAGGAGCAGGCAAAGCAGTCTATCTTGATCCAGTGAGCATCAGCTAGATCATGATTTCCCACAGGAGGAACACACACAGGCGCAGCTTGGGCAACGGAGAGGAAAAACCCTGCACTGAAATAAGCGTAGAGCTACCACAGGAACAGCGTGGTATAGGTTATGAAGGATGGGAAGATCGCGAAGACTTCATCACCAGGCTGGCCCAAAGAGATTTACATTGCATTTATTTTTGACTGAAATAAAGCTAGCAGCTGTGGCCTTAATTATTGTAATTTCCTTTCACTCATTCAAGGTAAAGTTCCTTTTTAAGAGATTTTTTTATCCCCAGAGGCAGTAGCTGTTTCTTTACACCCAAAACAGAGAGCAGAGAGAGCTGCTCCTGCCAACACTACAGTTCTTCAGAGCTGGGACAAATCAAAAGTCTTATGGAAACAAGGAGCATCAGCTCCGCGTGACCAAACAGATTTTCTGTGATCACTGGCCTAGCTTCTGGCAAGTCAGGAGGTCACTGTTTGGAAAAAGTGTATTTTGGGAAAAGTGCACAGATTTTCTCCTTTTTAAAATAGTCCTAAAATTACAATGTGCATGTTAGTGATACTGTCATGAATTACCCAGGGACTCATTTTGGCTAACAGCTGATGAATCACCACTGAAACCACAATTATTTTTTTCAATAATTATCAAATTATTCCAGCCAAAAATTACACAGCTCAGACACAAATTCAGAAATCTGCTCCAAAATAGTTTAAAATGAGCATGGGTAGTTTAATAAGCAGTGCTTGCAGTAGCAGATGTCTGTATCAGAGAAGATACTCACATTTAGAGGAAAGAATAATTCTCATAATTTTAACTACACATCTTGCTGACAGTAGCCAGATCTATTTGTTAGCCAGTCTACTTTATTACTATTTCAGGAAGCAGCACTGCCTTTAAAAATTAGTGCTGTATATGATTTCTAGTAGCATTTCACTATTTTAGCATTCAGCTTACAGAAAATCACTTATCCAAGAACTATGTCAGTTACAAATACTTCCAATGCCATCACTCAGCAACCACTCAGGCACTAATGATTTTAAAGGAAACTGTGGCATTTTAGAATTTACAAATCCTATGGATTTGGAGAATATTGATTAAAACTAGGCAGTTTTAATGCAGAGTATCTGGCTCACCCCCATCTATGAAACTGCTGCAATATATTAAACATGGCTACACATCAGTGATTAAGCACAATTAAAACTGAGGTTATTACTGCAGGGCTGAGTAACCTACTAGAAGTATTTAACAAATGAAATTTTAGTGAATCATTTTAAATCATACAGTACCCTAACCCTTCTTGAAATACAAGATCATGCATCCCACAGTCATTTTGGGTCTATTCAATCACAAGACAAGGCATACCTCATTACAAGCTGAATTCACACCAGATGCTGAAACCTGAGCAGGTAATAGTCTAGCCTGCCCACATCACTCTGCACTGGACAAACCATCAATCCTGCAGAAAGATCTTCACTAAAGAACAGGTACAAAACTTACATTGTTCAACATGAGCTCAAAGTCCTTCAGTGGGGTTAGTCACAGAAACACTTTGCAAAATAGCTTCCATTCATTAGGACAGCAAAAGATCTGGTACTTCAGCAGAGTGAAGACAACTTGCAAAGCTGATTCAGATGGCACATGGAATTAAGGATTTTTTTTAACCCACAGCTTCAGTAACTAAAATAAAAAGGTGACACTGCTTAGTTCAGAAGTGTGCTAGAGTTGCTACAAACTTGTGAACATCCCTTGTTCTAGAAGACAAGCTGCACGTTGCAGCCAGCTGCGACTTGTTAACAACTCCCATCAGACCTGGGGAAGCCTTTCCTGGCTCAAAGGATAAGGTACTTTTCAAAGAGCTTTCACAAAAAATGTTCAAAGCAAGTCCCTTACACATATAGCATCTTTTTGCGTCAGATACTTATTTACCAAAACAACAAAGGTCCACAAGATGGACCGTGGGCATCAAAAATACCACAGCTCACAAAGGTTCAAAAGTACCTTGTAATGTAAAATTTACCACAGAAGCAAAGGCGAGCACATCAGAATTATGTACTCCATAGATTATGGTACAGAAAGCTAACATCTGTAATAAGGACAGACATTCAAATAGAATTCATAAATTATACTTTCTACCCAGATTTTAAACATGATTAGAAATATTTAGAATGACAATTTTTGCTGCAGACATACTTTAAGAGATATATAGCAGACATTTATGTGAAATATACAGCTTACCAGTAACTCAGACACTTCAAATCCTATATATTTTAAAATTTTCTTACACATCACAAGGATTGGCACAAATATCTGGAATGCTGCCTTAAAGATGCAAGAAATCTAAATATTTGAAGTGAATTTTTCATAAGCAGTGGAAGTTCTTAGTAAGGTGCTAGAAAATTATTTGAAACAGAAATCACTACAGAGATTGGAAGATGGATGTGGAGCAGACAGAATGGTGTTAAAGCAGGTAACCTGAAAGAGCAACGAAAAAAGATTAAAACAATAAGTGATCTATGGATCTGGAGTTTAATGTGGATTGTGGGTTTTTACAAAGGACTGTCTGAAAAGCCTCTGTTACACAGTTTAATCTAGCAAGTCATGAATGTTCTAATTTAAAATAATAAAGCCAGGGGAACGAATATCCCTGCAAATCTGAGGAGTAAAAGTTGTCCAAGAACACAAGATGTTCTTGCTCTGTCCTTTGTGTCGCTTACAGAAGCACTCCTAAATTACTAGGCTTTTTAAAATTAGATAGAATATATAACTGCACATCATAGACACTCTTAAAAAAACAAGTTTTGGCTGTATTTAAGTTACTGAAATTGCATGGAAAGAAAATGTGATTTCTTAAAAATTTTCCATCTACTTTGTGGAATGCATTCTGTGTTGGCTGCTGTGCATAAAGATGCTTGAGGTACCGTCAGCAGGTTTCATTTCCACTCAAGGCTGATAAAAGATATTTTTTCATAACACTGGATTCTTTAATCACTTCGGCTAATATCCAAAGATAAGCCTACTTCACTTGTATGCAAATATTTTGTACTTCATATAAATCATTACTTGCTGTAATTCAACTAGAAAGACACAAGCACACTGTTACTAGGCTGAGAACCTAAGGCACTTGCATTCTCTAGGAAGGAGAATTTATGGTATATAATGCATCACAGTATTGACTTTTATTTAACTTACAAATAAATAACTTCTACATTTTTCTCTGCCAGAATGCTAGCTTTGCAACCTGTCTCCAAGGAATTGCTCTTTTTATAGCTAGCAGGCTGCCCGAAGCAGCTTTCTTCTCTCGGACACAACATACTGCTACTGCAGGAGCAAAGAAGGCTATCCCTAAGGGAAAAAATGCCACTACAAGAGTCAGCAGCTTGCTCCCTTGCTTCTTCTTTCCTTTGGATAGTTTCTATCTTGCCATCCCCTGAAAAGCATCAAGGAGACAGTGTCACATGTTTAAAATGAACTAATACAAAAGTATAAGAATAAGAGCTAGTAAGAGCTGGTTAAAGTTATGAGATGCTTCTTCACACAGAAAAAGCAGTATATAAACACAAGATTGGTGAAAATCTCTCTCGCAACATGGAACAGGAGAGATCCCATTGATAAGAAAAAGCCAATGTAAAAGAAGCAATTGAGATGAGTGACGTCTCTGTAAAGTAATTTTTATTTCTGTGGAGGGTAACAAGCTTTCTTCTCAACATCACAGAAAAAAATTCTAGAGGACTATGTCCTCACTTTGGTGCATATTAAATGATGTTTACTTGATCATTTTCCATGCAAAGTCCACATTACAACTAGCTATCACTCTGTTTCTTGGTATAGACTCACCCATGACCTCTAGTTTGGGAGATTTACCCTTGTCTGTCCCTTCCTGGTTTTATAAACACGTACATACCCAGGTCATAACATGTCAGCTTGCAGTGTTTATGTGTCTGAGAAGTGTAAAAAAATTCCATAATATGTAATGTTACTGGATTACAAGGCAAACCAGCTAGCTGAGACAGAAGCGTGACGTAAAATTCATAGTTACACAATTCAAGCAGTGGGCTCTTCAAGAGTCCAGACTAATTCCAAGGAATCTGCAATTACTATTTAAGGCAGCCCTCTGTATTCTTATGCTTACTAGAGTGTTCCAAGCAGCCAGTAACCCCACTTGAGAAGTTTTAGGGGTCATAAAACAAGAGATGGGGAAGCAGGGAGGGAGTCACAGCAATCTCAAGAACTCAGGAGTTCAATATTCTCCACCCAACACCAGAAAATTCAATAGTAGAAGATAAGTCTGACAGCATGTGACATCTCACAAGATGACGTAAAGTATGAACAAACCCAAGAAGAAACTACTATAGGCTTAATCTTAGTTCTCAAAATAATGCTTGAAGCTTAAGAAACATAGCCTTTGCATTTCAAAATGCAAAACCAAGTTTCATAAAAATAGCATTAAAAACAAAGTTTGTAACCAGGGAGTATTTACAGTCTTTGCAACACCAATACTGCCAATATCGTTAAATGCACTTTAAACTAATGGTTTCCATAATGTTAACACAACAGCTAAATACTGCATATCTACTAATGCCTCTATGCATATAGCTGACCTTTTTATTTAGAAGTACAATGTTCTTATGCATAAGTCCCATGAGTTATATCACCAGCAAAAAATCCCAACATATTTAAGTAAAATCCATAAATAGGGCAACTAGTGAGCAACTTAAAAAATGAGCTCAGAAGCTCATGACAAAATTGTAATATCTGCCAAGGTCTTTCACCTTATCCAAGGCTTCTTTTACACAGCATGGCAGAGAACAGATTTTTCTTTCTCTCTGTTGTCACAAAATGATGGAGACAAAGTATGCACGCAGTCAAGGGCCTCACTAAGAGGAAAGAGAAAAGAGAGGAATCGAGCCACAAGTCATGCTATTAGAAGAACTAACATTGGATGTGTCTCAATTTACACCATGACCTACCTTTCACTGTTAGGTTGGGTACCATGGACATTCAACAAACCCAAAACATTGTAAGAAAGTCACACAAATCCCCTTCTACTCCATCATCAGTTTAAATAACGCCTGCTCCTTTTGCCTAGTTCCTTCCCCTTGTTACAAAGATGGATGAGCCCACACCACCTGGAATCAAAAGTCAGGGCACTACACCACCACACAGGATACTCGGAGCCAGCCTAACACCTCCTCTTGCTCCTTTCTTCCACTGCAGCTAGGGAAGACACACAGATGAGGAAGCTATGCTGTCTCCAAAAACAGCTATTAAAACATTGAAGCTGGATGTAATGGTTCCATTTACAAAAATATCCTGAAGCTCAACAATTGCAGTGGGACTGTTCTGCTGTCAACAAGAAGCATAATGTAAGAACAGTGAAATTGCAAAATCAATCACACACATTAGAAGCATAAATGCAAACTCAGTTCAACCTTTGTGGGTACACTCATAATCTCCCAATTAGATGATCACATACTAAGGAGTCCTGTGGCAACACATCTTACTTAACTAACTTAACACACAGAACAGATATTAAAAAGCTCCTAACTGATATAGTCAAGTATACACTCTACGTTCATATTTCTAGACTCTGCAGTATTTGATACTACTAATGCCTGTGTCATCCTAGAAATGCAGCAACAATTCAGCATGCTATAGTTAAAACTGGTTCCCAGGTCCTCCCTAGGACACTGCAACACACAGCAACAGGAAAACTGCACTCACACTGAACAGTGCTTCTCACATACCAGAGGAATCGGTGCTTTATAATTCTTTAGATATGAACCGATGCAGAACAGATAGAAACTTAATAACCACTTCAAAACTTTTATCCAGAAAATAAACAAGTGGGAAAAAACAAAAAAAATGTTGGAAGTTATCAATTTGGTTTGAACACCCACAAAATGTGGTGCTGAGGCATCCACATAAGAAAGGATGCACAATGCTTTCATCTTTCTATTTAATTTCTATTATGTGAATTTGCACACCAAAACGTTAAAAGACAATATATGATTAGTGATAGGAACCTTTATTCTCTTATTCCTACTAAAATAGCAACAAAAAAAACCCATTACATTTGAAACATTCCACTGTTACCTTATGTTACTATGAAAATTGTTGAATTTTCATACAGAAACGACGTAGAATTTAACCACACTAGCATCAACCAAGACTAGTTCCCAAAGTAAGGCGAAGTATACTCATAGGCATTTCCGAAGGAGATTATTTAGATTATATATTTAAGTACATCATAATACATATCTGGAAACTTTTGATTTTTTGTTCACAGATACTTAGAAAAATAACTATTCCATTATTACGCCCCAATGTACAAGAGGTTTCAGGTGATGCAAGGCCTTCCACACTTGCACACCAAGTACAAACCACTAACCCTCACTGCAGTTTTATCAACACTGAATCACAAAAAATAATGTCAGATTTGCCTGAGCATACACTAACTTATAAATGTTTAATGCTGGAAAAATGTTAAAAGCTTACCCAGCAAGGTTCCAAATAATTTTCTAAATCATTGGTACTTCCAATAAAATTTCTTTTGTTCATTCTTTTACATCAAAAGTTTCTCCTTTTACCATTTCCTGAACAAAACTTCCCAGTTCACTTTCCAACATACAAAAGCAACATGAAATTGCTTGTGTATTTCAGAATGAAAAATTGTGGGAGCAATATGACAGCTGTGAGAACACCATTCTTTTAACTAAGGCAGAAATCTTTCACTCCATTTTGCTTTCAAAGGAGCAATTTCTTTTCTACGTGAAATTGAAATTTATTAACAAGTATAAGCCGCAGCCAGGCAGTGGTTGTGCCCAGGCAGGGCAGCTCAGCTCAGGTTTAGAATAACAGGAACAGAAAGGTAATTCCAGGAGCATCCTCCTCCCTGTTCTCAGACAAGATGGCACCTGTGGCAGCCTCCTCAAGTAGAGGAGAGAGTGCACACAGTGGTTACTCTGCAACTGCACATCTTCGACAAAGTTACCTGATAAAGCTAGTTTATATGCTTCACTAAATACTCAAGGAAAGATGCTGCTTATAAATGCAGTTAGTGGGCTGAATAGTACAAGTTCATGACAAGTGCCCTGTGCTGTTAAATAACAGCACAGAAAGATTTAAAATACCAGTTGGAAAAATAAATATTTTGCTTAACAGGAGGCTCCCCTTGCATGAATATAAGATCAGAAAAACATCTTGCTGAATCAGATGGCTATTTCACTTGGATCCCTTTACTACAGAAATACATGGTATGTAAAGCTAGATAGTAAAGAATACAAAAAAAATTCACAATATGCACATTACCAAATCTGCTTTATACAAATAACAAAAAAAAACCCAAAAACAACCCCCCAAAAAAACCCATCCTTACTATAACACTGTATTTAAAGATTAAATAAAAGCAACATTTCTCAGAACACCAAGTACATGGAAATCTTGAATTATAAAGCTACTCGCCAAGGCAATGAAAGATCTACATGAATACTTTCAATAAGCCTTTAGAACCATACTTTTCAAGAAGTGCATGCTAGCTCTCTTTGATACTGGTTCAATTCCTAATAGCAAAGAACCTGTTGACAGTAAAATTCATGGTTTGAAGGTTACATTATTGTAAAGATCATTGGTAATGATTTGTATCAGGAAGTGGCTCATCATGTATTGCAGTTTGGTTCCCATGAACTGTGGCACAGCATCAAAATTATGACTGAACGTGGCAGCTATTCAAAAAGATACAAGCAAATTAGTAAGTGATAAGAATTAAACCCATCAAAATTTCCCAGGTATCCAAATCATGTTATTAAAAAATTAAAGTGACTACAAGGATATTTTTTAATGCAAATACAAAATTATAAAAGCCTAAGTGACAGCACTTATCTTTTGGGAGCAATTCTGACCTCTGATACATATGGACAACACATCTGACTTCAAGCGAGTATTATGCTAGGAGCAGAATGTTCTCTTTTCTCCTCCTCCTTACTTGGAGTATGTCCAATATAAAATCATTAAGATTCATAAGTCTTACTGTAAAGTGCACTTACCTGTGCTGGATTATCTTTAGCTTCCACACCAAAAACATTCCGTTGTTTCACTGTCAGCAAATCAATATCTTCAGTGTCATCGTCATCATCTTCAAAGGACTGCGCAGAGGCTGGGTTTGGTACCCTACTTGGTACGGGAACTTCTTTTTCCTCCTCCTCCTTAGATACCTCTTCCGATTCATCCTCAGACTCATCACTCTCCTCAGCACCTTCGCTGGCAGCAGAATATTCTTCAGTTTCTTTCCTTCTCTCCTCTTCCTTTATTTTGTTAACAGACAACCTTCCACTGAAATTAGTTCTGCATTTCTCCACTCCTTCCTCATTTATCAAGGAGAGGGTATTTTTATTTTGCTCTGTCTCCTTCAAGTGATCTGTCCCATCAGCTGCTTCACTTGCACATAGCTGTTTCTGAACTTTTTGAAGAAATCTCACACGAGGTGCCATTGCAAGACCAAGTGATCTAAAGCATGGAATTAAACAAATTAATTAATCTGGAAGGTAGATACACAAAATTTGACTACATTAGAAGCCTTCATTGATGGCTTGAGTGATTAATTATGGTAATTCATATTGATACATTTTGATGAACATATTTACAAAACAGTATTTGGCCTAAAACAGGACAATCTAGCTTGAAAAATGGAAGCAAACACTGGGAGAGGAAGGAAGATGAAATAACTGAGAACTCTCAAGAACAGTTACAAATTCTCCCAGGAAAGAAAGCAAACTAAGAACCTGAAAAAGCTCTCAAGAAGAGCAAATTATCTATGATACACAGTAAAATATGGTGGAAGAACCACCAATGTAATTTGGTATTGCAGATACACAGGTGTCATGTCAAGGACTGAGAGAGCACTTATCTCTTTCAGAGTCCTTCACTGCTAGAAGTGCACCCAGAACACTATCCTCACCATCTCATGGTGATGGAGTGACTAAATGCAGAAAAAGCTAAGGAAAAGACGTTTCTCCCTTAAAGGAAATCTCACCTGCACGCATTCCTCTACAGCAAGGCTTTACCTTCATGGCATACAGAACTAGCAGTGCCAACAATACAATTATTTTACCCATTTATTCATGACAATTCAAAGTTATACTAATACTCTATACATGAAGGGACAAAAATTAGCCAAAAAGCAAAAACGTATAGCAATAATACTGGAGAGCACTGCATGGTGCAGATACTCTGTCTCCAACAGATCATTTCACTTCAGTAAACTTTGTAATTGCCCACTTATTTCACCTGACCAAATCCAAATACAATAAAAGTAACATTTAAGACTCTTTCAGAGTTCATGAGCCTTCTCACTAGGTGAATAAAAAAGGTGGGGGGACACAGGTACTGTGCAAGGAACACAGAGACACTACAGCTATATTTAAAAACACACAATACAGAATTGATGGTGTTTGTAATACTCAAGAGGTTGAACATATACTTAACAAAAGAGTATTTAACCAATTAAAATGGCTATATATATATATACACATGCTCACACACATAGAATCTAAAACTAGTCTCTTTTGATGCAGATTATGCACAGTTACACACCACCTCTCTTCTCAATGCTGCTCATATAGACAGCATTATGTCTTATCTTTACAACACTGCACTGAATAAAGAAATCTGAGTTATGTCACAGAGGAAAAATCATATCTATACTTCCTGGTGGAAATGTCATTAGAAACAATCCATGAAGCATCCAAACAGTACTGCAGAACAGCAAAAGTGGACTCTAGGCCCTAGAAAGCCTTGAACTGTTAATGGTAGCTAGTGGAACTGAGCAATCAGCAGGAGAGGCACCCTGCTTAAAGAGGACATGCACCAAAAAGCAACCCACACTGTTAGGATAAGGAACAAGTTTTTCAATTACTAAAGTCTTAATTTTAATGTAAAGTTAATTTGTTCAAGTATTTCTGACAAGCAATTAACAGCAATAATAAAGCAAATAGATTTTTATATCAAAGGAAGGTTTTATCCACTGTATTTTGCACAGTTACTGACAGTGCGCTATTGAGAGGATAACAATATGCATTTGGGAACTGGAATTAACGCAACCAGCAATCTTAAACTTGTTTCAGTGTTCAACAACTAACAGTAATTACCTTTGCAATGAAACTATGTGTTAAAGTTTGGCCTATTGACTAACTGGAACAAAAACAGTCAAACAAGGCAGATGTCATGCTTCACTGCAGCAGCTGGAGGAGATTCAAACCTGGAATTGGGCCTTAACACCAGACACAGTAAAACACATATAAAGAGATTGCTGCGATGTCAATGAATGTGCATTCTCTTCAGCAAGGTGATCGAAGTAGCAGGAAAAATCCTTTGCAAGAAAAACACTTTATTGCTTTTTGAGATTTTACAACATTATTCTACATAAAGTATTGCTGACAGTTGTTGACAAAGTACTGCAAGCAGTAGTAGTACTGTATGGCAACTACACAATCTGTGCTCACTTCTCTTTCTCATGCAGGCAGACACAATGTACACAGGGTTGCAAATACGAAATCCCACCTGTCAGTCTGCTGTTCTGCACTGTCATCTTATCTGAATAACAGCATAAAATTAATGACCAGTTAAGTGTTGGCCAATTTTTCTACACTGCTCAGCAAACCTACGAAGACCAGTGCTATCAGAATTCAGATGACATATGAACCAGAAGAATACCACCTGCAGATTTGGGGGGGAGGGAAGATGTTAAGATCAAATTTGCTGAGAAAGTAATAGTAGATAAGCTTAAAGGAAGCTGCGTACAAAACAAACCCCAAATACTCTTGATTACCCAGCTTCTCAAAGAAATGTCAGCATTCTGCCTCTTTTCCAGAGTATATTCCAACCAGAGAAAAATCTGGGATAAACACATTACACTACTGCTAAAAGTTTCTTCACATTGTAAGATTTAACAGTTTCTTTAGAATTCATTTTTTAACCATTTGCCGGATCTAAAATTCAGTCATACTAAAAAAAAACAACAGAATACATGAACCAGCTTTTCTTTCCATCAACTAGAAAGGACAATACTAGTTTTCATTAATTCCATTAGATGCCACTCAGATCACAATCCTACTCCGAGTTACAGCTGTTCTTTGATTTTAGTCCTAGCATTTCATATGCTCTTCTGGAATAAAAGCATGCAAGGTTTTCTCATAAAGACAGATAAAAAAAGCAAGTAAGCTATTTAGTGAGATTTCATAAATTCTAATGCAGAACAGTAAAAACATGCTAACAGCACACTGTAGTCCTCAGCTGACAACCAAGAAACAATCCTGTTTCATATTTTGGTGTGAAATACAATGACTTCTTGGAAGAAAGCTCTTACAGGAAGACATTTTAAATCAGCTTCTAAAAGCAATACTAAAACCAAAGGATTCTTTTGTTACTGTAAATGGAAGTACAGCCAACCGTTGTATTCATCAACAGAAACTAAGGTGGCCAGACATCATCATTCCCCAACACTGGTGAGGGAATGCACAGAAGTAACGGAACAAAACACCTACAATGCTCAGATACCTCCCCTTCAATTCAAAGCAAGTTGACAAAGATTTTCAGGAAATAAGTTAAAAGAGTAAAACTCCAAAGAAAGAACATTGTATGGCTTCAAAAACATACCACCTTTGTTTGCTATTTAATAAGGGAAATCAAACTTAGTAAACATTTTTAAAAATTAATTCAAATGAATGGTGTAACAGACTTAAAATACTGCCTTTTCTGAGGTTTGTTAATTATGCTTATACAAGCATCTTGAATATGTTTAGATTAATATGGTAACTTCACTATGCCTCTATTTGGGTTGGGTAAAAAGCTGGGCATCTCTCAGCTCTTTAAAAAGACAGATTCTTAGACACTCCTTGCAAAATCTGTCCTTGCACAAAACAAGTAACAGAAAATTTAAGACCAGTATAATCTTTTAATTTTTAAGTGTCACAGAAGTTCCTAATCTGCACCTACAAGATTTCCAGTCCTTTTTGAAATATAAGCCCATTCTAAAGAATGTGAAAGTCACTTCTGCAGAACTGCTGCACAACAATTTTGTACAAGTTAATGCTTCACTAAAGCTACTACATTTACTAAATATATTAGACATATTCCATTAGTGAACTTCTCCAGAATGATTTGAACATATAAAAAGCACAGTGATTTTTTTACTACAGAACAGATACAAAGATTTAAAATCGCCTGAAAAAGGTTAAATAATCCCAGAAGCTACATCAAGGGAAGAAATGTGTATTTCTTGCCTTGCAATATATGCTACATCTACATTTAACATTTAAAATGTTTTCAGAAGACAGGATGAGCAACTATTTGAAAACAGCAGAAAGCAAATCAACTGAAGTGACACAAATCTGCATCAACAAACTTTCCAAATGGTCTGATTAATAACCAAAATGAACAGAGAATTTGCTTTTGCTGTGTTGTTTACTTTACTAGCCAGTTTTATCCCTTCCATGGTTAAGAACTCAAATGCATCGTACTCTACTAATAATAAGGAGGGACAAGCTAATCAAGAGTTTATGGGTCAGGATCAAAGAGAAGCCCAACAAAGAGGATGTCATTGTTGGAATCCAATCACTTAGAGGACCAAGGTGTAGCCTTCTTTACAAAAGTAACAGAAGCCTCCACATTGCAGTTACAGACCCTGGCAGTGCTCTTGTTACCTGAGCCATCCCGACACCTGCTCAAAGGGCAACATAGCAGAGCACAAGCAACAGAGATTTCCAGAGCACATTAAAGATCGTTTCTCCAAGTTAGCTGGAACATCAACTCCAAGAGGCACTCTATTGGAACTGCCACTCATGCATATGCAAGTATATTTACTTCTAAGGTGAGTGAAGGTCAATAGCAAGCTTGACTGCAAAATGAGAAAAGGTAGTTCAAGATCCTAGAAGAAACAAGGATGATGACTAAGAGCACAATGACCCTGGACCTTGAGAGAGGAGACTGCAGCTTATTCAGAGATCTGTATAGCAGGATAAGAAAGCTCAGGAGCTCACAGAAATAAATCTCAGACAGGGATGGCTGTATCTCCAAGTGGATGAGGGGGAGTTGCATGAGAAATGCCTGAACTCTACAGGTCCGTGTGAGGCTGAGATTAGCCAGGTAACAGCAGGAGAAATACTGTCTGTTAGTTGCAGGAGTATGAAGACTGGAAACTGTAGATCAGGGGTCCTCAAACTACGGCCCGCGGGATAGATACAGCCCCCCAGGGTCCTCAATCCCCCCCCCGTAT